>OY282558.1:417778184-418378184 GCA_958295665.1 Tipula vernalis
ACAGCGGCATCGGAAGCATTTCGTCGTTATCTCTGGTATTTTTCGGAATATCTCATTGGACTAGCTTTTTTCGATTCTCGATATATATATATATATATATATATATATATATATATATATATATATATATATATATATATATATAAGTATATACATACAGTCTAACCTCCCAAAAGTGACCCCTTCACATTGTGACCACCTCTATATAATATAATTTTATTCTCAACTTCGATCATTTCCTTATTTTGAATTGTGACCAATTTTTGTAGTATTTTGAATTCTCTAATTTGACCGGCAAAATAGCAGAAAATTAGAGTGCATCTTACGTCCTCTCCTCTCAATTTAGTCCAGTGTTAGACGGGTTTTCGCTCAGAATTGTTTCAGACAAAACCGATTGACGTGAAATTTGGACAGTAAGTAGGGAATATATCAAGGAACAAAACATATATAATAACGATGTTTTTTCCCTGGGGTGGATGTAACCGCTTATCGGGGCAAAATTGGTACTCTCAAAATAACAGCACAAAACCGATAGAGGGAATTAATTATTCGCGATTGAAAATATTGATTTTTTATCTAATAAATCCATATTTGACAGGAGCTTATAAAATAACAAATCGATTGTTTTTTTTATTTCTGTAGATGCAATACGAACCGAGTTTGTGTGTGACCTTTATTCACCGAAAACTGAATTCGAACCTTTTAACGTTAAATAACGGGAAAACGACGAATTTTTGGAGGAAAAATTATTAGACGTTTTTTAAAGTATTTAAAAAGACCTTTAAAATGAACTTTAGTAAGAGTCGTTAGACTAAAAACTTATGGATTTATGATAGAAATAAAATGGTAGTCTCGTTTTTTCGGAGAAAACATCAGCAAAGAAATCAATGGCTAAACCGCAAGAATTGAAATTAAACGTAATCCATTCCATTTACAATGTACTTTATTTAGGTACTAACAATATGTTCAATAGTTTGAACTAGAATGCCTATAGATTTCAAAAAAAAAAGTTTGATTCAATTTTAGATAACTGATTTTTGAAATTTTTGAAAAAAATTTCTTTTTTCCACAATAATTTTAGTACAAAAATTTAGGTTTTTCTTGCAGAAAATTTTGTTAATTTTTATTTCTCTAGGATGACAGGCACAAAGATTATCGCGATAACCTTAAATCGCGATTTTAGTTTCATTTCAAAAATCACATTGAAATAAAATAATTCTATCTCACTCTCCATCTCTTTTTTTAATTTAATGGTTATCGAGTTTATACAACTAGATTACAACAATCAAATTGTAAAGTGCGGTAATCCTGACAGCATTAAAATCCGGCTGTGATAAACTGAAAAAAATAACTGCATAATCTCGAATCCGCGATTATCTAGTTGTTGCCTGTCGAGGGTTAGTTAAATAATATTTTCTCCCTTTCTTCTTTTATAAAATTACGTTTTGTTTCCTAATACAAATTCTATGCAAGTTGATTACATTTTTTTTTTTACATAGAAATAGTAACCCTTCAAGCTCGACGAAATTGGCCGTTAAATATTTTGCTCTCCAGTTAAAATGATTATGTAAAAAATAAAATAAAATTAGCATGCATTGAATTTGTAAATTTTTACCTTCGTCGAGGGTTTCCTTGTTTCTGGAATATTTAATGGCACCTCACTAGTATCGCTGTTCATGTTCTTATCCAGACTTTCACATTCACTATTGTTGTCGGTTCCACTACCAATATTGCCGTTGCCGGTAGTTTTTTTATTTGCTTAGGGTTTTTCACTTTCTCCAAACTGTTTAGTTTTTGTTTAACTTTTATTTCGCTTAACGCATATCATTAACTGATCTGCAGAGATCTCGACGCTGATCATCGTCGGAAAGTTTGTAATTTTGGACAAATCGACAGTCGGTCTTGTTTCTAAGTCGGTCTTGTTAAACTGCAGTGGCTGATATAATATCAATACTAATGTTAACTTGTTTTGTCACAGTTTTGATAGGTTTTAGTTGTATCGCCACAGGTCTTGATCTAGGGGAGAAGCTTGAAGAATCGTTCAACTCATTCAATTTACGTGCTGGTTGATGTTGCCCGGAAAAGCGGTTGCTGAACAATTGGTTGCAATTCAGTTTTTCCGACTATTTCGGCTGTATTCTCCATTTTAAGAAAATTATTTTGATTTCTATCGTTTATCGAAGTATTATTTAGGGAAACATGATTTTATCATGCAATTTTTCCCATTTAAATAGTTGATACTCAATATTATTATCTTTATCAAATTCGTCGTTTATATTATTTTTCAATAGTTAGAAATTCCACCCATCCGTCTTCTAGAAGCGCGCTGCATTTTTTTATTTCCGCTATATGAGTGGTGTCGCTAAAAGTTTTCACTCGGGCTTTATTTTTAAAGTTCCTCAATATGAGGTTAATGGCTAAAGTTTCCGCCATTTTGTAGCCAATTCACTGACCGTAATTAATTTATCAAAAAATTTGAAAAATTTTACAGTTATTGTTCGAAACGTGCTCAATAACTTTCCACTTAAAGTTTCACACTATTGCAGTTTAAATAAAGTTTGTTGTTAATTAATACTCGTATGTATTAAATTTTGTCACTTTGAATTTACTTACTGATTTATTAAAAAAGGACGCCAATTCGGCTCGAATGACCATGAACAAAGTGTTGCCAATGAGATAGCTAGAAATTCCTTACACCGGTTTATTTTTAATGAAAGTACTTTTTTGGGTCGAAAGTACCTCGATACTTTTTTAAATTCAAAAGAGTCAAAAAGTCATAATCCACCCAAAATATCATCCCTGATATGCAGTTATGTTGAAGTGAAGTGATATTTTCAGTGGTTTCCAAAAAATACAAAATAAATAGGACGTAAGAAATTTGTTTTGCCGATTTTCGTAAAAGTTTAGATGAGACAACTTGAACTTACAAATTTAAATTTGTATTTAAACATTTAAAATAGAATGTAGTGGGCGATTGAAAAAAAGAACATGGAACGCAAATGATGAAATGTCAAAATTTAACTTCAGATTTACCGTGCAAGAATATATAAATATGTATAGTGAAATATGTGTAGAGATAAACAGAGACATCTATGCTCTAATCCAAATAATTCATTTTTGTTACACCAATAATGGGTGGCCCGATTCTGAGTTCAAATAATTTGTGTTATGTAATTTTTGTTTTTTCAATACAAATTCATATAGGAAGCGGGAAAATAAAATAACATAAAATGGATTTTATCGTTCCAGAATCGGGCCCAATATCTGATATCCTCCGTTTAGAAAAGTTATGGGCAACATGCTGAAAGCTTGTCAAATTTATGAGAGTGATTTTTATCGGGAACCAAATAAGATTAAATAATCCTGAAGATATTAGGTGAAAAATGACAATAACATTATCTAACATCTCTAATAGGCGAATTTTGCCCAAATCGTTCATTAGGTTCATTACAAACATTAGGTGAAAAAGTTTGGATTACCTTATCTGAAACCATCGGCTTCAAAATGTGCAGTTCTGGATAATGTGCTTTGTGGAAGCTATTTTCGCTTCGTTTGCGTTTAGCAAATATAAAAAAATGATTCATAATAACAACTCAAATCACCGAATTGAAATTCTTACCCAAATGCGACTAGACGAAAGAAAACATTTAGTCGATTTTGTCATAAACGATAATTATGTAAAATTATTTCTAAGTCTGGCCTTTATATTGCCCTAGGTATTGACTAGGTAGTCAAGGTCGCATACAAAAACTCACAAGCTTCAATATATTCCCTCGATTGAGAATGAATCTAAAAAACAATTACTCTATTAACTTTAAGTTATCTCATTTGCAAATTCGAAGACCTGATTGATCTGCTGACTGCCCGAACTTTGTCTTTCCTTAGGTCTTCCACTTTTACGAAAGATACATATTCACCAACAATACATATCCTACATAGAAGTAAGTATACCGTGTTACGTGCGTCATAACCGTTGTATACATGACATTACAAATAGAGAAGATGTTACCAGTGACACTGAGACGTTTTCTACATACAATTGGAGAATTTTGTTAGAATTATCAGTTTAATTCCAAATACTTTTTAGCTTGAAACAAAATCAACGTTTAATTTGCAATTTTTTAATAACGGAAATATTTTTAATGTTTTTTAGCACCCTTCAAATTAATAATTTTTGTTATCGTTCTATTAAAATTTCAAAGTGATCAAACTTTGACCAAACACATTTTTGTGAAGAAACATTCTGAGAATTTGAACTTAACTTTAAAAGCTGGAAGTATACAAATTTGAAAAATTTGTTATTTCAGGTGTCTGCACTTTCAATTAAAATTTCTAAGTGACCGAACCCCGGATTCAACGGATATTTTATATTAAACAAAATTAGAAAGTTTTATGATCAGATTTTGAATTCGTTAATACCGGTCCTGTGACATAACAGCTTAAGTGAAATTTGATAACTTTTCTAGAGAGGTAGACAAATTTGAATATTAAATTCATTTTCCACTTTTGCCGACTAAATCTAATATGGCTTGTGACCACAGCCTTTAGCCATAAGGCATTACGATTTAAGTCAAATTTTGTGAAGCTAGAGGAGAAATAGGAAACGTTGAATATTGAAAATAATTTTTGTCTTAACGACTATGCCTTGTGACCAAAGAAATATTTAATATCTAAGAGCAGTTCGATAGAATTTACATACCATAAAAATATAAAAGAAAGAAATAGAAGAATTCAAATAGCTCCGAAATACTTTAAAAAAAATTCAGAATTCTTAAAAAATTGAAAAAAATCGAAACATGAAAAAAATTATCAAATAAATTTTAAACAATTTGTAAATTTGAACAAATTTATTGAAAATAATTGAAAAATTTTAAAGATAATCGAACAATTTTAAAAAATTAGAAAACTTATTATGTATAAGATTATTCTACAGCAGCGCGGTTCAATTACAGTGCTTGCTCATACAAGAATTGTGAGGGATTGTCGAGATTCTGAAATGGTGAGACTTATTGGGATTCTGAAATGATTTTTATATTCATAGAGATTCAAAGAGGAAACCTTTAGTTAAATCATATTTCCTGTCTTTCTTCTGTTTTGAAATTAAAATTTACGAATTGCACATAATTCACTCTAATATGAAATAAGGAAGGTTTCCTTTTTCAAATTGTCCGTCGACGATTTACAATGTCATTAAGTTGAAAAATAATCCAAATTGGTTCGCTCGACAGCTGAAATTCAAAATTGCATTATCTTACGAAATAGTGATAACATTTTATCTCTGTAGCTGTAAAAATCAAATGTTCACATTTGAAGTGTAAAATATATTTCATTAACTTTTGGAAACTTATCGGAATGATAAGCAATTTTAAGTAGCCCAGAAAAATGTTGGTTAATCGATTAGCTAATTTAAATTTGTTTGGCTCTTGACGTGGCAGATTTTTGATTCAGCGCCGAATTAAGACTGATTAAAGATTTTCGCAGACGCAGATGTCAAATCAAAAATTCGTTTTCTTTACACATAAAAAATAAATTTAAACAAAAAATGTCATAAACCAAAAAAAAATGCGTAAAAAGTAGATGAGGTTTTTTGGGTTTGTTTCTCGGGTTTCAATTGCCTTTTTTAAGCAGATGATTATTTTTTCTCTTTTTGTCCTATGTTGTGTTTCAATTTTTTTTCGGACGTCGAATGTCGTTGAATGCAAATCAGCTATTAATCGTAGTAAATTTAGTTTTGGTTAGTTAAAGAAAAAAATTGGATATGACTTTATTTTATTTTCCCTATTTTTCGTAAGGGACCCTTGGGTTTGCTTCAAGCAACCTGATTTGGGAAACGCCGTTCTTTAGTTCTTTTTCGAGATTTTCAAAATTAGTCGAAATTATTTGAAATTTTCAGTATTATTCAAATTTTTCAAGCATAATCTAAATTATTCGAGATTATAGCTTTGAGTTAGAAAATATTATCTGACATTTTCGACGTTTTCGAGATTCTCTAGATTAAGTAGATTTCCGAGATTTGCATGGCGGCGTTTAATGTTGAGTTGCTTTATATTCTGAGATTGCCTAAATAACTCAAGATTATCTACGCGATTTATAAGATTACATGTCCGATATTTACTTAGCTAAAATTTTCCAAGGTTTTGAGATTATTTTTAGAAAGATTTATTAGAAATTTTCTAGGAGTTCTCGACCATCCATATTATTCAAGACCTTCGAAGCAATTGGAGATTGATCGGGATACTTTCATATAGTCCAAGATTTAACGAGATTTTCAAAATTATTCGAGATTTTATGAAAATATTTAACAATTTAGCATTGATTGTAGGGCATCCAATTTCTGTCCAAAATATGAATACCGGTATTTCGGTATTACTTGACGACAAAACCGGGATACCGGTATTAATATCGGTATTGTTTAGTTAACACTTATAAAAAACATTGGATATTTAAAAAAGTAGTTTTGTTCAACTTTATTATAAAATTTTAACTCTCCGTTGGGTACATGAGTATGGCCAGACTTTTATCAAATTTAATTGTAATTTAAATATATTTCTAATTGAGCTAGCGACTTGAAATTTCGTGTACCTTCCTAAAATTTTATTAGCTAGTATTAGTGTTTGTGATATACACATTGTTTTCGTACCTCATGAGTCTGACCAGACCCCCATACATTTTTCGCGTTTTTTACTTTTTATTGGTAATTTTCCATTCAAACTGTCATTAGTATTCTATCAGCTACACATAAACGTAAGTATCCATACGCACACATGTACATTTACACACATAAATTTGTGTACTCATACTATTGAGCGATACTTTTTCGACGTTCTCTTTGTTGTTTTCTATACAAACTTCTCTTTCTATTCTGGTAACAGTGAGTGGGTGTGCACATGTGCAGATGTGGAGATTCACGTTTGCATTATTTATTTTATACTTATTCGCATCGGATCAGTTAACTAGTGAACGTTGAAGGTTGAACTCACAACACTTTAGTGCTAATAAAACATATTTTACGTGCAAAACTCTTATGATTGTTCGCTTTTTTCAAAATGAGTGATGAAGTAGAATTTATTTATTATATGTAACTACGGATAAGTGGTAAATTAGGTTCCGCATTTTTTGAACGATCGTCAGCGGCTTTAGCTAGTAATATAGAGCGTGAAAGAGCTGCTGTAGAGTGCGAAGAAATCAATCCATTCGCTGACGAAAACAGCTGTTTCCATACCCTGGCAAAACTAGATTCACTCAATATATACCATCGAAACCAGCGAAATATGGAATGAAAATTTGGTGATCGAGAAGAAGGAGCTGAACGTGAAGTGAATCAAGGCGAAAATGTTATGTTACAACTCGCAGAAACGTACAAAAACAGCGGCAGTACAATTATCGCTGACAATTTCTTCACCACATTGGAAGAAGCTAAGCGACTGGCCAAACTTTGTCTTGCATTCTTTGGCACCATTCGATTCAATACAAGATGTACCCCTGATGAAATTAGAAAGCATCCCTGTCGTCCTATTCTTTCATCTTGTTTTGGATTTCACGATAATTTGGTTTCAATTTGCTGCTATGTGCGAAAAAAGAATAAGTGTGTAAACTTATTTTCCACCATGCAATACACAAAATTTTGTCAAGCCCAAGCAATGAAACCCGAAGCAATTTTGTATTTTAATGCAAATAAAGCAGGCATCGATTGCATGGATCAAAAGGTCGCTAGTTTCACATCAAAACGACCAACAAAAAATGAGAAGTCGATACCAACAAAAGATGGGACGCTAGACGAAATTACCTAACCACGTTATGTAATACATTGGCTCTCCCAAAGGAGCACACGTTCGGCCATTGAGTCGTTTTTGGGAAGGCCAATAAATGTAAGTATTTAAGTTCGATTGAAATTACATTTGCCGTTCGTTTTCATTTCGCTTCCATTTGACTTTCGTTTCAGTATCATTTCTTGCGTTTTCATTTTGATTTTACTTCGTCTCATTTGTCTCGTTTTTGTTTCGTTCTTTTATTTCAGATTACACCAGAAATAGTGACTGGCATTAGCGGCTCTGATACATTCGAAAAGAAGAAGTATTGTAAAATGTCTTTAGAGAGAAGTGAAAAAAAAGCCGCAAAATTCGTTTCTTTTGCACAAAATTCTCAAACTATTTCAGAGACTGAGTAGAAGTATTCATACCGTATTTCATATTATAATTACTTGAATAAGAAACAAAACGTAAGAATAAAAAGTAAGAAAAAGAAAAAGATTTTTTTCCACATCCAGGAGTTTTGTTTTCCAATATTTTTACCTGCACAGTTTAATACATGTGTAAACCATTGAGACTAAAAATAAAAATACAAAATATATACCTGCATGGTATATAAATACGTTTCAATGCACCACCAAAAACCAAATATTTACATAGAAATACATGAAAATGTATTTGGGTCTGGCACTGGCCAGACTCTTGAGGTACGAATGTAGGGTTTAATATATTATAGGAACGTTTAAATAATATACATAATAACATCATCAAACGACAGTTATATTAACTATTTCGTTTTTAGTTAGCCAATTAAAGTTGACGCCCGAGTCAAACATGTTTTGGATTTTCTTACCTTTGCACAAATATTGCAAAAGATAAGATAAGTTCGTCTTTCTATGATTATCGGGACCAAAGACGTTTTCATTCGGTCAGCTAATGGTCCTTCTCCCAAATGTTGAAGCATGAATGCCAGGGTAGCCTCAGCTGACAGAAGAGTGGCATCCCTTCGACACAACGCTTGTACAGCCGGTTTGACTAGTAAAATCATAGGAACCATTAATTTTATACTCTGGAACTCCATTTCGGTAAAGCTGATAGTTGATTTGACTTCGATCAGAGCTTTTACGATGCAATTTCTTAATTTATAAACCCGCTCCAGCATAAAAATTAAGCTATTCCTTCAAATTTTGTATCTAAGATTACAGATAGTGGAGTCGTCGAAACAGCTATATAATCTTTCTAATTTTGTTTATTAATGGAACCAAATTATTGGATCGTCGTTTGTGTTATTTTTGATTCAGTTTTGTTCTTTGTCGAGTGAAACATCAATCATACGAATCATACGATTAGATTGTTCCAACGCTCACAAAATAAAAATTGATGTATTTATTGCGTTACTCTTGCTGAACATTGAATTGTTTATAAATTTTCCCAAAGTTTATAAAAAATTTGACTTTATACGATTTCTATAAGAATCCTTTTTGTCATTATCAACAGGACATTGGAATGTATTAATTCAATGAATATTGGGCGAATAATCACCGGTATTGATCTCTCAATATCGGTAATGATAAAAATGGTCAGTATACCCGTATTTCGGTTTCCGGTATACCGATATTGGATGCCCTAATTGATTGGCATAATATACAGGGTTAGCGATTTTAATCGAAGGATCCAAATATCTCCTAAAATACGCCAGCTACAAAAAGAAATTGTTTAGACAAAAAGTGTCAAGGACAATAAGGGTCACCTATATGTAATAATGTCCTTGATATTCAGGTCAATTTTCAAGGCCATTTGAAGGTCAGTCATTTTTCAAAAATCGAATCCCCTTTTTTTGATACCGGATTCGAAAAGAGTGGGAAATTTTACGTCCGAATATGTATTTTCCATGAACTACCAAAGTCACCTGAAGGAATATATTTTAGTTACCTATATGCTTAAAAAAAAAATTAAATTTTCATAGAAAGTTATAAGCATTATAACTAAAATATATTCCTTCAGGTGACCTTATGAGAGGATGGAAATATGTACATATTCGGGCGTTAAATTTCCCACTGTTTTCAAATCCGGTTTACAATTAAAAACAATGGCTGACCTTCAAATGACCTTGAAAATTGACCTGAAGAGATAACCCTCGTTGTCCTTCACAATTTTTGTCTAAACAATTTCCTTTTGTAGCTGGAGTATTTTAGGAGATATTTAGATCCTTCGCTTAAAATGGCTCACCCTGTAGTTTATTTCTAGGTATGACAATTTCTTCTGAGTTTGAAGAAAATAAATCACTCACTCAAGCTTGGAAGAAATTTTTAATCCGAGAATGTATAAAAACAATAACTTATGCTAAGCGTGACCTTAGACCTGGATCGATAGAAAAACTTATGCCGTCCAAAAACACTGAATACAATCGTTTAATTAATGTTGGCCTATTGTTACCCGGTTAAGGATTTGATGATATCAATGCTCAAGACGTTGATGAACTGTTTATAGAGCAAACTTTGAATGAAGATGATTAGATGAAGTTTCATGAATGTTTGGTATGCGCAGATGATGAATTGTTGATTGCCAATTGTATCGCGCTTTTGTTGTCACAGTATAACACCATTTGTTTCGATGACGAAGGCATAAGCTCGAATTGAAGTCGCTTGAGCCAAATAGATTCTTGTATTGCAGATACCATCGCCATGAATTCTGCTTCGGTCGTCGAAAGTGCAACAGTTGGTTGACGTTTTGATCCCCAAGAAACAGCTGCACCCTGCATGGTGAAAACATAGCCAGTGGTCGACTTTCTTTCGTCGATATCACTATCCCAATCTGCATCACAATAGCCTCTGATTTCATTCGACGGCTTAGACCAATTTTTTATCGGTCGTTGCTTTCAAGTATCGCAGCACACGCTTGATCGCTGCCCAATGTACCTTTCCCGGATTTTTGCTATATCGACTCAACAAATTCAGCGCATAGCAAATATCCGGTCGAGTTATCTGCGCCATAAACAACAAACTACCAATTGCTTGCATATACGGTACGTTTGACATCTCTTGTTGTTCATCACTCGATTTTGGACACATGCTAGAGGAAACTTTCTGATTTAAATCCAATGGCGTAGAAATTGGATTGCAATCACTCATACCGAAACGATTGAGAATTTCGGATATGTACTGCGATTAGTCGATTAAAATTGTGCCAGCCACCCTGTCACGAGTGATTCGAACTCCCAATGCGGATGATGCGTCACCTAAATCTTTCATCTCGAAGTGTCTGCACAACTCGTTCTTTAACAATCGTTCACTTGTTTCATCGTTAGAGAAAATTAATACGTCATCCACGTAAATAGCAAGAAATAAGATTCTGCTACAATTCATCATATAGTAGATGCATTGGTCGGCAGTCGAACTGCTTCAGAGTCAAATTTTACCAGCACACTATTCAGTTTTTCGTTCCATACGATTGCTTTAATCCGTACAACGATTTATGCAGCTTGCAAACTTTGTTCGAATTATTCATAAATTCTTCGGGTTGATACATGTATATATCTTCTTTCAGCTCTCCGTTGAGAAAAGCTGCAACTGCATCCATTTGACGAATATTTAGGTCGAATTTCGCTGCAATCGTCATAAGGAACCGAATCGATGTATACTTCACAACCGGAGAAAACGTTTCATGGTATTCGACGCCATATTTTTGCGAAAAAACTTTCACTACCAATCTCGCCTTGTATCGGACAAGTTCACCATCTGAATTGCTCTTAGGTTTAAACACCCACTTGCATTTAATAGGTGTTTTGTCACGAGGTAAATCGACCAAGGTCCAAGTTTGATTGTCACTCAATGATTTCCGGAGTCAAGAAATTATAACGTATTATATCCATATTTCGGATACGTTCGGAACTACGAACTTGTTGCGGTGTTTCTACAAACTCATCTGGAATATACAAATCGTCACGATCACTATCAGTTGTAACATTGCTGTCGTATGTCTCATTGGTAACCGGTAGATTTACTGCGTTGTTTACAATATTCAAATCGTTTACTTCGGTTTCGTTGACATTCTCAATTACATTGGCTTCACCAGACGTTTCAATTTGTTCATCAGACGTCTTAAATATTCTTCTTTTATCGACAATGGAAGATTCAGCATCACGCACGCCACCTGAATTGACATTGGCGTCAACTTCACATTCATCACTGGTCAAAATTACTGGGGAAAAAGAAGAATTAGTACTTGCATCTGCGTGCTCAATTAACTTCAGATTTGGCTTTACAGGAAAGCTTAACTCTATAAACAAAACATCTCTGCTTATCACGACTTTGTTAGTACCCAAGCATAATACATTCAGTTGACTTCGTGTCGAGCTTCCGCCGTATTTTTCCTTTGGCACATGTACCATCGCTTTGCATCCAAACACTCGTAACATGGTCAAACCTGGTTTCGTTTTCGACCAAAATTCTTCTGGTGTAGTCGATCGCATATTTCTGCATGGTATTCGGTTTATCAAATATGCTGCTGTCGATAAAGCTTCCGCCCAAAATTGTTTTACTTAAGCCGGAATCGATTAACATACATCGAGCTCGTTCCATAAGAGTCCTATTGATACGCTCTGCAACACCATTTTGTTCGGGAGTGTATGGTGCGATTTTTTGATGTACAATTCCCCATTTTGCCAAAATATTGTTAAACTGTCCATTACAATACACCGTTCCATTATCACGACGAGACATCATTCGACGAGAGCCTTGAACTCCAAAAACGTATTGAAGACTTGTTTTTTTTCTCTCAACGGAAAAACAAATACCTTTCTGTTATAATCATCGACAAATGTAACGAAATATTTCGCACGACCAACTGATCGCTCTTGCAGCGGACCACAGACGTCGGAATGAACCAAATCGAGCAAATGTTCAGCACGATTGCCAACATCTTTAAATGAAGCGCAGGTTTGCTTCCCTTTAATGCAAACAATGCATTTGTTGTTGCTTCCTACGTTCCAATTTTGCTCACAAATGTGTCCTAAACGTCGATGCCACAAATTATTATCTATTTCGCCATTGAGTGCCGTTTCATTCATTGAAATTTCGTTTTTATTTTCACATATCGGTAATATACAATCCAGCCGATACATGTCGTCGTTGACCAATGTCGCCGTTGCTATTAAATTATTTTCTGCATTGAAAATTTTGCAATTTTCTTTATCAAATGCAAGATGATTGCCGTTTTTGATCATCTGGCTTACAGAAAGCAAATTTGCACACAAACCCGGAACATATTGAACATTCGTCAACGTTGCATTTGTTTTCGACGTTCCACTCAATAGGGTTATGTTTACTTCACCAATACAATCAATTTTGTCACCAATACAATCAAACAACTTCTTTATTCAAATGGCACTTTAGTTTAATTAAGAATTGACTTAGAGTTT
This sequence comes from Tipula vernalis, assembly GCA_958295665.1. Taxonomy (NCBI): domain Eukaryota; kingdom Metazoa; phylum Arthropoda; class Insecta; order Diptera; family Tipulidae; genus Tipula; species Tipula vernalis. The sequence goes on from OY282558.1 coordinate 417,791,352, forward strand.
GTCATGTGTGCCGATGCACCAGAATCAATAAACCAATCACATGAATTTGTATTATTCACCAAAAATATCGTATACAAAAGATTTTCATTTTTTTTATTTTTCTCCTTTTTCTTTGGACAATCTCTGGCGAAATGTCCCGTCTGACCATACGAATGACATTTGAACTTGAAATTCGTCTTTTTTTTTGTTTGATCGGTTGATGTTCCATTTAGTTAACTCGAGTCGGGCAGCCCAGCCAACATTAGCGATGCGATTATTTCATCTGATATTTCCAAACCAGCCTTTTTCACTTTGATAGAAATCATTACCATACGATTCACATATGATTCCATCGAATCGCAATCAGACAGCTTCAATTGGACTAATTCTTTCAGTAAGGTTACTCGTCTATACAAGCCGCTATCTTCAAATTCTCTTGTCAAGGCGGTCCATGCTTGTTTCGCTGTTTTTGCATTTGCGTTGTACGAATAATTTTGCGTCTCCAACAACAAAATAATTTTCCGATCTTGCCTTTAAATCGTTTGCCTTTGTCGCATCATTTGCATCTTCAGATAAGTCATTTTCACACTGAACTTAAATTGACAGATAAAGTTCTGTTCACACCAACATAAATTGACATATAAAGGTCTATTCACACCAACACTAATCCTGAGTCTTGACTTACGCGAAACAGACAATTAGGTCAGATATTTTAATTGGAACTACTGAAAAATGCCCGAGTCCTAGCCGTCGTTTCCGACAAACATAGTTCGAGAAATTTGGCTTTTCTTATGAGCCAATACCTTATGTGACTGGAATCATCGTTGTGTTAAAACCTCCTGCAAGACTTCTGTTGCTTTGTGATCTGAGACTGCCGTGTCACGGCAGACGTTATCATTTCTAGAGTTTGTGATTTCTCGACTTATTTTATTTATCGAGAATCGAGAATTCCCATTTTTGGTAGAATTTAATTCTCATATTATCTCGAAATTTATCGAGAATTCTTGAAAAAATTGCTTTAATCAATAAATTAGGGTTTTGTTTATTAAAGAACACAGCAGAATAATTTTTAAGCATAAGATATTTTATAAACCATGTTACGGCCAGCCTAAATTCTTCTAAATTCAACTAACAAAAAAAATGAAAAAAAAAAAAATGAAATTTTGAAATTAATCAGCAATAAGATTATGCGTCGATGGTAGTATACGTCAGCCTGTAAATCGGTTAAATAATCAGTATATAATGTATATACTAGAATGGTATTCATATATTTCTTTTATTAGTCGATGAACTTATTGTTTTGTTGTAATTATATCACTCACATTTACCACGGTGTCTATCTTGGCAATGCAATTTTATGTTTTTTTTGGCTATGTAAATGTTTATAAATACACCGTATGCATATAAATAGTATATAAGTGTAGATGAATATGTATATACTCATTATACCCCTAATTGTTTTTTCAATTGATCAATATACAAAAATAGGAATGTCGTTTATGTAGCAATTATATACAATGTATAGGCCTGTTGTGTACATAAGCACGAGTATGAACTCAAACAGCCAAACAAACAAAGCAGTAATACAAGTCTACCAAACCCTGCAATGTATCGAGAACAAAGTAGGCATTCCGACCACTTTCAACAACCAGTTCAACAATTACGACAGGATAACTTTTACAAGTTACGTCAGAGGTGGAACTTGTCGTTTGATGGCACTGAGTCAACCAATGTGCATGATTTTATTTATCGGCTTGAACACATGGCAGCAGATGATGGATTCCCAGAGACTGAACTTACTAAGGTGTTACACCTTTTCTTATCAAAAAAAGGCTGAAGACTGGTACTGGGTGCACAAATCAACCAATCCAAATGCAACCTGGCACTCTATGAAGACGGCGCTTCTTTCATTTTTCAGCAGCTATGACTTCGAAGAGGAGACTAAGGAGCAGATATTACGCAGATTCCAGAGTCCTAGAGAATGTTTTTCGGATTTCGCATTGGCGATCCAAAAGTTAAATACCAGGCTACAATTTAAATTAACCGAAAACCAGCTTATCTACAGATTGTGCCAAAATATGAATCCAGCATTACGGAACGTGATACTCCCATACCAAAATGCAGTGACAACGGTCGAAGAATTGCGCACGTTATGCCAACGATACGAGAGAATGTGGGATCAGACAGGCTACGATCCCAGACGGTTTAGTGATAACAATTTAAGACGCAGACCCTTGGTGAACGAGATGCAAATCGAAAATATCAGCTGCGGCATAAATCAACACAGACAACAAAATGAACCAATGGAATTCAGGAGGGAGTTGGAAAATCAACCTAGATTCTCTGTTGAGGCCATAATCCAGAAACCTCCAGATCGACGAGATTTTACCAGCGACCAAACCATAAATTTAATATGTTGGAACTGTAGAGACATAGGTCATCGGTACCAGGATTGCTTAAACGAGTTCACCGATATCTTCTGTTTTGGTTGTGGAGCGGCGAATGTTCGGAAGCCACATTGTCAAAACTGCCGGAAAAATAGTCAGGAAAACACTCGACCGAGTGTGATGATGTCGAGGGGATCGCACTCGGGAGAAAACTCGAAAGTTCACCATTCTACTCCTCAAAATACACCGAATATCAGAGTATGTATTAACCAACCATCAAAATCATTCGAATCACCAATAGCCATTTCACATAGTAATATTCAAAATCATAATTTTCATTTAAATAACTCTAACAGATCATATCGTTCTATTGCATATTTTAAAAATAAAAAATTACTTATCAAAAATTGTATTTCATCCATTTCCAATAATTTTGTCAAAGATGATCCATGCCCTTACGCCAAAATCACTCTTGCATCCAAACCAATATACGCCTTAATGGACAGCGGGGCTTCTGTGAGCGTTTTAGGCAAAAATTCTCTCCAGTTTTTAGCAGAATCCAAAATTAAATATTGTAAGCTTAATTCCTTTATAAGAACAGCTGACGGAACACGCAATTTAATAGAGGGTTATGTATGGTTACCTGTCACTTTTGGTCCTAAAACGGAGAACATCAAATTTTGTATTGTTCCAAGTTTGGAATCAGAAGTATATCTTGGAATTGATTTTTGGGAGCGTTTCAACATTGTGCCAACTGTCCACGTTAGTGAAATAAAAATAATCGAAAAAGAACAAAGTAATTCCCACGTGTTGACTGAATCGGAACAAAAAGAATGTGATAGAATCGTAAGCCTATTTCCTTCATTTTCCAAAGATGGACTCGGAAAGACGCACCTTTACGAGCATGAAATTGTTGTAAAAAAAGATGTAAAACCAATTAAACAACGATATTATCCTATATCGCCTGCCGTACAGCAATATATTTACGAAGAAATTGATAGAATGTTACACCTTGGTGTAATTGAAATAAGCAAAAGTGCTTGGAGTTCGCCAGTGACGATTGTACGGAAACCGAACGGAAAGACCAGACTATGTTTAGACGCACGAAAACTTAACTCGGTAACAGAAAAGGACGCATATCCTTTACCCATAATTGACGGACTTCTTGGAAGACTTTCTGACACGAAATACATAACCGGACTTGACTTAAAGGACGCCTTTTGGCAAATTCCGCTTGCGGAATCCTCACGCGACAAGACGGCATTTACAGTACCGGGGCGGCCACTCTATCAATTCAGAGTGATGCCATTTGGGCTGTGTAATGCGGCCTAATCAATGTGTCGGTTGATGCACCAAGTAATACCGCATGAACTACATGATAGAGTTTTTGTCTACCTCGACGATTTGCTGGTCATCACTGCCACATTGAGGGAGCACTTTGAGTTGTTAGAGTTGGTCGCAGACTTCTTACGGACGGCGGGACTGACCATTAATGTTCAAAAGAGCAATTTTGTGATGCGGGAAATAAGGTACTTAGGATATCTAGTAGGTGAAGATGGCTTGAGACCAGATCCTAGTAAAATTGAAGCAATTTTAAATCTACCTCCACCTGAAAATGCCAAACAAACCAGAAGATTACTCGGTATGGCTGGATGGTACCGCAGGTTTATTCTCAATTTTGCAGCAATCACGGCTCCTATAACAGATTGCTTAAAAAAAGGAAAATTTAATTGGACTCAGGATGCACAAGACGCTTTTAATAATTTAAAGTCACTCCTTACTACAGCTCCAGTATTGGTTAATCCTTGCTATGATCAACCGTTCTTCATTCGATGTGACGCAAGTACGGAAGGCGTGGGTGCAGTTTTATACCAAAAAGATACCGAAGAAAATGAAAGGCCCATATAGTATACATGTCACAGAAATTGAACAAAGCCCAAAAAAATTATTCAGTGACTGAGCTGGAGTGCTTAGCAGCGATATTGGCCACAAAAAAATTCAGACCATACGTGGAAGGCCATGATTTTACCATAATAACAGATCATGCTAGTCTAAAATGACTTATGGTACAGCGAGATCTGAGTGGTCGACTTGCGCGTTGGAGTTTGAAGCTACAAGGCTACAGATTCTCCATTGAGCACCAAAAAGGCAAAGACAATGTCGTTCCTGATATGTTGTCACGAATTTATTGCGATACCACAGAAGAACATTTATCGAGTATAACTAAATTTAATTCTCTTCCTGATGTAGCTTCATCTGAATTCGAAGACGAAGAATATAGGGAATTGAGGAAAAAGATTGAAGCGGATCCAAATAGTTTTCCAGCCTTTTGCATCAATAATGAACGAATATTTATCCGACTGGAACCAAGATCAAAAAATGATTTATCTGATCTCTCAGTATGGAAATTATGGACACCTGCAAAAATAAGGAACGAACTGATCGAAAAAGAACATTGTGATCCATTATCTTCACATGGAGGAATCGCTAAAACTTTGGAGAGAATACGGCGGTACTATTATTGGCCCGGGATGAGCAAGGAAGTGAGAGATTTTATTGCGAAATGTGATATTTGTAAAATGTCTAAGGCAACCAATCGGACTTTGAAACCACCTATGGGTAACATGCACCAAATTGATAGGCCATGGCAGCGGGTGTATATAGACTTACTTGGTCCTTATCCAAGATCAACACAAGGAAAAACCGTGATCCTTATTGTGTTAGACCACTTCACGAAATTCGTGGTTCTGAAAGCATTGAGTAAAGGTAGCTCGCAACAAATTATAGAATTCCTACAAAATGAAATATTTTTTGTATACGGAGTACCGAAGACCATCCACTCAGATAACGGATCCCAGTTTAAAAGTACTGAGTACAAGAACCTACTGCATCAATTCGGTGTTACTGACTCAAAAACTGCAATATACTCGCCACAATCCAATCAGTCAGAACGAGTCAATCGGTCTATCTTGGCCGCGATAAGATCATATATAGGGGACAAACACACACATTGGGATAAGCATTTACCAGAAATAACGTCTGCACTTCGTAACGGTGTACACGAAACAGTTCAAAATTCACCTCATTTTCTGTTATTTGGATACCATAAAATTAATCATGCTCAGGATTATAAATTATTAAGGCAACTTGGGGCAATATCTGATGGAGAAATAATGCTTCCATTGCATTTAGACAAGGTGATTCAAATGCATCAAATATTCACCAGCTGGTTCCCGACCCCAAAAAAAAATCGAAAATGAATAAAAGATAAATCGGACGTGAAAATTTTGTTTGTCGATTCTCGTAAAATTTTTTATCAGATAACTTCAATTTAGAATTTACAAACCAAATTGAAATTGAATGCAATAGGCGATTAAAAGAAGAAACTCAAAAGGTGGAACGTTAAAATTTAGCTTCACATAAAATAAAGACATCGGTATTTTAATACGAAAACCCCATTTCGCTAGCTAAACTGTATACCGCAAAGTGAAATTCAGCGGTGCAAATTTCATTTTTGTTTTCGCTTGTGTCATTTTTATATAAGAAATTTCATTTCACTTTAGCAGTGGACCGTCTCGTTTAGGGAAAATTGTTGTAATTCATTTTCGATTTTTTTAATCGAAGTAAAGTTGAATATTACGTACTTTACTTTATACTCACAGGTTACTGGACCAACATTGGCTAAATGGAGGTAGATTGTTTTGATTATAAATTGGCCATTTTAAGATTTCTTCTCGAGAATTTTATCTCGTCTGCAAATTAGTCCCATATATGATATCGAGCCCAAGTTTAAGCATGATTATAAACTTTATTCTTGTAGAAAAATAATATTTTCCATGATGTATAATGAAACCCCCGGATTGATTAAGTGTGCTTAAGAAATTAGTGGTAAAAAAGGTGATGTCTGAAAAAAAAACTTGTTTCTTCCAATTTAATTTAATTTATTTATTTAAAGCGGTTTACAAAAAAATCTCATTTTCTGTTTGTAACTGGGCCAGTCTTCTTCATTAAATTAATATAAAAAAGACATTTAAAGTACAATGCATGCGATCAAGATGGTTTCAATGATACAATATTCCGTTGCATGATGAGATGTAGATTATTTTCAATTATGTATATTGAAGTTGTTACACTTCACTATACGTAGAATTGAATCTTATAGCTATATGGATAAACCGAATACAACACTCCCATAAAGTTCTGTGAAATACTTCAAACCGACCTAATTCAATTTAATGGCAAATATTTAAAAACAGATATGAACCACACGTCCCATTAAATTGTTTTATTTATTCTATAAACAAACTATCTGTTATCAATAAACATCAGTATTTAATCCATTTTGATAAAATAAGTTCTTGCCAAAAAAAAAAAAAAGTCTGACCTAATTGCACTTTGTTCAAATATTTAACAATCATAATCAAATAATAAATAAATTCCTCGACTAATAAACTAGATGCCAGATCAAAACATATAACATCGAGTGTATCTTCAAACCGTTAAACTTTTACATTTTTAAATGTTAATTACACAAAAAAAAAAAAAAAAAAAAAAAGTGAGAGTTACATTAGATTTGTGCATGGACCCTTCACACAGTGTGTCTCTAATCAATTATCCTCACCTAAAAAGATCTTCACATTAAAGCATTTCTGTATATTTAGGGTATATAAAACTGTTGTAAAATTAATTTTGTAAAGATATTTTAATTATAACTGTTTATATTTTATTATTAAGACAGTTTTAATTTGGCTATAAACCCATTCGGTTTATTATGTTGCGTGCTGAGTACTTTAATAAATTTTGTAACGCCCACAAGGGTTAAAACATAATAATATTATTGTGTTTTTATACAAATGAGATGAGATAAAACTTCATTTGGTGCTTTCTTTGAAATTATTCGTTGATTTATTTTTTTATTTGTTGTGAGGAATTAAAAACTATTGTATAGTAAAGTTTTTTTTATAGTTTTCATGCTTAGTGATTTTAAAAAGTATTCGTATTTTATAAGATGCGATGAATGTAACATACCTAACGCGAATTATATACGTTACAGATTACAAAGATGTTTATCTATTCTTTCTAACTACGATATGAAGATAAACTAGAGGCAAGACATTGTGGGTACCACAAACTATGTGTTTTATTTATATTTTCTGAAATGCCAACTTTCTTTTGTATTTTGTTAAGGGAATTACAATAATTAATCTAGATTGGTCATCTACAAGTCAAAATATAACTCGTGCAATATAAATTACTTCCTTTGTATAATGAGTGTAAAATATTTTAGTCTAATTTAGTGCTTAAAACATTCATAATTATGCATAATTGTAACATGAACTTTACACTCGGTTAAATTTAATATTTTATAGACATCAAACTGTAAAAGGTTTAATTCCCAAATGTAATTTGTTTGTAAATATGACGCTTGTGCTTACAGTTTTATTCGTAAAATAATTTATTTAGGTCACTAGAGAACTAATGCAACTATGTACATACAAGACATATACATATGTGTATAATTCGTGTGCATTGCTTTGCAAAATAAAATAAAATCCAAGTTCAGGTATGGAATTATTTCCTTACGGTCTTGAGGTCTTCTCGGTTGGATTTTGCGTTAACCTTGGTCTTTCAAGGTCAAATAAATACCATTACAATTTTTTTTTTTTTTGAACTCTATAACTTTTATATGTTATATTTTTACCGAAAGCGCAATCCCTTCGACATATTTGAAAGTTCCGGAACCATTTGGATACTCCTATATTCAACAATTTGAAAATTTCATAATCGACGAAAGATTAACATTTTCAATGATTTTAGTTTTTAAATTCTGAATTGGACACTTAAATATTTAAGTTTTCAAATTCTGGGCAAATTTTTTATTATTCGATTAACAATGATTAAGAATTTCAACATTTGATTTGAAATCGAACTTTCATACTGAAAGTAAAATTCAATCGAATTTTCAAGGAACCATAGGCCATTTGTCGAATTTTTGATTCTACTAATACCATATACTACATGGGCACGCATAGATGGCGATTTAATGAGTTATTATTATTAAATTTCGAAAATAGGATATTTTATTAGGCGCCATTTCGAAAAAATCCATCCTAATATGAAACGAAAAAAGAAATCCGCAGCGGTCGTCACCTATTTAGTTGGGGAACTTTGTAAAATTAATGGCATTTTCTTTTCGTTCTATACTGTTGGACCAACCATTAGAACATCATTTAATAATAAACTGGGGTTGCTTATGTCTTAGCTATAAATAGTCTTTAATAAACTCGGTGTACTATGTTTTTAATTGCAAATTATCATTCAACCGCCGTTCCAAATATAAAAACCGTTTCTCTGCTTAGTTACGAGATTTTCCTAAAATTCTGTAATTTTCCAAAAAAATGTATTTGAACAATATATTGTAACAAATTAAAGCGCCTTATAGACGACTTCGTTTATTTAAATTTTTGTATAATGTTGTATAAATTCGCTAGAATATTGTGTAATTCAGACATATGTAAAATAAAATAAATTAACAACCAATAAGTTAGTACTGGAGTGGGAAACCGACGCCAACGAGTCTATTTTTACACTCACGCTGTCACGCAACGCAACTGTCAATAACCCTTGCTGTGGTGATTTGGTGAAGTATCGCTCGGTCACTCCTCGTCTAGCAGAACGAGCAGCCATCGGAGTTACAGTGGTGTCAGATATGGGGTAGTAGCTTTCCTCACAAACTAACCGATGGCCACGTTACAAGATCAGCTAGATGAACTCCGGAAGCAAATGTCCGCGCTACAGGAGGCACACAAATCAATGGATGCTGCCAAGCAAAAGGCTGAGGAGGAAGCGGCGGTCGCTCGACAACAGTTAGCTGACATTCAGCAGTCACAAACGGCAACAGAGGCAGCTCAACAAAAAGCCGAAGCAGAAACCATGTCGATTCGGCAGCAATTAGAAGCAATGAACGCAGAAATGGTCGTACATACGCGAACTACGCAGGAAGAGTGCGAGCAGATACAGATAGGAGTGCCATTTGCCACCCTACAACAAGCTTTCCTGGAGTTATCGCAGAAGATCTCATGGTTGGCTCAAATGTCGACACCTAGAGCGTCTGTCACTGCCGATGTACTGCGCGGTGCGGATTTAGATCCTGGTGTAGTTCCAGCCCCTGGTACAGCTCCTACCCCGGGTGTATTAATGCCGGTAAATACACAAGTCAACGAATATCCAGGCATCCTGTCGCAGCCACTAAAGTTGTCAACATACGACGGCTCCTCCTGTTGGGAGGAGTATTACATGCATTTCGAGTTGGTCGCGGAAGCTAACGGATGCACCACGCTACAGCGAGCCATCCAATTGGGGGCAACGTTACGCGGTGATGCACTAGTAGTGCTATCTTCAATCGAGCCGACGGCAAAACGAATGTAATAATCGAACGCCGGTACTGAATTAGCTCCACGAGGTCCAGATATCGATATAAGGGGAAGCAAAGAACGCCCACCGAAAAGAAAGAAGAGAACGTCGATAAATCCTGCTCCTGTTCACCAAACTCGAGCACCAACACACCATCGGAAAACGAGAACTAGTCGCTGGTAAAGGGCACCCAACGGCTAAGGAAAATTATAATGCCCCAGCGGAAATAACAATCCAAGCAACCAACGGTGCCTCCTTGACAGCCGAGGGACTTCTCAACCAGAAGAAGTGTACATTCGTCATCGATACCGGTGCTACGGTGAGTTTAGTGAACAGCAATTTTCATAAACTATGGCCTACGATCACACGACCATGCAACTTACGAGTTAAGACAGTGACTGGAGATCCTTGCCCGGCCCGCGGTATCGTCGACCTAACTGTCAAGCTGGGAGAGTTCGCATAGCCGGCAAGTTTTGTTATTGCCGATATAAGAAACGATGTGATACTCGGCACCGACTTCCTGGTTGCTCTTGGACAACAATAAAATCGCAATCGCGGTCACTGTAAATCCCGCCATCGCGACATTATCAAGAGTGAACATACCCCCTAGATCAGAAATGTTTGTCTCTGTGAAACTAGTAGCCACGACCAGCTTAGGAACCTACGTGATCGAGCACCCAGAAACGTCAAATCTGCCGGAGGGAATTATGATCGCACGAGGACTCATCGACGCAAGTAACCCTCTTCAGTATGTGCGAATAGCTAACATCACAGATCAGGTGAAGTTCCTTCCAGAAAACACCTATGTGGGTGAGATGAACGGGGCAGAAATCGTTCCTCCGGGAAAGTGGGACCCGGCTTCTCAAAACCAAATTGACGAAGTAATCCAACGATCTCTGCAAGGAATACCAAGAGAATCACAATATTCGGTCACACAATTTTTAAATAGTTATGGAGACGTAGTTACTAGATTCTCCGGGGACTACGGGAAAACGACTCTTACTAAACATGTGATACAAGTAGGAGAGGCCAGTCCAATAAAGCAACCACCGCGAAAAATACCCATTGCGAAACAGGTTGAAATGAGCAATCTATTGACTGACATGAAAATCAAAGGTGTCATCGAGCCAGCTGTCAGCCCTTGGTCGTCTCCCGTCGTGCTTGTCCGGAAGAAAGGTGGGTCCCTAAGGTTTTGCGTCGATTACCGGCGATTGAATGATGTCACCCGGAAGGACTCATTTCCTTTTCCTCGAATTGATGTTACTTTGGATTCCGGTTATTGGCTCTTGAATTGGACAAAAAAGACAGGCCTAAGACTGCGTTTTCGACCGGAGACGGCCTTTGGCAGTTCACCGTAATGCCTGTGCAACGCTCCTGCCACATTCTCGAGATTAATGCAGATGGTTTTCGCAGGGCTCCCATGGGAAACGTGCCTGGTTTATCTAGATGACATAATCGTCTACGGAAAAGACATCGACGAACTAACCAAGAAGTTGCAACCGGTATTCGAGAGGCTACGAGCGGCAAACTTGAAGCTCAATCAGCAAAAATGCCACCTATTCAAGAAGGAAGTCTAATACCTAGGACATATTGTTAGTAATAAAGGTATTCGAACAGATCCCACCAAAATAGAGACGATCCGTAGCTGGCCGCGTCCAGAAGGAAAGTCACACATGCGCAGTTTTTTGGGCCTCTGTTTTGGGCCTCCAACACTTCCATTCCTATTTGTATGGCCAAAATTTTACCGTGCGTACAGATCATGCGTCGTTAACCTGGCTGCTGTATTTTAAAAGGCCTAAAGGCCAAGTTGCTCGATGGATCAAATTTTACAACAATACGATTTCGAGATCCAGTATCGCCGTGGCCAGCAACATGGAAACGCCGACGCTTTTCACGACGTCCCTGCGCGGCAGAGTGCCACGAATGTGGTCGAATCGAGAACCGCGAAGCAGAATCCACCGTTCAAGCGACGAGGCTAGATACGGGTGAAGCACGTTTCATAAAAGCCCAGCAGCAAGATGCCGTTCTGGGACGAATCTATGACTGGAAGCAGCAAGGCAACCGGCCGACATGGGAGGAAATTTCTACACTGCCTGCAATTACCAAAGGATATTAAGCACAATGGGACTCGATTATACTACACGATGGGCTCCTAAAACGTAAGTTCGAATCAGCTGACGGAACTTCCACTATTTTTCAGACCTTACTACCGCCATCCATGATCGAGGAGGTGTTAACGGATGTACATGATGGGAAAACCTCAGGGCATTTTGGCGTAACGAAAACCAAACAGCGAGTCCGGGAGAAATTTTATTGGCAAGGATGGCTCCGAGATATCGAATAATTATTCCGGAAATCTCCAAAAGCAGATGGATCGCATTCACGACTTCGCTCGCGGAAATCTTAATCTCGCAACCAACAAGATGGTCAGACAATACGATTCCAAAGCAAACCCCATCCAGTTTGGCGTAGGAGATTTGGTGTGGTTATACAACCCCATCCGACGAGTTGGCTTTTGCCCTAAGCTGCAATGCGATTGGGATGGACCGTACGAAATCATTGGAAAACTGAACGACTTGATTGTCCGGGTAAAAAAACCCGCTGGCAGAGCAAAAGTGATGCACGTCGACAGATTGGGTCGCTACCTCGGAAATACAACATCACCATAAATTGCGACGGGACGCTCGCAAGCCGGAAGGGGGCAGTGTAACAAATTAAAGCGCCTTAATGACGACTTCGTTTATTTAAATTTTTGTATAATGTTGTATAAATTCGCTAGAATATTGTGTAATTCAGACGTATGTAAAATAAAATAAATTAACCACCAATCAGTTAGTACTGGAGTGGGAAACCGACGCCAACGAGTCTATTTTTACACTCACGCTGTCACGCAACGGATTAAATCCCTTCGATTCAGAGAGTGGAAGGTCAATAACCTTGCCGTACCGTGTGACGTCACTCGAGTTGTCCCGCTCTTCTAAGCCGTTCCTCTGTAGTCAGAGCCACCATCGCACCACTTCGCCTACAGACTAAATCCTCGTAGAAGAAGAAAGGGTCAATAACCCTTACTGTGGTGAAGTATCGCTCGGTCACTCCGCATCTAGCAGAACGAGCAGCCATCGGAGTTACAGTGCTTCCATTATTTTCACGCTTATTTGTCTTAATCAGATGAGCTTCACACGCGTTTTCTTCGGCGGACAGAAATGTTCTGTCTGACACTCTGACAGGAAATTTTCAATTTCCCAAAATTAGTGAAGTAAACTACGAACGTGTATCTTCTGAAAATGAGCAGAAATTGTGTAAAGTTAACACGTGTTGGTATATAACCAAATACAGTATCTTGCATAAATGGTAAACTGATTTGTAATTGAAATTTTTTACTTTTAAGAACTTGAAAGAATATTTCTGCGCCTAATAGAATGTCGAGTTTACTGCTTCTATTTAAATTTGGATTTAGAAATATTGATATTTGAAAATGGTTAGATTATTTGTAATTATTGTAACGATTAAGAAATTGAGATCATTTTGCATGCATGCATGCGGGTGATTTTAATTTAATGTTTATATGATTATTATTTAAGCTTGAAATAGGTAAATCAATATTTTGAAATGTTGCACACTCTGTAGTGATAAAATTCAATCGACTTACAGAATCAAGCAATGTTCGTTATAAATGATATTTGCCTCTACAATCGCTTACGAAAATAAGAGCTTTAGAAAGTAACACTTTGTTAAAGACAGTGTATAGTATTTCTGAAACTTGTGTTGACAAAGTTACTTGAGATGAACAAGGCGTTTGATTGTTGTTTACGCGATTTGTAATAACTTAGGATTTTGTATATTAGTGCTTGGTGTATCAATCTCGGTAGACGATCGATTAGAATTTTCTGAGACAGTTGCGGTTTTGACGTAAGCTTCTGCATTTTTATGCTAGTCGTATTTCCAAAACCAAAAGTTTTTATTATTAAATTCATTCCTACAGTCTTCCACCGTAAATAACGCCTGAGCGTTTTATTCGAAAGTGGCAAAAAATTTCAGTTCAACACAAACCAATACCTATCGCAAACCAAAGTAAATGCTTTCCTTTACTTCGCTTTTTAAAGTGTGTGGTTTAATATTTTAATAAATTACTACATGGTGATTTACAAAGGTTGTGATAGGGAAAATTAATTTTAGCTATGAGTATATTTTGATCAGAATTATCGGAATTGTTAATATTCGATAAACTTAAAACTGCCGTGAACTCCGGAAAACAGATACAATCAAAGTAAACAGAATGCCATACCTAAATACGATACAAATTCAAATGTATAAGATTAATATTTGACTTGAATGAAATACGAGCCTTATACATTCGAATTCGTCTAATATTCTTCAGGGAGGTTCTACCTGACCCCGAGTTTTTCGCACCTCATCTAAGGATGACTCCACTAACATTGGGCTGGTTTTCAATGGCGTTTTTGGAAGTTCCGAAACAACTGTGATACATAACGGAACTCAATTTACTTTGGCCGGGTTTAATAAATTTTTTCAATTTAATTCTATTCGCCGTCTGACAACAACACCTTTCCACGCTGTAAGTAATGGATTGGCTGAATGCAACGAGCGGACTTAAATCGCCATTAAGACGACATTAGAATAAATGTTATATGTCAAAGTTGACTGTAGATCTGATAATGAGATTAGCGTTTCCTGAGAGTAGATGCTGATTTTGATTTCGAAAAACGTTTAATAAAGTTTCTAAAACCGTAACTGTAAAGCTTCGTTGGTTGCTTTGGATGGGTTTACCGTACAAGCGCTTTCCAAAACAATTTTATTGGACAATTTGTTGGCAATTGCGGCTATTTGTTGCCAAGAAACAAAGGTGAAATCAGCAAAAAATCGAAACTTGTTCTATCTTATAGAATTATAAAAAACAAAATATTAAAATTCAGTTTGACACTAGATTTTGATGATTATGGTGATGTTAATGTTGGACTCACTAGAATTTCTGGAAATTGCCCATCTAGCTAATGTGCAGAAATTGTGCAAAAAACTCTCGATGATTTCAATTTAAATTTTTCTGATGTTGTAGGTTGTACAACGGACAGTACATCACAGATGATAAAATTGGGAGATCTGACATCGCAGACTCTAGTACTGAAAATGATACGGATTTGGGAAAGTGAATATGATGGAAGCGCAGATGACACCAACAATATTTTAAAGAATATTCGTATAGCAATTAGACTTTTTAGAAAATCTCCCGTGTACAACTCTGACTATCTAACCATGTAAAAGAATACGTGTTATGCGCGTACTACGTAAAACAAACAAAATTTAGAAAAATTCATGAAAATTTGTGCGTTAATAGTACGAATCACAGTTCATAAACTAAAAAATGGTTTAGTTTATTGTACTATACGTATAATACATTCACATGTTGTGTGCGTATTAGTGTAACTTTCATGATTTTATTAAAAAAACATATTTATGAACAGTTCATAATATTTATGAATAAGAATATGATGAAAATGTATTTTAAATACTTATTGTTCATAATATTAACGAAAGTGGCTCTATAATACTTGAATATTACGAATAAATTCATATGCGTAACGATTCCATTACATTTATATTGGTAGGAAAAGATCAAATTTCATAATTGCATAATGCATACGAATTGGTTCGTATTATTAATGATTTAATGAATCTATTCTAGCATCTACGAAAATTACGTAAAGTTGGATCATAATTGGGACAACGAAAATAATTAAATTGCATTCGCTTTATTATTAACTAACATCGTACGGCTTGAAAGGATCATTTTAAATACATAGTTTGAAAAATCGTGAGACATTAAAATAATTTTTATGTGTTGAAAATCAGGTAAATATACTATGTTATGTCCGTGTTTTTGTTTTAGTAAGAACAGAAATAAAATCATCGCTTTTGTGATTGATGATTAATTCTTATTTCGTGAAATTAAAATGAAAACACGTTTGTGTGAAAAAACCCTAATATTCATTGTTTAAATAATGTGTAAATTTATGATTTATGTGATTTATTATTGTGTTAGTAATACCTCTGCTTTATTATAGTGCACTTGTAAGAAAATGTCTACTATTCTAAATTTTGCCGATCCTGCAAATCGAGATATTTCACCAACACTTGCGGAGAAAATCGTGAATTAATCTCGGTTTGTTTGGAGTACCTATTTGGATCAGATCAGGTAACAAACATAAGCAAATAAAAGTACCTACATGTGATTGTAATTTAATTTATTGATTTTACAGAATAGCAAATTACTATAGAATTTCAAGAGGGAAATGGGAGAAATCAACAAATTCAAGTGTAACTTGGCAACATGGCGTTTATTAATCCTGTTACATTTTCTAATTATTAATTATATTTATTTTAAAATTAAAGTTTATTTTTAAGAAACCAAAAAATAAAGCAATTACAAAACGAAATTTTAAGTTTTTTATTTCTTTATTGCTGTATAGATTTTACGAATTTAGTCATCAACCCACCAAAAATGTACATTCTTACTATGAACCACTATTTATAAATAGTATTTAATTTTGATTATCAATTATGAACCCGTTCCTGCATTTTATGAATTATTTTCAATATATTTATGAAAATAATCATCATATTTGTGAATTATTCATAACCACTGAGCACTCCATTCTTCATGCATACGAATAATGAATTTCTAACTTAAATGTATGAACTTTTTCGTTAATGTGATTAACCATTTCATTAGTATTATGAAAAATTTCATCTTATCTTCTATTTCTTACATTAATAATAAGAAGTTATTCATCCATAAATGCTATTAGCTGCATTAAAATTATAACGTTTTTCGTATCTTATATGAATCGAATCATAAATACTACAACGTAAGTAGTCACGATTAAAATAAAATTTTTTATGTGTTTCACTATATTAACGTATGATTTTCGTTCTATTAACGAATGATCGTATCGGCTCAGTTTTAACGAATTTTTCTTACTATTAATGCAGTTTTTTTGTCTACAATGATGTAGGATTTTTTTCAGTGTAGGAATCTGCGGTTTACATCTAAAAACAAGTTCGAATGGCATAAATTTCGTGGAAGAATGAGGAGTGGTATTATAACAGAATATAGCAAAAGGAACCCATGAATCCCAATTTAGTGGATCCTGAGCGCTATAATGGCGTATATAATTTATAAACGTTTTATGGGATCTCTCCAGAGAGCCATTGATTGGATTGCGGATGATAAACTGTGGTATTTAACTTTTTTATTTTAAATAATTTAGCTATTCGTTTAGATAAATCACTCATGAAGTTCGATCCTTGATCAGTGAGAATCGACGAGGGAACACCGAATATACAAACAAAGTTTTCGACAAATGCTCGACCCACAGTCTCTGTCTCTTGGTTTGGAATAGGCACGGCCATTGAAAATTTTGTCAAATCATCTTGCATTGTGAGTATGAATTTGTTATCTGAATGAGATGGATTCAACGGACCAAAAATATCCAAAAATAATTTTTCAAAGGGACGAGAGGACGTAGTTGTGATTTTCATGGGCATTTTGGTCGAGCTACCAGATTTATTAGTTTGGCAGGATTTGCAATTTCTTGGTGACTATACTATCTTGGTGACTTGGCTTAACATATTTGGGGAATTATAAAATTTTTTTAGTATATTGTAAGTTCTATAAATGTCTTGATGACCTCCAGAGAGACTGTGGTGAAATTCATCAATTACGGTTGCTATTTCAGATTGGTCCGTCAATTCAACAATATCTTTCTTATCGATCGACTGTTCGTTTTCCGAATTGTAACCTTTACCTTCAATAATAGATTGACGTAACGTTTGTGCTCTAGTTAGAACATGGATATTGGTGTTTGTATCGATTATTTCTATTGGAATGCGGCTTAAACAATCAGCATTCGTGTTGAGTTTTCCTGCTTTATGTACCATTTTAAATGGATATTCGTCTAGTTTAATTCGCCAACGTGTAAGTTTTGAGGACGGATTGGTTATACTACATAACCAGACCAAAGGTTTATGATCGGTGACTACAATTAATTCTCGTCCATAAACGTATGGGCGAAAATGATTAACGGCCCAAACAACAGAAAGCAATTCTTTCTCGATACGGCTAGCAAAAGCAATTGGCATATCCTTACCATCTACCTCTTGCGACAGTACAGTACCTATGGCCAAATCACTCGCATCACAAGTAACTGTAAAAGGTTTTGCGTAGTCAGGTCGCGTTAATATTGGTGGAGAGCAAAGCGCTGGTTTTAATTTCTTGAAGCTTTCTTCACAAAATGCATCCCATTTGTAAACTACAATTTTTTTTAAAATATTATAGTTATAGGCTTCGCAATACTCGAAAAATTTGATATAAAACGTCGATAGTATCCGGCGAAACCCAAAAAAGATTTTTGGAGTGGGATATATTTAGTAACTGCTGTTATTTTGTTAGGGTCGGGTTTTACACCTTCCGGCGTTATGACATGACCCAAATACGTGATTTCTTTACGAAGGAACTGACATTTAGTTGGATAAACTTTCAAATTATGATTACGAAAGCAATCAAAAACTTCTCGGATTTTCGAATTATGTTCAGTTAAATTACATCCGTAGACAACCACATCGTCAAGGTAAACAAAACATTTGATACCATTAAGCCCACTTAACGCACACAATTCATAAGACGCTGGAAGGTCGCCGGAGCGCCTTTCAAACCAAAGGGCATTCTTGTGAACTGATAGTGCCCAAAAGTGGTGCTAAAAGCAGTTTTCTCTCTGTCTAGTATATCTAATGGTACCTGATGGTAACCGTCAGCTAAATCTATTGTACTGAAATATGAACTTTTCCCAAATTGATCCAGAATATCCGTGATATTCGGAAGAGGAAAACTGTCGCCTAATGCGTGATGTCGTTTAATTTACGATAATCAACAACGATGCGCCATTTTTTCTCATCCGTATTCGATTTTTTAGAATTACTAGTAGAGGGAAATTCCATGGTGATTTACTAGTAATAGTCTCGGTAACCGTTAATTTATCACCAGGCAAAAGAAAAATGTCGTTATACTCCCGACATAATTGTATAATTGAATATTTTTCTTTGGAATTCAAGTTTTCAGTATTAATACTGTTTATAGCCTATTCCCTAGGTAATCATTTTGTGATTCAATTTGGTATACGTTATAATTTTCTTAGGAATAAAGCGTAAGAGGAAGCTCGGTTAATTCATACGGTTCATCCGTAGTATTTGCGATGCTTGTATAAAAAAAATTAATTTTACTTTTAATTAAGGAATTTCCGATGTAAATTCCTGGAGTTATTTCTTTCGAACAACATAAATATTCCTTATTTTCTTTATTAAGGGAATTGATTTGAACCATCTTTTCAGATCTGGCCGGAATAAGGTTTGGGGGAGCATGGCACAAATTTAAGGACAGCATGCTTTCCTCAACTGGAATTTGGATTGAATTAGTCTGAAAATCAATGTGGCACTTAAATTTGGATAGGAAGTCTTTTCCCAGAATACCACAACATGCTATCGGGAAATCATTATTCACTATGTGGAACTGATGGGTGATTTGAGTTGAATTGGGTAGTTCAATTTTTGCATCACAGGCAGCCAGAGTTTCGATATGATCGTTTGCGATACCTTTTAAAAAACATTGTAATTTAGGATGGCAACTAGTATCTAGTTTGATGAAACTCTTTTTGACTAGACATATGTCAGCGCCCGTATCTACTAATAAAAACAGTGATATACTATTAGCAATATCAAGTTGAACTTAACGAATTATTTGACTGAATTAATGAATTGGAATTTCGACACGAATTTAAAGTTGCTGAACCGGATAAATCGTGTTGTTCGTTATCGGTTCTTGCCCGTTTCCCGTTTGATTGGTTATGTTATTTGGATTGTTATTGGCGTTAGATTTTCGTCGCTTAAAGCAATAATTAATACGATGTCCTGGACATTTACAATAAGTACAAGTAAAGACTGTTTTAACAGGTTGATTGGATATGTACGGTAATGTCTGACCTTTAGATGGAACATTGGAATTTCTGAATTGTCCCATAGTTGAGCTGGATGGCTGTGGACTTTGTATTTTCGATGAACTGGAAAAATTAGGTTGGTTAGAAAGTTGTCTAGGATTCCTAAGATAACAAGTAGACACTGTATGACCTAATTTGAAACATAACTGACATTTTACTTGTTGCTTAGAAGAACTGAAAGAATTTGGTTTTTGTCTGTGAAGTTGAAATGCTAATTCTTCCTCACAGGCTTTAGCTACAGATTATTTTAAGCTAGGAAATCGACGTACTTTCACTACTTATTTTAAGTGAGTGTGGAGACCTTCTTGGAAAGCTCGTAAAGCAGTTTTAGAATTAATGCTTTTAATAACTGTCGCCGCGTCAATACCTTCAGCACTGATGCAAGCTTCGTTTAATTTAGACACAAATTCCTGAACGCGACGGGCATATTCCCTGACAGTTTCATCCCGCTTTTGAGAAATATTAACGAACTCCATTTGCAAGTGTTCACATGAATATAGCTCTTAGGATTCATTTTGTAAATCTGATTTCAGGTCGTCCCAAGAGGTATATTTATTGTACATAAAAGTTTGCTCGAACGCTAAATCTAGAAGTTTTGATTTTAATAAGTCTAGAAAAGAATTAACATCCTTTTCTGCGGCACTTTCATAAACTGAATCACAACAAGCAATAAAGTGTTGCAATTTAGTAGAATCACCGTCAAAAGAAGGGATTAATTTTATTGCTACTTCTAATTTAAATGGCATAGTTGTTGATTGTTTGTGAAATTTAAATAATTTAAATGGTGAAGTTGTTTGAGATATTTTACACGTTTGGTTTGGAACTTCACTAACACTAGGATTGAATACCTTTTCGGTTATCTGTTCAATTATATCAGCAATATCTTCACGATTGAATTATAATTTGAAATTTCACTAACCTTTACATAAAATTTTTTTTTTGTTTTTATTTTTATTTTTATAGATGTGGTATCCTAACTCAGCGTTGTCCAATTTTGGCAATATAAAATGATGATCAGCTAACAGGGCAAATAACAGTTAATTTAAAACCACTACTTGACGCGCGGTTAAAACGATTTAGCCGACGTCAACTCAAAGTGAATGGTCTTTTCGTTGGCAAGCGAAATATACTATCGGTTAAAATGCCTCCACTAAGCGATCAAAATTTAAATAGCATCGGTTTCTTGAAAAGTTATTTTCTAAAAAACAATAAAACACGAAACACGAACAATAAGTTCTCAAAAAAAAAAAAAATTATGTAGATCCGATTACAATCTGGAACACCGAAATTTGTGATAAAATATCGGAATTTAATAAAATTTAAAATTTCTCAAAAGCTTAATGACCTAGTTAATACCCTGTGAATTGTATCGAAACAAAGAGTCAATGAACTGCAAAAATTCGTCCACTATTTTATATATTTCCCTTAAATTTGATAGACTTTTACAAAATTACTTAGCTAAAATCGGCGGTTATTTTTGAAGAAAATTGCATAACACGTAATAAATAAAACATGCAATAAGGAAATATTTTGATAATTGAGGCAATAAAATGATTTCATCAAGTTCCGCTTTGCCACTATGACTGCTAATCAAACATTCCAATTTATTGTGTGCTAACAAATTTACAAGACAAACAAGACATCATGATATAACAGATCAATCACCCAACTAATTCATGCATATAAATTCATTTATATTTGAATAAACAAATAAAATATACAAAATAAATAATTGTATATTCAATATCACAGTTAATTTAGCGAATTACGTAAAAAATTAAATAAATAACAATTAAAAATTTTTTTTTAGAGAATAATATTTAATTAAGCTAAAATTAGCGTGAGTACATAATAATATAAACTGTACAAAAAAAATGTGACATATTAGTGTTCTTTCTAATTGACTGCATGCATTTTGAGTCTGAAGGGAAACAATATTGTAAGGTCTATATCGGGTAATCAAATTTTGTAGTACACAGAGCTCGATTTTCCATATAAGAAATCAACGACCGCTTAAACAATTTTATAATAATGTATGCAGTAATAACATTAATAAAATAAATTAGTTAGAGCTAGTATAGTAAATAGTTGAAAGTGGAATAAATTGTTTTATTACTTAAAGTAGAAGTTAAAACTAAACAAAACAAAAAAACTTTCTCCCAGTTGATTGCTACTATATGGTATGCCTGCCGCTTCATCTTGTAACTTTGTAGATGTTATTGACACTTATGTTACTCAATTGATATGACAAAACTATTATCATTTTTACAATGTTTATGTACATACGCACTTTTTGCTTGATTTTGTATTCTCTCTTCAAGGCCATATTAGAAAAAGAAAATCGCGTAGAAATATAAACGATTTATAAACTAGATGACATTGCCCGCAGATATCAGCGCGCGCCTTAATTTAAAAATATTTTTAATTGAGATTTCTTAGGTCGCCTATTTCTTGTAAAATTATTATTAAAATTAATTGACGACACTATAAAACAAAAAAAAAAAACATTAAATCAAATATTTGTATAACGATAAAACAATTAAGATAAAAACATTTATTCTTATTGTTTGAATATTTGGAAGAATACTAAATAAAAAATTATTTGGCGCTATGTGCGGTGTTTCAATTCAAGTATATGTACTTTAGTATAAAGTGTATTGCGTCACATTGCTTCACTTATTTCCCGCACTTGTTGTTTACTTCTAATATTTTTTGTAATTTATAACTAAAATTCAACTTATGTGCAAACATTATTTGTTTATCGAATACATAATTTGGTGCGGCATTTGTTTATTTGGTGGAAGTACATATTTTCGGAGTTATTTTGCCTTTGTTGGCCGTGCGTTTTCCATATAGAATGTTTTAAATAAAAAAAATAAATTCATAGAAATATCATCTGTCATTTGATTGAACTTAACCTTTTATTAAGCGAATCGGCTATTAAAAATTTAACCTTGCCTTATTTCCCAGTTGTTGAAATGTCGAATTTTTGTTTTTAAATACTTGCTTGATGTATGTATCGAATTATGGAGCAAGGCTGTAATTTTTTGTTGTTATTTGTAAGGTTAATGACGCCCACTCAATTAATATACATTTATAAATAAAATTTGTCTGAATTTGTTAGGTACTAATTTAGATTTTTGTTTTGTTTATTTTCCGGTAATTTTCCATTTCAATTTTAGAACTTCTACGAATTTACTTTATAGGAATATTGAAAGAAAGATGAACCAAATTCATCTACATTTAGGTTATTAACTAATCAATGAATCAAACTAGGAAATAATACAAATTAAAATATAGCAGCTTCAGGCATTAAAAATATTTCACAAACTTTTCACACTAATTTTTTAATTTTTTTTAATTTTATAAAATTTTCCAAAATTCTAAATTTTAAAATTCCAATTTCCAACATTTCTAATATTCTAAATTTATTCCCAAATACTTCCTTAGTTGAATGGAAATTATTTTTTAGTTCAATAAGAAAATTTCAAAATTTTATAAATTTCTGGAAAATTTTAGCAAATTTTTTAAACTTGCCTTGAAATTTGGAAAAAACAAATTGGTTGATTTTTCCAAAATTTGACTAAACAATTAACCAATTTCCAAGAAAAATTGTAAATTATAGCTTGGTTATAAAATTTGGAATTCAAAAAGAAAATTTCAAATAGGTATCGGTACATAAATGAGAATTATAAAATTGAAACGCTTGAAATTGAAATAAATATTTGAAATTAATTGGTCAGAATTTATCTAAATTTCACACAGAATTTCACAAAGTATTTAAAGCCTTTATTCCCTGAGAAAAATTGACTCACAGTCAAATAAAGCGAAAAGAGAAACATAATCCGATGCCCCATTTATGGGACAAAGCCAACATTTTTTATTTTATAGCAAAATTGTTTTGCTATAAAATAAAAAAAATAAAAAAAACGTTGTCTTTGTCTCTTATATGGAGCATCAGATTATTTTTCTTTTTTCGTTTTTTTTTAAATTTTTTCGAAAATCATGTTTTAATTTTAAGACTTTAAAAAAAAAAATAGAACATGATTTTTTGTTGTTGTTGTTTTTTAAAGTTACAGAGGGGCCTATTCTCGAATTCCACATCCATTTTCCACATGTGGACATCTGTCAAAGTACACACAAAAACGTTCGAAAATTGTAGTTCGTATATTGTCGTTGTGGCTGCAAAAAGTCTTATGTCACCAAATATTCAATTTCCTTCCCCACTTACTACAAGCTACAATTGATCTCATGTCGTTTTCATACTAATTTTTTAATTTTTTTTTTAATTTTATAAAATTTTCCAAAATTCTAAATTTTAAAATTCCAATTTTCAACATTTCTATAATATTCTAAATTTATTCCCCAATACTTCCTTAGTTGAATGGAAATTATTTTTTTAGTTCAATAAGAAAATTTCAAAATTTTATAAATTTCTGGAAAATTTTAGCAAATTTTTTAAACTTGCCTTGAAATTTGGAAAAACAAATTGGGTGATTTCTCCAAAATTTGACTAAACAATTAACCAATTTCCAAAAAAATTGTAAATCTTGGTTATAAAATTCGGAATTCAAAAAGAAAATTTCAAATAGGTATCGGTACATAAATGAGAATTATAAAATTGAAATGCTTGAAATTGAAATAAATATTTAAAATTAATTGGTCAGAATTTATCTAAATTTCACACAGAATTTCACAAAGTATTTAAAGCCTTTATTCCCTGAGAAAAATTGACTCACAGTCAAATAAAGCGAAAAGAGAAACATAATCCGATGCCCAATATATGGGACAAAGCCAAAATTTTTTATTTTATAGCAAAATTGTTTTGCTATAAAATAAAAAAAATAAAAAAAACGTTGTCTTTGTCTCTTATATGGAGCATCAGATTATTTTTCTTTTTTCGTTTTTTTTAAAATTTTTTCGAAAATCATGTTTTAATTTTATGACTTAAAAAAAAAAATAGAACATGATTTTTTGTTGTTGTTGTTTTTTAAAGTTACAGAGGGGCCTATTCTCGAATTCCACATCCATTTTCCACATGTGGACATCTGTCAAAGTACACACAAAAACGTTCGAAAATTGTAGTTCGTATATTGTCGTTGTGGCTGCAAAAAGTCTTATGTCACCAAATATTCAATTTCCTTCCCCACTTACTACAAGCTACAATTGATCTCATGTCGTTTTCATACTAATTTTTTAATTTTTTTTTTAATTTTATAAAATTTTCCAAAATTCTAAATTTTAAAATTCCAATTTCCAACATTTCTATAATATTCTAAATTTATTCCCCAATACTTCCTTAGTTGAATGGAAATTATTTTTTTAGTTCAATAAGAAAATTTCAAAATTTTATAAATTTCTGGAAAATTTTAGCAAATTTTTTAAACTTGCCTTGAAATTTGGAAAAACAAATTGGGTGATTTTTCCAAAATTTGACTAAATAATTAACCAATTTCCAAAAAAATTGTAAATTATAGCTTGGTTATAAAATTCGGAATTCAAAAAGAAAATTTCAAATAGGTATCGGTACATAAATGAGAATTATAAAATTGAAACGCTTGAAATTGAAATAAATATTTGAAATTAATTGGTCAGAATTTATCTAAATTTCACACAGAATTTCACAAAGTATTTAAAGTCTTTATTCCCTGAGAAAAATTGACTCACAGTCAAATAAAGCGAAAAGAGAAACATAATCCGATGCCCCATATATGGGACAAAGCCAACATTTTTTATTTTATAGCAAAATTGTTTTGCTATAAAATAAAAAAAATAAAAAAAACGTTGTCTTTGTCTCTTATATTGAGAGCATCAGATTATTTGTCTCTTTTCGTTTTTTTTAAATTTTTTCGAAAATCATGTTTTAATTTTATGACTTTAAAAAAAAAATAGAACATGATTTTTTGTTGTTGTTGTTGTTTAAAGATACAGGGGGGCCTATTCTCAAATTCCACATCCATTTTCCACATGTGGACATCTGTCAAAGTACACACAAAAACGTTCGAAAATTGTAGTTCGTATATTGTCCTTGTGGCTGCAAAAAGTCTTATGTCACCAAATATTCAATTTCCTTCCCCACTTACTACAAGCTACAATTGATCTCATGTCGTTCAGCAAATCAGAAAAAGGCAATAGTGCGCAGCTGCAATTTGACGAATAAACGAATGATTATTTTGATTACCGCAATAAGTCATATGTCAAACTGCGATAGAACGTGTCGGCGCATTCGCGTGTAATTTAGTGCAGTTTGGTGTAATTCTAAGTAAATCTGTGCAAATTTATTATAAAATTTAACGTAAGTATTAATTACATTAGTATCTATAAATTTAAACCGTAAATAAATTATTTTGATTCATTAAAAGATTATGCCTAACATTTTTTGACAGGTAAGAACTAGAGATCATCATTCGTTCACAGGTAAGAACTAGAGATTAATGGTAGACTGAAAATGTTTGATGGAAGTAGAGGCTATCTCTTAATGCAGCTAGCTCGCGTTAATGTAGAAAAAGAGAAAACACCCGTAGAAAGCGTTACTCCGCAATTCGAGCTTGAACATGAAGAGCAACCACGGGCCATTCCTACGCAATGCTTGCCTATCCGACGTACCGAAACTGCAGAAGGCAAAATGATTGACTTTGTGCCAATTGTTCAAAATTGTATTACGTCACTTGATAATCAGGATCAAGCGGAAGCTGATTTCAGTTCGGGATCAGACGAATTATATGAACCATCAGAGCTTGAAGAAACCACAGAGGACGAGGACTTATCAATAGAAGCCGAGATAGAAACGGAAGTCGAAATAGCAACAGAAGCAGAGGAAGTTGTTTCATCAAATGGAGAGGATCGAACCGTTGCAAGAAAGCGTAAAGGCCAAGCTGACCAAACTCAATGGAAGCGACAAAAGAATGGGCAATTGCGACTTAAGGGAAAATACACCGGTTTTAAGAAAAACGTGTTTGGAAAATATGAACAAACAGAACGAAAGGAGGAGAAATCTCTTCGAACAAGATTTTTTGCAGTTTTTTGGAAATTAGCGTCGTGGGAAGCCAAAAAAGTTTATGTCGCAGGATGTGTGTTTCAAGAGCGTCCACAACATAGGAGAAATGATTCGGATTCCCAAAGCTCGAGGAAGAAAATTGGATTTAAATTTTACTTGAATGTGCACGAAGGTATAAATAATAAAGCAAAAAAACGCGTTTGTAAACAAATGTTTCTAAGTACGTTTGGGATCGGTGAAAAAACTGTCCGTTCATGGATATTAGATGGCGAATCTCGTACTAGCCCTTCAAGACCCCTAGAAACCGAAGCCAGTAGTACGTCAAATAGCGAAAGATATGCAGCTGTTGTAAAGAATGTTAAGGAATTTTTGAATTCGTTGCCAAAGGTTGAAAGCCACTATTGTAGATCATCATCTAGTAAACTTTATCTAGAACCTACTTGGAATAGTTTAAGGAAAATGCACAGACATTACTTGGAAAAGTGCCGATATGAAAGCATCCAATCAGCATCATGGAAAACTTTCCTTAATGTGGTGAAAAAGTTAAATATAGATATTTACTCTCCTAAAAAAGACCGGTGCAATGAATGCACTATGCATAAAAACGGTAACCTTGATGAAGAAACTTTCCAAAAACACATTGCGAAGAAAAATAAAGCACGGTCAGAAAAAGAAAAGGACAAAACCCTATCTACAGATTGCCCAATTATGCAAACATACACGGTCTATTTGCAAGCTGTTCTACTGTCTCCTCGGCTAAATGCCGCTGCAAATTACTACAAAACAAAATTGAAGATACACAATTTTACATACTACAATTTGTGCAGTAAAGATGTCGTGTGCTATGTATGGCACGAAGCAAGTGGAGGACTTGAAAGTGACGTGTTTGAGTCGATCGCCACAAATTACTTGCAAAAGGAAATAGAAAGCAAAAACCCTAATCATCTGATAATTTGGAGCGATGGATGTGGCTATCAGAATAGAAACGTTAAAATGTCTAATGCTCTTCTAGAACTAAGTATTAGAAATAACCTTTTTATTGAACAAAAATACTTAGCGGTGGGTCATACGCAAATGGAAGTAGATTCAATTCATGCCAAGATCGAGAAAAAGCTAGGTAAGAGACGAGAGTTGTATGTTCCAGCAGATTATTTGCCTATCTAACAATGCGTCAGGCAGAATCCCTGACCATATGAAACCGTTTATTGTCAACATACTGATTTTTTTAAATTTGAACCAATATTTTACAAAAGCATTCGACCTGGAAACAAAGTTGGTGATCCCTGCGTTAATGATGTTGTTGCTTACCAGTATACTCCAGAAGGCGTAATTAATTACAAAATTGATTTTGAAGAAGACTGGATGCCTTTGCTCGCGCGTCCTAAACGAATAGATGCCTTGGGCTTACGCCATCTCAGCCTTTACTCGGGGCCTTGTGCTATTGAGGCTACAAAATTTGGGCATTTACAAAAATTTAAAAATTAAATTCCAAAGGATTATCATTCTTTTTATGATTCGTTAACATACAAATAAATGCGTTACATTTAAAATGAATAAAATAAATGAATTCAATTGAAAAAAAAAAAAAAAATGAATTAAAATTAATTAGCGTTTTTCTATTTGTGTGCTTAATTGCATTTCGACCTATGTCATAGTAAATAGTAAGTACTGAAGTAGCCATAGGTTGTATGTCAAATTTTCTGATTAAGCATCGTGCACGGCACTTGTTGATTTATTTGGTATAAATTGAGTCTATTTATAATAATGGTTTTAATTAAAATGTTAGAAATTTTAATAATATTTTTGCATATAGCTATTTAGTTTTTTGTTCATACTGCAAAGTTTCGATAAAATGCCATACAACAGTTTGCTGTCACCACGACGATATAAAACACATGCAGCATGAACATTTTCCTATATGGGGAATTTATTCCACCTGCTTATACCCATTCGGAAATATTCCCTTAGTACCGAAAATATTCAATTTTTATGAATTTTGACAGATGTTCACATGTGGAAAATGTATGTGGAATTCGAGAATAGGGCCCCAGGGGGGTTTTGCTGTAAAATAAAAAATAAAAAAAAATAAAACGTTGTCTTTGTCTCTTATATGGAGAGCATCAGATTATTTCTCTTTTCGTTTTTTTTAAATTTTTTCGGAAATCATGCTTTAATTTTATGATTTTTATGTTTTGAATGTGTAGCACTAATTAATTAAAAAAAAAAAATGGAACATGATTTTTTGTTGTTGTTGTTGTTTTTTAAAGATACGGGGGCCCTATTCTCGAATTCTTCATCCATTTTCCAAATGCGGACATCTGTCAAAATTTATAAAAACGTTCAGAAATTGTAATTCGTGTATAAAACACATGGGACATGGACGTTTTCGTATATGGGGAATTTTTAATTCCCTTAGTACCGAAAAAATTCATTTTTTATGAATTTTGACAGATGTCCACATGTGGAAAATGAATGTGGAATTCGAGAATAGGGCCCCAGGATGAATAATCCGACGCTCCATACAAGGCCAACGTTTTTTTTATTTTTTATTTTATAGCAAAATTGTTTTGCTATAAAATAAAAAATAAAAAAAATAAAACGTTGTCTTTGTCTCTTATATGGAGAGCATCAGATTATTTATCTCTTTTCGTTTTTTTTTTTAAATTTTTTGGAAATCATGTTTTAATTTTATGACTTTTATGTTTT
The DNA here is from genome assembly GCA_958295665.1 of Tipula vernalis. Taxonomy (NCBI): domain Eukaryota; kingdom Metazoa; phylum Arthropoda; class Insecta; order Diptera; family Tipulidae; genus Tipula; species Tipula vernalis. The sequence goes on from OY282558.1 coordinate 417,820,898, forward strand.
GAATGTGTAGCACTAATTAAAAAAAAAAAAAAAATGATTTTTTTGTTGTTGTTGTGGTTGTTTTTTAAAGATACAGGTGCCCTATTTTCGAATTCCACATGCGGACATCTGTCAAAATTTATAAAAACACATGGGACATGGACGTTTTCGTATATGGGGAATTTCTTCCACCTGCTTTATACCCATTCGTAAATATTCCCTTAGTACCGAAAAAATTCATTTTTTATGAATTTTGACAGATGTCCACATGTGGAAAATGGATGTGGAATTCGAGAATAGGGCCCCAGGGTGTCAAATATTTAAAAATTTCATGCACTTGGCGTTATATTTATTGCGATAGAAAAAAAAATTAATGATTCGAAAATTATAAAATTGGGTTCATTTAAAGATAAATAAATAGGGATTTAATTTTTAGGGTACCAGTTTTAATTTCTTCCTTTTCAAAATGGGCGCCGAAATGTTCTTTTTCAATTTTCTCCAATGTTCATCTCTTTTTCTTTTTTCATCATTTTCCCTATTAGTTCTATTAGACATACTAAAAAATCAGCGCAATATCTCGTTTCGTTTTTTTTGCAAAATACTTGTTTAAGTACATATGTTGATTTACCCTTTTTTTGAGTATACAAATCAAATTTTAATGATACGTTGTTTTTCAATTTTCTGAAAACCCTTTTTTTTTAAGGCCAACCTCATAAAGTAAGCGCTATAACTGGTAAAATAAAAATAAAATGTTGAACAAAACAAAAAAATAAAAATTTAAGTTTCTTTTAATGAGTGATAGTGTAATACCAAGTAGCTTTAAAAAATGTTGTAAGCCGTTTCGATAGTATTAAAATTAAATTAAAATTCTTGAAAAACTATCCGTAACGACTAGATGAATTTCTGGATATTTTCTAAAATAAGCTGAAAAATCTGATTTCTCATTGCTTCATTTCACTACTACAATCTAGCATCATAAAACAGAAAAAGTTAAGTCTGACGAATATAAAGTACAAGTGTTCCAAAAACGTAAATTTGCAAGCATCTTTGCTTTCGACAGTCTTTATGGGGCCATTAAACGAGAAAGCAACTACAACAACAACGCCAATGGGAACATAATATGACAAAACAACATAATATGATGATGGATGAAATCACGCCCCTTTTAATTTTACCTCCCTCAACTACCGGTGCAAAAAAAAAGTGAAAAGAAAAAAAACGAACGAAACACATACTAAATACCTTAGGTGTCTGGAACCGGGTCCAATTTATATAACTATATAAAACTTTGTATCCTTCGTTCTTGTTATCTGTAAAGCATGTAGGGAGGGCCCGGTGTCATCCGACAGTAAAGCTTAGGCTTGGGCCATACATTCTGATCTATTTCTTCACTCTCTATCTCGACCCACCAACGGACAGCTTTTTGCTGATTATTACATTATTAATTCTAATTTTGTTGCTTCTAAACTGGCTACCATTTTTATTGAGAAACCGATTGGGACTTAGCAAATAAGTTGATTAAATACGACGTTCTGCAATAAGGCTTGTTCTCGTGTACAGTTTACACACATATGCGATACTATTCCACAATCATCTTGCAATAGAAGAAGAATAGTTTTATCCTGAAAGCTGGCAAGTCCGATTATATGGAACCTGAAAAAATCATTCTGAACCATTGGTCTTTCCTCAACTTTTGTTTAACTACAGAAAGCAGCCTCGGTAGCATGCGTAATGCTTATAGAGTTGGTGAGTCCTGTTGAACAGCTCTATATAAACTTTTCATTATGCTTGAAATATCGCTTGTTAATAAAGTGTTATGTGTGCTTATTTTCCTCTTTATTCCGGGAGCTTTTGATAGTTCTTCATTTGTTAAGATTACTAATACTTGTACCTAAATAGATCGAATATATGCTTAAGTCCCAAAGATTATCCACAGATGTGCCACCGATGGTTAATCCAACGAGAGTCTTTGGCCTCTTTTCTGATTACTCTGGCCTTAAATTTTCAAGCGGAATCAATGGCGCTAATTCAAAGTGTCATTAAGGCTCGAAGCCCTGAGGAAAATATCTGTACGAATGCGGTCTCTGTAAAGTTCTACTCAATTCATTGAATATTTGTTTGACCCTGTCTAAACTAGTCAACGGCTGTAAACATTTCATTAATCTTCTTTGTTCCTGATACTAATTCTGACAGGAGAGACCAGGTAGTAATTCAACATGTCGAGGATGTTTTAACGATCATCTCCATCGCTTTGGACTGGCTCAAGATGATAAATGCGAGAACTGCGTAGAACATAATGACTTTCACCTTAAACGAGTTTGTGGGATTTTCTTGGGTGGAATCAATCAAATTTACCAAGTCAATTGCCACAATAAATTTTATGAATTCAAAAAATCGTTTTTATTTTTTTTTTTCGTTTTTTTCAGAAGATAAAGACATCGCAGGATATCCATGCAATCTTGTCAGACATTGACAAATGAAATGCTTTAAAATTTGGACTTGTGTTTGTCGTTTACAAAACCGCACGACATTTGTTTGCTGACATGTTGTTATTCAATAAATTTTATTCTTTTCCATCATTTTTGTTTTACAAACTTTTATATGCAGTTGACCAAACGCACAGGTTTTGCTCTGACCCATAGGTTTTGACAACCCTTCTTCGTACGCTGTTATCCGGTTTTCGAAAGAGTTCGATTTAATTTGTAGGGTAAATGTGAAACTCAAAATATTCGCTTAACTAAATAAGCTAAATTTATTCATTAAGTTCAGGAATTTCTACTCTTTTAATCAAGACAGGTTTGCTGCAAAAAAAAAAAAAGCGGCTAGTATCTCGGTAGAAAGGAGCTATAAAAATATTTTATTAAGGTTGTGTCAACCTTTCCGAAAATAATTAAACATTTTAAATTTGTTTCCATCATATTTAATCACCCTGAAAATGCTATTTATTTTTACATAAATCAAAATATTTTCCAGACTAATTTATATTGGTTTATTTATTTTTTATGTCTAGCTTTTCAAGAATTTTGTCTCCAAAATTAATCAACCAACAAATACGAAATGTAGCAATAACCACAAACTAAGCGAAAGTTAGAAAAAACGAAAATTTCATTCCATCACTTAAAACTTTAAAGATACAACACAATTTAAAAAGAAATTAAGACCAAAAATAATAAGATTAAAGCGCACGCCTTACGATTGATGAGACAGATTATGCTTATTAAAACATTAGAGTTAAATATAAAGCACATTTCTTTGTTTTTGTTTTGGGAAAATTTTAATCTCTTGAATTACACGAAATTCTGATTCTTGGAAAGTTTAATTAACAAAATTATATTTAAAAAATCAAAACAAAAAAAAATTTGTTGTATTTAAGAAGAAAGTTATAACTTTTATTTTATTATTACAGAAAAAATTGCATTATTTAATAATCATTTTAGATTTAATAATAGTAATCATGTATGTAATATGTATACGAGTATGAAGTATGCTTATCAAAAACGGAAATACTTTCAAAAATAGAATTTCTCATATATGCATGTACAAAAAAGTTATAAATAAAATGATTTGTTGTTGTTTTCTTTCAATTTCTCATTTTCTTTTCAATTTTCTTGTATGTATATTGTAAATAAAAAACTTCAATCGTTGAATAGATATAAGCAACAATAATATAAACAAATAAAAAAATTGTAAATAAATAAATCATTCATAATCGTTTTTTTTTTTTTTGAACTACTATTGTTAGTATTTACCACTATATTTGCATTAATAATAATTAAGTTGTTATAATTTTTGTAGATTTGCAAGGTTTGTTAGTTTTGACGGTATCTATAAGATTTTATGACAAGCGAAAAATTATAAAGAAATTAATAATGATAAATTGCGGTATCGCGCGTAATATAGTCATCGCGCGCGCGATAAGTATGAAAAAAATAAAAAAACAAATTACTTTCATTCGCGAACTGGTGAAGAATATATCCGTTTTAATCACATTCGCGGTCTTAGAAATCAGTTTTATTGTATTTTAATTTTTTTTTTATTATAGAAAAGTCTTGGATTAAAATCATATATAAATTTACTTTGACCTGCGCCATTTGAATTTTTGTGTTTAGCGTAGTAATCGAAATTTTCTTATTTCTGTGAAAGTATTATAATATCGGATAATGGTGAAAACTTATCAGCTAGACTTAGGATTTTTAGGTTCTAAGAAAATCAAAAATACAGTGAAATCCGGCTATAACAAACCTCGTTTATAAAAAACCTCCGGTTATTACAAACTTTTTGAAAATTCTTCGGATATAACAAACTTCGGTTATAACAATATAGTAAACTACATAATTGAAATGAAATATATAAATATGTATACATGTTAAGTTTTGGTTTATATAAAATGATAAGAATAATTGCCGACAATTTTCGCATTGGAGTTTACTATAAAAAATCTATCAAAATTTATTTTTCTAAACAAACTTCGGATTTAACAAACTGCGTTTGTTTTAAACGAAGTCATGTTTATAACAAACCTCCGTTTATAAAAAACTTTTTTGTTTTCCCTTGGGAGTTTGTTATAGCGGGATTTCACTGTATGTACCTAAAATATGTAACTAAAATTGCAAAATATGTGGTAAAGTTCTATGCGATTTGCTACAAATAGTATCAATATGCACACCAAATTTTAATTTTTCATCAAAAACCACGCCGAGGTCTTTAAATAATTTTGCTCTGTTAAAACCTTAACCCTTAAGCCTAATAAAAACAAAATTGTTAACTTTCCTGGCATTTGCTAATATTAAAGTGTAATTCATTTATGAAGCACCATAGAAAAATCTTGTATAGGTCAGATTGGAGATTTAGAGTCTGACAAATTACTTACTTGATTGAAAATCTTTAGGTCATTTGCACAGAAAAGACAACAGGAATCAATCACATCAATTGAATCAAACAAAACATCATAAAATGCATCAATTATTTCGTTGATGTTCTTACTTACTTTATGTAAGTCTTTCTCGATCAAGTTAAATAGCGAAAATTAATTGATGGACGGGAACATGCGGACTGAAATTTTATTTTGTTTAGTCGAATAGCGATATGAAGTGGAGGATGTTATGGATCAATTATAGAAAGAACTTTTACGCTATAAACGACGTTAACTCTGACAGAGTTAATGCTGCCTAAGACTAATTATAATATCTTATTTTGGTGGTTTCTTATTAAATTAAGTTGGAATAGTCCAGTGACTTCAAGAGTGTCAATTAAGTATTCAGCCGTTCTGCCCTCATAACATCTAACTGTTATAACATCGAAAGAATCCAAATGCCACTCAATACATGATAAAATAAAATCTGCAACTATAATAAACTTGCAGTTAGAAGATGCTGAAACCATTAGATCCGTAGAGAATCATACTTGTTCAGACAAACTTTAACAAAATATCGGCTATGTACTTTAGACCTATTTAAGCGATCCAAGTCAATCTATTGGGCCAGCGCCTTTAATTTTTTAATGTTTCAATAGCATTTTAACACTCAATAATAAAAGCAACTTTACATTCGCCTTACGAAAGGTCAGGTCAAGCCAAATCGATTGTAAATTTGTTTTATCGCTTAAATAGGTCTAAAATACATGTTATAAAAAAATCAAGTGATATACTTCCTATAAACGAAATCCATGATTCCGGTGTTTGTGGATATTTCACTTTAAATCAATAAAATACAATCAATACAATTTTAAAATATTTATTCAACTTAAATATTTATTTTATTATTATACTCGTATTATATTTTTTGTCTAAGAATAAGTGCTCCTTATTGTGAAATAGTTTCTTATTTTGCTGCAAGATCAATTTCGAACGCTATCACAAAAACAAATTTAGAACATCAAGCTGATATTAGGAGTATAGTGGTTGACAAGATTAAGGACGAAATTGGTCAAGGTCCAGCTACACATAATAGCGAGAATAAAACGGCCATCAGCATAAGGAGCAAAATAAGCAACAACGATGCGGTGATTGTTAAAGCAGACAAAGGGAATACAGTCGTAATAATGAGCAAACGGGAATACAACATGAAAATTGATGAGTTCATTATAAACAACGGGATTCAGGAGTGTAACGATGACCCGACGGCCAGATATAATGTTAGTATCAAGGCTGTTATCAGTAAGTCGAGGCATTTTATGAGCAGTAGAGAAATCTGACTAAATAAAGTGATTAAGCCAACAATCCCGATAATCAGAGGCATGCCCAAGATTCATAAGGTGGATATGCCAATGAGACCGATCGTAAACTTCACATCAGCGCCGGCCTTCAAAATTGCAAAACACTTGAACCAATGGCTATATAACAACATTTGTATAGAAAATGACCATTACGTCAAAAATAATTTAGAACTGGTGAACAAAATTGAGGAGGTAAACATACCGAGGAACGGAAAGTTAGAATCTTTTGATGTTACAAATATGTAGACGAACATTCCAGTAGAAGCAACAATAGTAATTACAAGACGACTTTTTATGGAGAAACGGATAGATGCACATATCGTAAACGAGGTTATCGCGTTATTGGAAGAAATCACACGTTAAAATTATTTTAAACACGAAGAGAGATTCTATATTCAAAAAGATGGTCTACCTATGGGAAGCCCATTATCCGGAACTTTGGCCAGTATATTTTTAAATCATATTGAAACCACTTATATTTTGAACGATAGAAATCAGTTTTTCGGAAAAATCCAATATAGGCATAGATATGTGGATGACATATTGATATTGTTTACTGGAACGAGCAGAAAGCTGAACCAGCTTAATAATTATTTAAATGGGATCCACACAAAATTAAAATTCACATTAGAAATTGAAAATAATAAATCTATAAATTTTTTGGACCTATAACAATAAAGAATTTAAATCAAAAACATAAATTCCATATTTTCAGAAAGCCTACATAAACGTGCCAAACGATTCATCAAAAGTCGCATCGCCCGTATCAACAAAAGATAGCAGCATACCGCCATATGATCCACAGGCTGAACAGCATTCCAATGTCTAATGAAAACTATACAATGTAGAGCTGGGGAGCATTAAATACATCGCTCAACAAAATGGGTACCAAGCAGCAGATATAGAGAGGATGAATTATGGATGCAAGCGGAAAATGGAATATCGGGGGTGTACCAGTCTAAATTGTGATGTTGATGATACAAAATATATAAGTATGGATTGGAGTCATACTAGTATAAAAATTCAAAAAGTCTTTAAGCATTTTGGTTATACTCTGGCGCACAAAACCAATAATAAATTAGTCAAATTAATCAAGAACAGAAGTAACGAAAAATCGGAAAAATCAACCCTAATCGGAAAAATCAACCCTGAATCAAAATTCGCGCAGCATATTAATTCTACACAGCATAATTACACAAGTTATGAAGCAAATTTACAAGTACTACATAGAATGAAGAAAGGGGATGTGCTTAGTCGAACCGAAGAATTCGAAATATATAAAAATAAAGACCACCGATGTATGTTGAACAACAGAATAAACACTGCAACAAATAAACTATACGATTTAATAATCAACATGCAATCAACGTAACCAGTAAATCGTTCCTGAATCAAAAAATTGTGCGGCGCAACCATTGAAATCGCAAAAAAGTTTAGTATAAAAAGGATTGAAAAATACGAAATAATTCAATAAGTAAGTCAACTGACGATGATGCTATAGCATCGAAATCGATCTTGCAGCAAAATAAGAAATTATTTCACAATAAGGAGCACTTATTCTCAGACAAAAAATATAAGAATAAAATAAATATTTAAGTTGAATAAATATTTTAAAATTGTATTGATTGTATTTTATTGATATACTTCACTTTGAACTGCGATTATTTTAATGGAACTTTGAACAATTCTAGGGCGGCTCAGACCCGGATTTCAGCCAGGTTGTCGGTTTAAACTCTTTAAATAAAAAGTTCACCAGCTCTCCTGCTAGTGGGTCCACGAATAAAGACAGCAATCACAAAATTTGCTTTTCTTGAAGAATTTCAAATCGTCAAAGAATGTACAGTAAACTATTGAGCTATTTTAATTCTACGTTTGGTTTGTTTTTAATTTATTGTTCTAGCTTACGTAGTTTATACAAAAGTAAAACTTGTTAGCTTCTAAAAACCTATAAAATTTTAAGCTAATTAAGTAGAATTACGAATTTTTCGAAGAAAAATTAAAAAATTTTGAAAAACTCAAAAAATATGTGCTAAAACATAAAATAAGTTGAAATATGTACAAATATGTGATTATACGGAAATATTTAAATATATGTGGTAACATGTTAGGCTCATTCACCTTTATTTGTTCTAAATCGAATTTTAATACAACAAAATTTTGGTTTGGATTTCACAAAAAAGAAAAATTTTACCTAAGAATCCTGGGCCCGTATTCTTGGCGTTCGATCAAAAAAATGTCACCCATGATTTTCTAGTGAAATGTGTCATTTTAGTCGAAAATTTAAATTGTTTAATACTAAAGTCCTGGCGACTTTTTTTTTGGTGAATTTCAAGAATACGGGGGCCTTGAGCCAACATCACCTTATGTTCCTGCTCATTTTGATATTGAGGACAATGAGTCCGGCTTTCGATATAGTCAGGTCCAAATTGTTAAACTCGAAATATATGAATTTAAATCAGTCAAACTCCTTAAGTTTATTAAGACGGCAGTACACATTTGGTGATTCACATTGAACCTTGGTGGGTTCTAACCAATTTTAATAAAATCAAATAAAATATCACCTTATGGCCAAGATGCCATATGCAAATTTCTTTTAACAAAAATTAATTTTACTAAGGACTCTCATATACTAATTTCAAGAATACAACCAAAGAAAAGAAAATTAAAAAAAAAAATGCCGAGGAACAAAAATGTATGATGTACCGGCGCATTACTAGCAACGAAATTGCTAAAAATATACCAGCAACAAAAATTTAACGCGCATTACCATCGATGTTATCGAAATTATCAACAACCTCTTTAGCATCATTATCATGATGATAGTCGTGTTTTTCATGAGAACTGCACTAGAACTCGATAAATTTTAAATTCCTTTTATTCTAAGTAAACAGAAAAAAAAATTAAATTCATAAAGTGTTAATGTGTAGTGCATTTCACATAAATACACATTTTCAGTTGTTACAGCAATAAATAATGACAACTATAGCTTATTTTTTAGTTACCCTAGATAAACCCATGAATTTATCAAGTATAGTTGCGTGTAATGACGTCAGCAAGAAATAAGAAAATATTGATGAAATACCTGCAGGGGGAAATTTTTAAACTTAAAATATGTAATTATATCAAATACACTATACATTCGCGCTTTATGAATTAATTTTTTTTTTTTTTTTCATTTTACATAGAATAAAAGGAATTTAAAGTTCATCGAGTTCTAGTGCAGTTTTCATGGAAAACACGGCTGATAAAACATTCGAATGATCAATGAGCAATTCGGTTGCTTTCACACTTTACCAATATTTTAAAGTCGTTTTCTTTCCATCTCAGACTGTGAATAAGCGACGTTCGAGGACGTGTTTTTGCAGTTTTTAGACTTCGGATGGTTGACTGTCTTCCTCGGAATAGTCATCGTTGCCTTCAAATGTTTTTTATTAAGGAATAGAAGAACAAAACAATTCACCTGAGAGAAATGCGATAATGTGATTTCATAATAACTCGATACCATCGCATTTGTTGAATCGCAAAAAACGCAAAATCCAATCCGCCTCGCAGGCATAAGGATTTTATTAACAAAATCTTGCAATTCAATTGAAATTGATTTCTTAATCTTTAAAATTAAATTAATATTTTACTTTCAAACAAAGACTGTCTCCAAAATGTAGTGTAGCATTGAAACTATTTATCACCATTTTCAGTGATTTTTTTTTCCAATGAGTGTTTTCACAGATTTCACGTTCGCAATTTTTTTTAAAGATCTTCAGATAAAAAAAAAAAAAAATGTACATACATAATAGTGTTGCTCAATATTTTGCTCACTGTTGATCAATTTTACCTGAAAAGAAACAAATTAGAAAACAAAATTAAAAATTAATTCTTTTATTGTGTAATAAAGGTTTAAAAGGGATAACAGCGAATAGGTGCGGAGAGGTACAAGTCTTTCAATCGTGATAAAACTTGATTGGTCCGGTTAATAATTGTTCAACTTTAGGGAAAGAAAATTCAGTGAACGGTGAATCCAATATCTATAAACACCTAGTTCGAAATAGCTAACATCACACTTAATAAGAATAGTGAACTAAGGTCCTTATCCGGGTTGAACCATACATTACTTGATGTTAATTTACTGATGAATGATAATATAACTCATTATTTACTCAGAATTCACTAATTATTCACCCTTTATTCAGCGATTATCTTCCGATTACTAATAATTCGCTCATTATTCACTTTCGTAATTCATTATGATATCCACTAATTGTTCACAACTTATTGATTTTATGTTCATAGATTATTCACTTACTAACAATTTACTCTTTATTCTCTGAATGAATATTTAAGAATTATTCATTGATTCTTCACTGAAAATTTATTATTCACCAATTATGCAGTCTATTCATCCAAATTCATTCATTATTCACTAGTTATTCAGTAATGTTGTTTGATTAATTCACTCTTATTCACCCATACTCAGTATATTTAATTTTTCATTTATTTTCACTCACTGATTAGTCAATATCCGCATAGCATTAATTGATTGTTTATTGATTATCCACTCATAATTCAGTCTATTCATTCATAATTCATTCATTAGTTACTCAATGCTCACAGATTATTCCCTGTATTCACAAATGAATAATGCTTTCAATCATTATTCACTCCGAATCCTATCACCATAAATGAGTAAATTATGACCTAGGAATCATTTTCGTATATGTGTATTTTGTTTCATAATTTAAAGCGATACGGACGTGACTTTTACGTTAAGTTTTAATTATTTGTATATCATTTAGTTAAATTAAAAACAACATATCTACACAACACAAAATGGATTAAATTTTTTAGATTAACATTGAATTAACCGGTTCTACTAAAAACTACTTGTGCTAGCAGGAACTAGTGGTTGGTCAACTGAAAAGCAACTATTATTCACTGACTTTATTGGGTAATTAATTATTCACCGATTATTCTTTCAATATTCGCTTATCATTGTGAATCGTTTCATCACAATCAGTGAATAGTTAGTGGATACAATCAGCGAATAATGAGTAAAACATCTGTTAATAATATGTGAATAATGAATTTAGTGAATCATTTGTGAACAGTGAGTGAATAATGAATGAATTATGGGTGAATAATGATTGTGAGAGAGTGAATGAGAGAATTGTGAAGGAATAATTAGTGAGAATGAAAAATTTAAAAAAACACAATGAATCATAATGAGTCATAATGCGTGAATAATCATCATTCGTCAAGAAGAAGATTAAAAGAGAATAATCTGAATACTGAATAATGAGTAGATTATGAGTGAATAATCAGTGAATATTGAATAAATAATGACTGAATAAAGAGTAAATAAGAACTCATTATTCGCTTTATTCTCATTTTAAAATCGTTATTAGGGAATTGGTTTTAGATTTGATTTTGAGACCAGTAATCCTGTAAAGGTGATTCTGGTGTCACTCAATTTGTGAAGACTGCTCCTTTCTTGTTGTAAGGTAATCCAATGGCGTATTGGAATTTTTTGTGTAGATAATTAGGCATCAAGAAATTTTGTTAAAAATCCTCATTTTTATCACTATTTTCAAGTCATTACTATTTATTACAATTACTTTTGTATTAACTAGTCGTCGTTGTATAAACGTCATTGCAGGAGCTCTGAAATTCTCAATAGTGTGAAATTGCATTCTTTAGCTATCCAAATAAGTTCTAAACCTCTCACTAATTTTTTTAGTTGTTCAGTTAAACGAAAGACTGATACGCACTGTTTTAAAACTCGATTTTTCGTATACATCGCTATTAGACCGAAACTAAATATGCATTCTACGTCAAAAATGTTGTTCTATTCTCCTCTTGTATTTCTAATTCTGAGGATGGCCAAAATTTCAAGAACCAAGGAGGTATTGCAAGAAATAAGTAATATAAATGAAGAATGCTCTATCTAGGATGATATAGACTCAAAATCTGAGAGTGAAGGTGAGTTGAAGGAATATTTCGAAGATGACTCCGAAATCGATACGTCCGAAACTGTCAAGCACTGATAAAGAGAAAAACATTTGATTGCAAGTAGAGGACGAAAGAGAGTGAGATTGTTGACGGATTCTGAAGACAATAGTGATGAATGCAATGAACGGCAAAATACTGAAATTGGTATTGATGAAACAGCCCCGAAAATCGAACCAAGTTCCTCTCCTGGCAGACCAACACTTCATACTATTTTCAAAGATGTTACTGGGCCATGCTAACTGGACATGCCAAACGAAATATTATGATGGTTAAAGTAAACACCGCATTTTATTTACTCTTTGACAATAATATTTTGGAACAAATAATAAAATGGAGTTTACCTCGAGATAAATTAGAGGCATTTAAAGGTCTCTTATATGTAGCGCTGCTTATGAACAGAGTTATGTTAACGCATCATTTTTTTCGAATGTCGTATTTTGATAAAAAAACGAGCAAAGCCAACGTTTGGGAAAGAATAGATTCGCTTTGGTATCAAAAGTATGGGACACATTCAATGACAAAAGTCAAAACTGTTATAAGCCAGCCACAAATATCACAGTTGGTGAACAGCTTTTAAAGACCAAAGCTAGACGTAGATTCATCCAACAAATGCCGAATAAGCCAGATAAATTTGGCATAAAATTTTGGTTGGCATCTGATGTGAAAAGTGAATACATATATTGAAAATGGGTTTCCATACGTGGAAAGAGATAAGATGAAACCGAAATCAGTTTCATTGTGTTGAGTTCATCGTTTTGAGCCTCATTGAACGATTTACAAGCAGCGGCAGAAGCATTACTGTCGGCAATTTTTGCACTGGCTGGCAACATAGCTTTAGCCAAAAAAAAAAAAAACTTCTTTAGTTCGAATTACGGTTTCGCAAACAGGATCCCGGTTTCCCGGGATCCCAGGATCAAAAGAATGACCGGGAAATCCCAATTTTTCATTTCTTTAGTGTTAATTGCAATTTAGGGATTCCCAAACGGATCTCTTTTTCTGTATCAAATGTGTGACCGGGAAATCCCAAGATTTCCCGGTTTTCGATTTTTTGGATACACTCATTTAACTATATAACGGCATAGGAATAATATTTTACAGTAAAACAGTGGGGATTGGCCTGTCTCTGATTTCCGATTGTCCCTTAGATCCGAATGTAGAAAGTTTTAATATCCCGTATAGAAGTTTATCCATCAATAAGATTTTCAAGTCAAATCCAGGCCGATAAGGAATGAACTTGTTTATTTATTAACCAATTATAATGAAATTTGGTTTGCAAGATGATAATAGGATTCTAAAATGATTATTACAGAAAGTTCTGGAAAATGGCAATTTGGAGGAACTTGGTGATTTTTAACCGATTATGATGAAATTTAGAAATGGGATTCAAAAATGGTATTTAGAAGAAATAGTGGAATATGGTCAGTTAAAAACGAACTTGGCTGTTTATTAACCGATTATGATGAAACTATTATATTTTTAGAAAAAGTTTTGAAATATGACCAATTAAGTTGGAAGCTTATGGTTATTTCTAAACCAATTGTGATGAAATTCGATAAACACGACCTGAAATTGGTAAAGAAATAACCAAGAACCTTCCTAATTTGTCTTTTATTTATTTTTTTTATTTACAATAATAATCTACAGGATTTGTTCCCTAATGACTATGAACATTTACAATTACAAATATATAATAAAATAAATATATATGACGGAATAAAAGGCTATAATATATTTACAAAATAATAGAAATAAGTATCTTAGAATTAAATGCATATCATTTAACTAATTTCTCAAATTATGTTTATACCTCTCCCTCGTCATTCCGAAATCAAAGATATCTTCGAAATGATTAAAGTTTACAATCATAAAATTAATTGACTCGTTAACTGAATAGTTAGAATGTCGGAAATCAGAAAAAAATAAAGATCTAGTTCTAAGTTGTCTTACAGGGGCATACAGATTTAAACGTGAAAGTATAAAAGGGCTATCAATTCTAGCATTTGGCAAGGGCTATCAATTCTAGCATTATCAATTCTAGCATTTCTAATTTTGGATCCTTACTTATTTTTAATTCAATAACCCTCATATACTCATTATAAGCTTCACCATTTTTATTCAAAAAAAGTTTCTGCGATTCCATCTTTTTAGTTTTATTATACGAAGAAGGATTTCTCATAAATTTTACTCGACATTTATTTTTACGATTGCTTAACTTAATCAATTCTTTGGTGAAATGAGGTGGATAATTCGCCACTGACTTCAAACTTTTTTTAGGAATAAATTCATTAAAACCTGCGAACAAAATTTTATAAAATTTATCAACATTAATATTAACATCTACATCATTGAAAATCAAAGACCAATCCAGGTTTGTTAAGAATTCACTCAAACCGGAAACATTGACATTTCTAAAATCATAAAAGGAAATTTCTTCAGATATACGAGTATCAGAAACAGAATAACTTTTAAATGAAATCTCTATGGCTTTATGATCAACCCTATTATCCACAAATGGTATACAACACTCCGTTACAAAAATATTATCTTGAAAATTTGAAAAAAAACTAAATCCAGATGCCTATTTCTACCATTTGTTACACCATTAATTTGATTCAACCCACAAATAGGCACAGAGTCCACAAAATATTGATCAACCACTGAAATTACGTTAGTTGGTAATAAAAAACCATACTCATCATCAGGAACCCAGTGAATATTTTTGGTAGGTTAAAATCACCATTAATAATAAAGCTTGTTCTATCATTATCAAATTTACTCATTAAATTAGAAATAAACTCAATAAAAAACGTATAAACCTCCAGAGTAGCATACGGTGGTATATAAATTGTTACGATCACAATAGTTTGGACGATCATATCCAACTGTACCGCAACACATTCTAATGATGGTGGAGTTCGTAATAACATTTGACTAGTAATCCTTTTATTAACTGCAATTAAAACGCCTCCTCCTGATGATTTTAGACTATTGACAGATGAACGGTCGCAGCGATGCACAATAAAATTTGAAGAAAAAAATTCAGTACCAATAATTAATTTATGAAAATTGGTTTACGTAATTGCGTATATATTATATTCAGTACTAATATCTCAGTCTTATATCAGAACTTCATCTACAAATCATTTTAGAATCAGATTTCGTATAATAAATAAAGAAGTTCATTCCTAATCGGCCTAAATTTCATTTGAAAATATTATTAATTGATAAACGTTTGGATATTTATACTTTGTACATTTGGATCTAAGGGACAATCGGAAATTAGAAACAGGCCGATCCCCAAATATGCACTTAAATCGAGGTTTAGCTCTAATATATTATTCCTGTGCCGTTAGTTAAACAGGTATATAAAATAAAAATAAAAAGTCGAAAACCAGGAAAGCCAGGGATTTCTCGGCCACATGTTTGAGACAAAAACGGGATACCGGAATACTGTTTTGAGAAACCCTAGTTGGAGCCTTCACACCTACGGAAGTACAAAAGTATAAAATGGAACGCTTTGCGTAGCAACATTACACATCGAACAACTCTATACACTATCTATAAAAGTAAACCGAACAAGAAAATACTTCTGCTAAATTCTGCCGGAATAAATGCCTGAATTCTGTACAAAGAAGCGACAGGTGAAAATATTTCAGAGTCATATTTTGTAAAAAAAAAAAATTTTCCTAAATTTTACTACAAGTTTTTTGACAAAGACATTAACGAAAAATTTTAGTCTAAAAAACATAAGACTTCTGGTTTCTACCAAAAAAAAAATTTTGTTTTGGTTTCGAAAGCTCAATTAAACA
Source organism: Tipula vernalis (assembly GCA_958295665.1). Lineage (NCBI taxonomy): Eukaryota > Metazoa > Arthropoda > Insecta > Diptera > Tipulidae > Tipula > Tipula vernalis. Next base: position 417,836,902 of record OY282558.1, read on the forward strand.
ATAATAAGAAATAAAATCGAGCATAAAACCAATAAAATTTTTTAAATAATATTTAGGACTGATTATATTGACCAAATTTAAAACTACTAAAAAAAATTGTACACCCAAACATGTTCTTATGCGAAGATACGTTCCCGGATAACGGAAAATAAGAAGTTTGGGAGTTGGGTCTTCACCCAAAAATCAACTAAAATAATATGATAAAACTATATAAATACATTTCAGTTTTAAAAATACACATAAATCAAAAATGCGTTAGATTAAATTCGGGCAAAAAAATACTTCGCACATACTTCAAATGAATTAGTAGATACAAACGAGGGGACCAACATTTTTAAGCGTTTAAGTAATTCTTATCGCATTAATAAATATCGAAGGTAGTCTTGGCGAATGTGGTGGGGAGGGGGGGGGACAAAGTCGAATGAATTTCATCGGCTCCGCAACCTATCACAGCACCCACTTTCCGTCCACCGTGCTGGTCATGTGTTAGGCGGAGGTAGGGGGGTGGGTGGTCACGGACGGATGTATATTACATACCCAGGAGTGACTCGCAAGTGCATGTACGACCTCCACGTGGTGACTACTGGTAACCAGGAATTTTCCTGAGCTAATGTACAGCGCTGAAGGAGTAAACCTTACACAAATCCCCAAGTCACGGTGGAACAGCATATGCCAAGGAATGAATGGTTAGTGGGTAAACTAATCTCTAATATGCGGACTCTGGATACCAGGCGACCTTCAGTTTTAATCAGCCTTACCCTCGTATACGGATCTCTGCGAGGGTGGACCATATAACTCTCCGAAACTCGTGGGAACATATGGAAAAAAAACAAATAAAAAAAAAAGAGACAGGCACTCTCAAAAAGCCAACAGGTATCACGGTTGGTGACTCAAACCTTAAATGTGAAGTCACCAACGTAGAAACAAGAAGAGTTTTGAAGGCTGTGGTGCCGGGTACCAGCGGAAGCCGAGGGCCTGCCGTAGTAAAAGGAAGTTTGGACCGTAAAGAGCAAGCTACCTTCACAGTAGGTTCTTTGGTAAACGCGGCCTTGGCACTTATGCCGGAGACTGGCGCGAAAGTTATCCCTGAGGCTAAGCGACGGTACAGGAACCGCCGCGCGGCGCGGAGGATTTTGGATAGGCTGGCAGCCACCCCTGAGGGGCTGCTAACGCATGAACAAAGGGAATCTCTGGCATGGGCAAAGGTTACCTTCTTAGGCAACAATTCGGGGAGGGTACCGGCGGAGTCGAAAAGACGACAGCGGTCGCAAGACGAAGTGGAGGCTGGCGATAGTAAGCGGCCGAGAATGCAGGCAGCCCAGGGTGATGCTGGGACGCACGGGGCAAGACTGTTCAGTGACGTCCTTAAGGAGCATCCAGGGATACTAGCCGTCATTGACAGGAGTCAAGAAGATGGGAGTATCACCCTTGATAAATGGAGGCTAGTGTATAACGCACTAAACTCCGTTTTCCTAACGGTCCTCGGAGAAAATCCGGGGCCTCTTCCATCTTGTAGTGATGCAGGATGGCACCAGGGGCGCGTTAAGTTAACGGCGTGCGCGGATCAGAGATCGGCAGACCTTTATCGTCTGGCCGTAGCTAGAGTAGGAGAAGTGTGGCGAGGCGCGAAGATGGCAGTGGTTAGCAGGGACGAGATCCCGAGCAGACCAAGGGCGCGCGTCTGGCTACCAATCGAGCCATCCTGTCCGGATGCAATTATGCGTATAATTCGGGCAAGTAACGTGGATCTTCCGACGGATAATTGGAAGATCGTGAAACAAGAGGAGGCGAAGGGAGGATCTAGGTTATCCATTTTAGTGGTAAACAAGGAGTCCCTAGCCCCTCTAGCTAAAACTAAGGGGGTAATCGACTTCGGTTTCGGGTCGATTACCCTTAAGGTGTTTAAAAAGAATGAGGCCGAAGCAATGGCGGAAGACCTACCAGGGAAAGAGCAGGGAGAGGGTGGTGGCACACAGGACGTTGGGAGCTCTGTGATGGAGCGATTGATGGCCATGGGTAGTTGCCTATCCCTGGACTCGAACGAGGAGGATCGGGTCGAGTCGATGGAGGAGGAGGATGGTATAGAGGCCCAGCACCTAGTACCGGAGGGGAGCGTCAGGAGTGATGATGTCCCCCTGGGACCGGGAGATTAAACCCTGCCGCGACAGTGGAGGGAATATGATGGAAGGTAAGTTGATCGGTGCATGCTGAGCGCGGTTCATATTAATCTTCACCATTCTAAGGCTGCCTCGGCATGTGTGTGAATACTTATTTGATTACTTATTGGGTACTAACCTTGCCGTGTGTAATCTGGGGCAAGAGCCCATTTTTATTATTAGTAACATGCAGGAGGTACTGGACGTTACCTTTGCTTCGGACTTCATGACACATATGGTCAAAAAATGGCGGGTTGCGACACTGCGTGCCCCAGGAGAATACCTAAAGGGAAGCAGAAACCGGTATGGTGGTCCAGGGAGCTGGGAATCCTACGTTCAGGGTGTAGGACAGCATTCAATAGAGCAAAGGGCTCTAGGGAAGCTCAGGATTGGGACTACTATAAGGAGCACCTTAAAAAGTATAAAAAGGAACTAAGGAGGGCGCGGAGGAGGTCTTGGAGGCTATTCTGTGAAAAAATGGAAGGTGTTTCGGAGACTTCGCGCCTCAGAAAAATCTTGTCTAAGAGTCCAGCGAGCCCTAGTTACTTAATCAAACCTGATGGGCTGTGGACAACGTCTACTGGGGAATCACTGGCGCTTCTGCTGGATACCCATTTCCCAGGTAGTGTGGATGTGTCGACGGAGGTTGGCGGGGAGTGGGAAGGAGTATCGTCGGGGTACCCGGAGGAAATCGTGTGCAAGAACCGGATCCTATGGGCACTAAATGGCTTTAAACCATTTAAATCGGCTGGCCCGGACGGTATTATCCCAGCTGAGCTGCAAAAACACTCATCGATCATTCTCCCATGGCTGGAGGTGATCTTCAGGGGGTGTCTAAAATTGAATTATATTCCTAGGAAAACGGGAAAGAATTCACAGACCTACCCAAAGGACCTAAGACCGATAACTCTATCATCCTTTCTGTTGAAAACATTGGAAAGATTGATCGACGTGTACATTCGTACAAAAATAAATCCCAGTAGGTGGGCAACTTCTTAACATGCGTACTGGAAAGGGAGATCTGTGGATACGGCTCTGCATTCCCTGGTGCGAACAATTGAGAAATCAATTCACTCGAAAGAGTACTGTATGGTAGCCTTCCTCGATATAGAGGGCGCCTTTAACAATGTCAGGACGGAGGCAGTTCGGGAAGGACTGTCTTTCTTAGGTATGGACGACTCCTTAGGGAGATTAATAAATCAGATGCTAGAAGGCAGGATTATTAATGCGGATATGGGGGAAACCACCATTAGAAGGCGGGTAGTTAGAGGAAATTCGCAAGGTAGTGTCCTATCACCTCTTCTCTGGAACACAGTTATCAATGGATTACTTTTGGAACTGGAAAGGGAGGGAATAGGAGTGATAGCTTATGCAGATGACGTGGCGATCGCGATCTCGGGTAAGTACCTAGGCACGATTAAGGAGGTCATGCAACACGCGCTCGTAATCATTTTAAAGTGGGCCAGCAAATGTGGGCTGGGTATAAATCCATCCAAAACAGAGCTGATACTCCTCACCAAGAAATATAAAATTCCGGTAGTCACTCCTCCTACCTTAAATGGGGCACGCCACTGGCCTTTACTGATAAGGCAAGATTTCTGGGCATAATCTTGGACAGTAGGCTAAATTGGATGCCCAATATGTTAGAGAGGGTAAAGAAGTCTACCATTGCTCTATACTCGTGTAGGAACGCCGTCGGAAGGAGATGGGGTCTAAAACCAGAGCTGGTACACTGGCTTTTCACCGCTGTAGTCAGACCGATTCTGAAGTACGGGGTGAGTGTGTGGTGGCCAGCACTAGATAAGAAAACTTATAAGAATAGGATAGAGAAGGTGCAGAGAACGGCCTGCTTGCTTATAAGCGGAGCACTGAGGGCAACCCCTACATGTGTTCTGGAGGCTATGTTCTACCTTCTTCCTGTCGACATCTTTGGTAAGCAGAGAGCGGCAACTACGGCTGCACGACTCTCTGCCGTGGGTGAGTGGAAATGTCTTCAGACGATCCACTCGACGATTGGCAGGTCGCTAAAGGCAGATGTGGTGAATAGTGACTACACAACACCGGTTGTTTGCTTTGAAATGGGTTTCCGGACTCTTCTCCCCTCAAGGGAATCATGGGGGAACAGGTCAATAGCAGAAACTGGTTGTATTCAATTTTACACTGACGGCTCCAAGCTAGACGGCAAAGTCGGAGCAGGAGTCTTTTGTGACAAATTAAATGTGAATTTATCCGTTCGTCTTCCTGATCACTGCAGTGTGTACCAAGCGGAGGTGGTAGCGATTGAGGAAGCGCTGACTTGGTTAAGGCATAATGTCATATCCACAAGGGATATAATAATATATGTGGATAGTCAGGCGGCAATCAAGTCGCTGGAATCAGTTTCCCTGACATCCGTGGTGGCATTGAGGTGCCGCTCAATGAGATGAGTGAGCAGTTCAATATCCAGATAGTCTGGGTCCCCGGTCACTCGGATGTACGAGGAAACTGTAGGGCAGACGAACTGGCAAGGCAAGATACAACTCTCCAATTGAAACCGGAAAGGGCAAATCTGGGGAGGCCCATAGCGGCGATTTTTAGGGCGCTTGGTAATGAGGCGATAGCCTCGGCACAGAAGAGGTGGACTAACACCATAACATGCAATGTAGCGAGGCAAGTCTGGCCGAAACTGGACTTGGAGCGCTCCAAGACGTTACTATCCCTACGCAGACCTGACTTAGGTATAGTCGTAGGGATACTCAGAGGACACTGCCTCATTGGGGCAAATGACTTCTATAGAAGCTGCATGGATGAGGAGGAGGAAGAGACTCTGAGCCACTTCCTCTGCTCATGCCCGGTGCTAGCTTACAGGAGGCACAAATATCTGGGCAAGTATAGTTTGGACGGCCTTATGGATCTCATGAACTGCAATGTGCGAGATATATTACGTTACGTAAATAGCTCAAATTGGTTCCAGTGAAGGTGGAAGGGGAGTAGGATCCCTCGGTATCACAACGGATCGTCATCGGTCTAAGTGTGCGTTTTGGCAGCCGCTCTAACCTAACCTAATAAATATCGAAGGGATAAGAAGCCTTTAAACTGGGAATGGTAGCCTTATGTCTTTTGAATCATAATTAATAGCAAATAATAAGAATATTCTAGGGTTAGTAGAGAGTGAAAACCAAATATCAAAATTAAAGTCATTCAGTGATGAATTCCGGAAACTAAATATACTGATGATTAATAAAAACCACTATGCACACACCTTTTTTACATTTCGAATGTGATACGTCACCCAACTCCACTCAAAAAAAACAAACCAAATTGTTACACGCTTACATGCGTTTTACATGCTTACTAATTACTATTGTAGATATGTAATTGAAGGTTGTTACAAAGTAACTACATAGAATGCTGTTTGACAAGAGAAAAATATTTTTTGAACAAACATTTTTCTTCATCAATTTTATACGTTCTTGAACTCCAACCCGTCCTTGAAAATATAAACAACAATAACATATAATCAATGGTATTTCAAAACAATGTAATCATATAGATTCAATGACATATTCATAGTATAAGCCTCTATAAAATCAATGCACTCGCCTGAGGCAACTGTTGTTGATTTATGGATAAACAAGCTACTAATTTGTAACTCAAATGTAGCTGGCACCCAGCCCATATTACAAAAGATGTGCACCTTAATAAAAAATGTATGCATTTTATTTTTCTTCTACATAAGATATATAGATAGATAGACTGTCGCTAATTAATTAACATTTTTCTTATTTAGTTAGCTGATGAGTAATGAAGAAATTTATCCTACTGTCATTTTTGCCAAAGTCAAATATATTTTAATAAAAAAAATAAAAAAATATTTTATCTGGCATCTAAATCAGTGCAACTAACATATTCGGACGCAAATGCATTTACTACATAATTTCCGCATGTTTGCATGTATCTCATTAAAAAGCATCTTGAGATATTGCCACAATGCCAAATCAACACTAAAAAATTATTTCCAAATCGAAATGCAAATTTTATTATTGTTGAAAACATGTAATTTCTTTAATCGTTACAATTTTCTTTTATATAACGTGTTATTAGGTTACAATTGAATCATTCAATTTTATAATACATATTTTGGTATGCAAATTTGTTAAAAGAGTATAAAATTATATAAAATTGGAAAAATATCATAAAGTAGTCTAATTTTAGATGTTTGATGATGTTGTTGCCATAACCAAATCTTGTACCTATTATTTATCGAGGGGCTTTGGTCCGGAAATGCCATAAGCATTTTATTAAGATTATTATTGAGTGGACATGGTAATGAATTTATTATCTGTAGATGGAAAGTATTTTACACACATACATAAATATAAGCATAATAATCATTTTAACAAAATCTTGTATTAAGTGTTCAAACACATAAGTATAAATACGTCTGTGTATAAGGCACAATTCATGTGATATTTTGTTACGATTTAATCAGCGAATAAAATTTTTTGCTCTGACAGCTGTCACAGGTTTCATAAACTTTATTATTTTATTGAATAATCAATATCGAGCTTATATTTTACTTGAATTATTTTCATATTTGTTTGTATTGTATAACGAAGTTATCGGTAACGATCGCGACAAACTGACGCGAATTTAAAATAAAATAAAAAAATCGTAACATAACAATTGGTATTGTATTACGGAATGTAAAACAATAACATTCCTATTGAATTATGATTTAGCTTCAATCATCTAAAACTTATTTTCGTTTAGTATTGCTTGATCTTCAGAAATATTAGTGCTTAACGAATTATAAAAACAATGCTATATTTGATATGAACGTTACTGAAGCATAATGTGATTTTATAGCTTGAATTAAGTTACGTGTTATAGAAAATGACTAAAAATTTTCCCATCAAACCGAATATAAATTTGAATGGCTTTTTATTTCGGTTCGGTAATATAATTTTATGATTTTCAGAGGCGTCATCCTAGCGATAAAAATATTTTTGACTTACTTTGAAATGAATTGATGGAGTTAAAAAACTTTATCCGTTTACGAAATTTTAACCTTGATGATAGTTTAGTTGTGGTAGCGTTGCAGAGTGGTCAAAGCCTTTGGCCAAAAATTGAACTCCTCCAATTTTCGCGTATTACAGAAATAATTGTTGTATCTTAAATTATCCATTCGGCTGATCAGGTGAGATTACTGGAATTCGCCAACATCACCTCTTTGAAAAACCGTGATTTTAATAAATTGTGGAGTTTCTATGGCCGATTCTGGCTAAAGTGTTGCATGGACAAACATAAATATTTGCCAGTATATTAACTATATTTTATTTATATCGCATCTTAACGTCCAGATACCCCATTCGAATGACAATGATTTTCAGGAATTGTGGAGTTTCTATGGCCAATTCTGGCCAATTTAAACTATTTTTGAGGTAAGTTTAGTAATGCACAATATTGGACAGTCATTAAACCGAAAAGTATGTTTTATTACGTAATCGGAATATATGGGGTTTCTGGTGTGATAATCACGTGAGAAATCCCATGATTTTTTACAAATTAAAAGATTCAAAGTTGATTTCACCAACGCAATCTACAAATCGAGTTATCAGACGATTAGAAATTTATGCTAATCCACCTTTATGCACCTTTTGTGATATTCGAATACCAAAGGTTACCTTTCGAGGCGTAACCTGCGCAAGCTTCATTTTAGAACGGTTCATGGAGAAAGTCGTTGGACGGGTGTCGAAATGTGCTCAAACACAGAAATGTGGCTATTTGTATTGATTCTTTTTCGAAGTATCCGAATACGGCGGAAATGTGTAGAAAGTACTTCATCAACCACACCGAGTTTGGCTTTAGAAAAAAATTACCAATGGAAGGATTACCAGAAACCATTATATCGGGCGACCACACCGTTCCCTCCAGCTTCAAACGGTCAAACTGTGGTTTTTGTTAAAACATTCAAAAGGTAATTTACCAAAATAACGTCGGAGGAGAAAAAGTCAAATGAGCGTTGCTGAATTTTTATCAACGTATCGATCAAAGCCTGATCCAATATCGGAAGTCGCCAGCTGAACTGCTTCAAGGCAGACAACCACGAAATATGCTCTCTACTCTCAATCCAGTGAAGATCATGGAAGGAAATTTCAATTGAATCTTTCCAAGATACCTTACACTTTTGTGCAAAAACAGCTTCGTACAGCTATCTTAAAAATCTATTTCTCATTTTTTACAACCACACAATTCTGAAGGCTTATTGCCAAATCAATCGGATGTTTTACCTTTATTTGACCAACCATCATTACCAACAGTCTACGCCTATAGTGCGAGAAGACATTGTTTGGTTAATCAAAACAGCAACAGTCAAATTCCATGCATTGCACATTAACTCGATTGTAGTCTTTTGGTCACCTTTGTCACTTAACTAACCCCATATTGATCTTGATATGATATTGACAAAGTCACACGGCAATTAAACAACATACTTTCGTTACAAAGCAAATCAGATCGATTAAATCAAATGTCGGTACGATTTTTTATTGATGTCGGGACAATAAATTATGGAACGTGATCTGTTTTAATAATACACATTTTGATGTTATCACGTTAAATACTTACAGACGTAAATTATTAAAGTCGTTTATTATAAAATCGCTATGAGAATTAGGTTGGTCTTGGTAAAGAAGGTTTTTGAAATATGATGCAGTTTTACGTACAGTAAATAAAATATTGGATCCTAAATTATTCATATCACATGCGTGCTAATATGTATATTCGATTTTTAATATCTATTTAATTATGTACTCAATACTGAACTTATTTGCTTACATTAACATGGGTGTATCCCCCCCCCCCCCCTCCTAATAAATATTTTTATTTATCATGCAAAATTAATTTACTCAATTAAACAATTTTGTCTAGATGACGACAAAACAAATCAACGCAAAATTACGTCATTTTTGATCGTATTACAATAAACTTCCTTTTGAAATATGTGATTAAAACAAAAATTCATATAGATCGTATATCGCCAAAAAGAACAGCATCGAACCAAAATTTTTGATTACCAAAATTTAATTATAAGCACCGAAAGTTCAATAACCGCAAGTGACTTACAATAAATATTCACACCAAATAATAATAAATAAGATGACATCTGTAGTAGTAGATATTTTCTAGGGGCAATAATTTCCACTAATCCCCAAATGTCACATAAGCTGTTGTTAAACAAATAAATAAATTTCAAAATAAATTCTTTCGAGAAATCAACTCGTTCGAAATTATTTGATGAGATGAAGTATTTCACACAAACTTTCGTTATGTTTATAATTTCTCAATACCAAACCAAAGTGTTGGCAATATAATTTTTGATCAACATGTCAAAAATATTATATTTCGACTAAGATCGCCTTTAACCTTTTCAAAAATTTATTTATTTGATTTTTAATTTTTTTTTTATATTTTATATTTTAATTTGCGGTCATGTTGAAAGAAATTTTTTCGTTTTTTTTTTTTCAATATGGTATGCAATATCAGTCATATGATGTATTGTCAATTTATAATGATAATATAAGTTATCTTTCATTATCACCTTTTTTGTACATGATAATAGAAAAATTATTTAAAAATAGAAAAGAGAACAAAAAAAATCCCATTGGGCGTGAACTTTTTTTTTGCTTTAGGGTTAGGGGCCAATTTAAATTACATATCGCATAAGCATTATTTGTATAGCTTATATGTAGATACCCGCCTTATTATGGAAGCAGTTTTCGTTTCCAAATTATTATTACCCTTATTTTTATGACTTTGATATTCACGGAGGTACGGAGCTGCCCTCAAATTTTATTGACCCATATTATATTTGATATTTTCTCTATTTAAATTACTGTCAGGAGATTAAAATTTAGAAATTCAACGATGGTAGGAAACTAACTAGTTTCAGTGATCAAATACAGCCTAAGTTTGAGTTTTCCCACAACATCGGTCGACTGTTTTGATAAATAAATTAATTTACAATTTTTCGTATCTTACCAAAACGAGTTAAATTTAAACTTTCTCCAGCTGCACATATAATTGCAGCTAGGTGGTATAATTCATTGAATATAAACTATGATAGATCTCGTAAAACTGCAGAAAGTTGATTATTCCAAATCAAAAATTCCAACATTCTATGTAAAATTTGAAATTTTTATTATAAAATTCCGAATTTTAGAAAATTTTCGATAATTCTGAATAAATAAATTAAAACAAAATTTGGTGTTAAATTAAGTAACTGGAGCTTAAAATTCCAAATAATTCAAAGTTCAACCAGTCGCCGTCTTATTCTAATATTTAAAATGTCGTTCAAGTAAATTTTGTTCGAATTCCGAAATATTTAGAAACTTGAAAGTTTATTTATTTTGTCATAAGAAAAATTATTTGAAAACATTAATATTTCGTTAGACTTCTTACATTAAAATTTAAGATCATTGAAGTAACCCAGATTTCAAATTTTAGTAGAACTTGGGTGTGTGTACCCGTTGGGAGGCAAACACCCAAGATTTAGTCAGACAAGGCACACTTCCCTAGTATATCGAAACTCTAGTCAGTAACAAAAACTCAACTAGTTTTAGATTTATTTCTCCTTCAAATTTATGCCAAAGAAGTAAATTTATCCATCAAGCCAATAAACTGGTGAGTAATCGATAAATTTCGATATTCGCTAGCAACAGCAAATTCAAACTTTCAAAATTTTCAATATTTCACAATTTCGGTATGTTAGAGTTTATTAAGGTTCAAATCGACAGAGACAACTACAACTTTTAGCTGCAGTTACAGTTTCTTGCGGAATTGAATTCCGAAATCCATATTTTTAAACGTCATTAAAATAGCGAATTTAGTTGAGATTTTAATGAAATTTTTAAATGCTGCTAATATACATAAATAAAAAACAACAGCAATCTACTTGGCAATCTATGTATTTCCGAAAAAATCGGTATTAAACGTCAACTGTAAGAATTGTTTTAGTCATCGATATAAACGACTATATTCGTAACTACAAATTAAGTCAATACTTGAAATTGACGTTTTAATGTGGTTTAAAAATACAAAACAGACACTATAGTAGTAGTTGCTACTTTAGTTGCATCTGTCGGTTTGGATTCGGTTAGCATTACAGGATGATTTCAATCAATAAAAAATTTGAAATATGAACGATTGCCGAAAATAGAGATTTAATTTTGAAATATTCTGGTAAAGAGAGATTTAATTTTGAAATATTCTGGTAAAGAGAGATTTAAATTTGAAATTAGAATTAAAAAAACAGAATCGTAAATTCTGGAAAATGTATATTTAATTTTGAAATAATCTAATAATAGAAGGATTGATTTTGAAATACTATATTCTGGAAAATGGAGGTTTAATTTTGAATATTAGAAGGAGGAGATTTAATTTTAAAATAATCTGGTAAAGGGCAGGTTGATTTTGAAATATTCTGGAAAATGGAGATTAAATTTTGAAAAATTCTAGAATATGAAGATTTAATTTTAATATTAAGAGGAGATTTAATTTTTATATATTCTGGAAAATGAAGAATTAATTTTGAAACATTCTGGAAAAGGAAGATTTAATTTTTAAATATTCTGGGAAATTTTAAACTAGTCCGGAAAAGAGATTTAATTGAGGAATCTGGAGAGGTTTAATTTTAAAATTAGAATGAAACAAATAGAATCGTAAATTCTGAAAAATGTAGACTTAATTTTAAAATAATCTGGCGAAGGGAGGATTGATTTTGAAATATTCTGGAAAATGGAGATTTAATTTTGAAAAATTCTAGAATATGAAGATTTAATTTTAATATTAAGAGAGTAGGAGATTTAAATTTGAAATATTCCCTAAATGGACATTAAATTTTAAGTTAGAATGGAAATAAAACAGAATCGTAAATGCTGGAAAATGTAGAATTAGTTTTAAAATATTCTGGAAAGGGAAGATTTAATATTGAAATATTTTGGAAAAGGAAGATTTAATTTTTAAATATTCTGGAAAAGGAAGATTTAATTTTGAAATATTCTGGTAAAGAGAGATTTAAATTTGAAATTAGAATAAAAAAAACAGAATCGTAAATTCTGGAAAATGTAGATTTAATTTTAAAATAATCTGGTAAAGGGAAGGTTGATTTTGAAATATTCTGGAAAATGGAGATTTAATTTTGAAAAATTCTAGAATATGAAGATTAAATTTTAATATTAAGAGAGTAGGAGATTTAATTTTGAAATATTCTGGAAAATGAAGAGTTAATTTTGAAACATTCTGGAAAAGGAAGATTTAATTTTTAAATATTCTGGAAAATTTTAAACTATTTCGGAAAAGAGATTTAATTTTGAAATTTTCTGGAAAAGAGAAGTTTAATTTTAAAATTAGAATGAAAAAAATAGAATCGTAAATTATGGAAAATGTAGATTTAATTTCAAAATAATCTGGTAAAGGGAGGGTTGATTTTGAAATATTCTGGAAAATGGAGATTTAATTTTGAAAAATTCTAGAATATGAAGATTTAATTTTAATATTAAGAGTAGGAGATTTAATTTTGAAATATTCTGGAAAATGAAGAATTAATTTTTAAACATTCTGGAAAAGGAAGATTTAATATTGAAATATTCTGGAAAATTTTAAACTATTTCGGAAAAGAGATTCAATTTTAAAATTTTCTGGAAAAGAGAGGTTTAATTTTAAAATTAGAATGAAAAAAATAGAATCGTAAATTCTGGAAAATGCAGATTTAATTTTAAAATAATCTGGTAAAGGGAGGATTGATTTTGAAATATTCTGGAAAATGGAGAATTAATTTTGAAAAATTCTAGAATATGAAGATTAAATTTTAATATTAAGAGAGTAGGAGATTTAATTTTGAAATATTCTGGAAAATTTTAAACTATTTCGGAAAAGAGATTTAATTTTGAAATTTTCTGGAAAAGAGAAGTTTAATTTTAAAATTAGAATGAAAAAAATAGAATCGTAAATTATGGAAAATGTAGATTTAATTTCAAAATAATCTGGTAAAGGGAGGGTTGATTTTGAAATATTCTGGAAAATGGAGATTTAATTTTGAAAAATTCTAGAATATGAAGATTTAATTTTAATATTAAGAGTAGGAGATTTAATTTTGAAATATTCTGGAAAATGAAAAATTAATTTTGCAACATTCTGGAAAAGGAAGATTTAATTTTTAAATATTCTGGGAAATTTTAAACTAGTCCGGAAAAGAGATTTAATTGAGGAATCTGGAGAGGTTTAATTTTAAAATTAGAATGAAACAAATAGAATCGTAAATTCTGAAAAATGTAGACTTAATTTTAAAATAATCTGGCGAAGGGAGGATTGATTTTGAAATATTCTGGAAAATGGAGATTTAATTTTGAAAAATTCTAGAATATGAAGATTTAATTTTAATATTAAGAGAGTAGGAGATTTAATTTTGAAATATTCCCTAAATGGACATTACATTTTAAGTTAGAATGGAAATAAAACAGAATCGTAAATGCTGGAAAATGTAGAATTAGTTTTTAAATATTTTGGAAAGGGAAGATTTAATATTGAAATATTCTGGGAAATTTTAAACTAGTCCGGAAAAGAGATTTAATTTTACAATTTTCTGGAAAAGAGGTTTAATTTTAAAATTAGAATGAAAAAAATAGAATCGTAAATGCTGGAAAATGTAGATTGAAAAAATAGAATCGTGAGTTCTGGAAAATGTATTGAAATGTAAATAATTTGGGAAAGGGAACATTTAATTTTGAATATTCTGAAAATGGGAATTCTCGATGCGAATACTGTGTTTGTATTTCTCGATAAATCAACTCCGTCGAAATTCAATAATTTCGAAATTCAACAACTCGAGAATTTTTGAGGCATAAACCCCCAATTCTGATCTCTATAGCTGGAAATGATGCACAAAAACGGTTCAACAAGGATTAAATAATTATACAGGGAGAAAAAACGAACATAGCTGGCTCGAGGTGTTAGACACCATCTTCCAGGCTAACTTAAAAGCAGAGATCATTCAAAAGGGGTAAACAAGATTAACCAAATACCATTTCCAACATGGCAATATCAACCAAAGGAAGCGTGCATTTTTTAAGGGAATGGAATATTTGGCCTCTCCCCAAAAACCTCTTTCAGAAGATGAATTGTGTTACCCCCTCGGTGTAGAAAGGCAGACAATCGAGTCTATGAAATAGGCTCTTCCGAACGACAGATAAAGGGAGGTATTATCACGCCGGTTACAGTGGTGCTACTTAGGCAGACTAAATATAGACGCTATTCAATAAAAAAATTAATCCGATTATTATTTAAACATTAAATATTTTTTTATTATTTTTTAATTCTCTTAACCCGTTTCATACCGCCCATAAAATCAGTGGAGCAATTTATACGATTTTTAAAACTCTAACGTATTTTGATTCACTAAACATAATTGCCAGATTTCATCCAAATTTGGCTGCTATTTTCGGAGATATGGAATGTTCCATAAATGGAACAACAGTAAAAACACTATTATTTTTTTTATTTTTTTATTAGTAAATAATTTCAGAATTCATGTAAATACAGCTGATTATTTTTTGCTGTGAAACTGCGGTGAACTTTTCAAATGCATTGGAATGTTAATACCATGACTTGAGCATCGGGAACATTTAAACGTAGTGTTCTTTTTGCAGACCCGGCAGCGCTTTTGCTTACTGTTCGCTATCTTTATTATGTCATGACACTGATTCGATAGTCTAAGAGTTGTATCTAATGACGTTCCCGTCATACGTCCAATTAATTCAGAATTATAGTTGATATCTGTTGAAGTTGATAGCAAGGCCAAAGTTACCTCTCGGCGAACTGCCAATAGCGGCATAGGTTTTTCAGACACCAGCTTATGTAAGCACCAGGCATTGGAAACTGCAGCATCTAAACAATTCACAAATAAAGGCCACCACCCATTCCTTTATTGTAAGCTTTAACAATTTCAGAGCAAGGTATTTGAATATAGCGTTTTTGTTTCTGCGAACACCTTTTAGCATGGGCAACGGGTTCGATCGTATCGCAGTTTGAAAGAAATGTTACAACAGAATTATCGTTCCATCTTAGTCCAATACATTGATTATAATCATCAAAAGCTCCTTGGTAAAATCCTCTCTTTTTTTTGAATTCTTTCAAACCCAGCAATGGGCATTTTCCAGTTCGGTTATTGCGGACAGTGCCCGTGGCAAAATAACCATCATTGTTCAAACTCGCCATCAGTTTATGCGAGCTGAAAAAATTATCAAAATATACGCGATGGTTCCCCCGGCTTTTCGACAATTTCCAAAAGATTACGTACTACATTTTCTCCTAGTCCTCTTTCTGGATTGAAAGTTTCGGATTTACCGCCATATGGAAAAAATTTATATAAAAACCCATTTGCAGAGGTCATGCACCAAATTTTGTAACCAAATCTAATGGGTTTAGCACGAATGAACATTTTACAACTGTGACGCCCGTGATATGGCCACATTGATTCGTCTATCGATAAATTATGCGCAAAAATTCCAAATTTTGAACAGTTACTGGATATCAAGCTCATATATGTTCTCACTTTGTAAAATTTATCTGAAGTATCAATTTTATTATTATCTGCTAAATGCAAGTTTGATTTGATTTTAAAAAACATACTTCGAGGCATTGCATTTCTTATAATTTTAAATAATCCAAAGATACCGACCAATTTAGGTGTTCTTGAGGAACAGGATGATGTCCAGAAAATAACAGGATTCCCAAAAAGTGTTTTAAATATGGAAGAGTCAAGCTGAAGTTGCTAACATTCTTTTGGCTAGCATATATGTTACTTTGTTGTAGTATCAAGTTGTACGATAATTCAATTGGCGATTTTTCAGCTAGCAGGTTTTTTAAATGTTCTGTTCTCTCGAATTCAATATTTTTCGGTTTTTTCAAAAATTCGATTTTTTGGGATTGAGGCAAAGTCCACTCACTATTGTATATGGGTATAGTTTTACGGGGTAATAGTTGGCTCAATGGGACTAAATCATCTTCGTCCCAAATAGCATCAGCATCTAAAACTATCACATCCAAAATTATTTCCATCGTACCTGCAATATCATGCCGAAATTCTTCGTTTATATTATTCACGTCCAGGACATTCTCATCCAGAAACTCTTCATCACTTATTACTCCAAAATCAGCAGGAAGTAAAATAGCAATATCCGGCAAACTCGGGTTCGTCCTCATTTTCAACCTGCCATTTCTCCATTTCAGCCACAGCTTCGGCCAACGTGTACAATTTTTTTGTCATCTAGAAAAAATAATTAGTTTACTATACGATTGTTCCATTTTTGGACACAAAATAATCACAAGTTAAAATATGGGGTAATAAACCTCTTTTCCCACTTACTTTTAACTAAATCCTTTTCGAGTAGCTTTCAGGTTTCACTAATCCACAAATTTAATAAAATAATTATTTTATTTCGGAGCAATAAAAAAAACCACCATGCGGACTAAATTCCATTGACACTAAATTTCATAAAAGGGGAATCCCAAAATTATAAATCATGTGGTATATTCTTTTCAAATAGTTATACTGTATTATAGATGTCATTCCTGTGAGATAAGGGATATACGATCGTTTGAAATTAGATGCAAATTTGTGTGCCCAAAATTGGAACAGCGGTAAAAAATGGGTTAATCAAACATTCACTCAATTCATGTAGCCCCGAGAAGTTTACCATAGCCCAAAATAGTTCATATAAGAATTGGCGAGTGATTTTGAAGCCGATAGATTGGAATTGGGAATCTGGAGATTAAATTTTATTGAAATCGAAAATATGTACTAATTAAAATTATAGGCACTACGATTCGCTATGTTAAATTTGTTCACTTGAGATCAAAATGTTTTCATAATAACCCGATTATCAAAATTTGTAGATTATAAATTTAAAAGTTGGGAAAAGATTTGAATTTAATGTTTAAATAAGACCTCCATAAAATGTATTTTGTTCAAAAAATTTTGAAATTTTGTGAATAAGGAAGTTTTATAATTTCATTTAACACCGCATCTCATCCAGAGAAAGATGGACAGTTTTGAGAGCTAAACGATGAGCCAAAATCGAAAAAATGTTACCGGGTGGTTTGTTGGTTTTTGAGAGGGAAACACAACTAAATTATTTTGGGTGGCCTTGAAACGACCTTGAGCTTATTTTTCTGAATTTTCAGAAAAAACTTGTTTGCAAACCAGGTTTTTGGAACGGTTGCTGCTGCAATGCTTAATTTTTAGCCAAATTAAGTGGTCTCGACTCGGTGTAAGTCCACCAGTGGTAGATGCCACCACAATGGAAATTGTATTTGAAAGAAACTTCATCTCTTTCTTTGCTTGTTCGCTTGTGGTTATCATTTTGAATTGATTGATGTTCTGCAGAAATTTCATAAATATTTGTTTATGTTAATATAAGAAATAGTCAAAAAAAAACACCGTTGCCCTCGGGATAAAATGTATACAGCTCACTAGTATAATTTTAATGACGTGATTATGGAAGCACAATAATAATAATAAAACCAATTAATCCAAAACTAACCATGATAATAAATTACAAATATAACACCAAGCGATAACGAACGGTTCTATCAATTTATATATTTAATGTTAGATATTAAGAATACTCGAAATAGGTTAATTTGAAAACAGAAAGAAAGCAAGAAAATTATGTGTGCTCGCGCGAGTACAAACAAAAATCTAATATCACATAAATATTTGTTTGAACATTGTGGAATGTAACGAATTCAACCTTCAGATGCCCAAGATCAAACCGTACATAAAAATAAACAGCAAAACAAAGATACCAATAATAAAAAAAAGAATTAAGTACGATATTATTACTTTAAGAAACTACTTACAAAAAGAAAAGATCGGCAAAAAATTATATATGTACATGTGTGTAGATAATGCCGATGTTTTAAAATATATAGATCTCTTTGTAATTAGATGTGCAACAGTATTTAATTCAGTTATCTTAAATATTTTACAAAAATATATGTTGGTTGGTTATCTCTATATATTCGAAGTTACTGGATGCATGTATGTACATAAGAAGTTCTAACTTGTTTCTTGTTTAAAACAATGACCTTATTTATTTTTTATTTTTTCGAAACATCCGAATTAGCACATTTTGAAGATAATTTTTTTCTGTTTTAGTATTTGACTTCGTCATTTCGATATTTTTTTTTTTTTTTCTGGAATCATAAGAAACGAATTAACGTAGCACAAAACCGTTAGATTTCTTTTAGAATATTCAAATCAAATTGTGGAAATATGTAAATTTTAAAGTGCATATAAGGAATCTGATATTATTAACTATACAGAACTATTAAGATGGTATATAATCTAAAGGTGTTACCCTAGATTTAAATGGTATTCATTTAGATGTATATAGGTATGCTTTTATGGTTCTATAATACCATGTGCTCACTGCTTAAGTTTAATTCATTTTATTATCTAAAAGTAGTAATAAAAAAAAATAGTTATATTTTTAAACAAACAACAGGAAAAAACAATTAGAACGAATAAAACAAACATAATTCAAATTATCAACGATATCCAACTAGAGCACATACAAATGTATGTATGTACATATATATGAATAAGAGTGTAATGAATTTAATATTAACTTCATCACGTTCACAGGTAATGAACCATTTCAGCGAGAAAAATATGTACAGAGTATGTACAATATAAATGTATGTTGTATCAGCTGAAATGAATCACAATGCTGTATTGGTATGAAGCACGTGCGGAATTTCTTAACGTTTTGTAAATATGTACAAGCTTTATTAATATGTATTATAAAAAATACCACCCACAGCAATAGAGTTCAAATCCAGTAATTTCATAAATGGTTAGTAATACTAAATTTTCATTTCACATCAATCTTTTCATCGCTGCTTATATGGTGTTGATGGAAATAATTGTAAGCATTTAAATCAACTTCGTATGAAAGTTCAAATTAATTTACCATGATTGAATGTTTGTAAGTCATTTAGTGAACAAAATTTCGCTGAAAGAAACGATGTTTTTTCGCCTGTTACAATATAAGCCGTTTTTAAAATTCATAATTTCAAAAATGTTTCAATTAGAAAATAATTCCCGTGGCGTACTGCAGCTATCGGGGGGGTCACAGGTGGTGGATAGTGGACGGCCAGGTAGGCCAGCGGTGAATTAAATAAGCCGCCCCCAACCGCAGTACAGCTGGTGGGAGAGTCTCAGGGAACTGGGGAGTGGTTAACCTCAGTTCATTAAATTCTGAGTGCCTATGATGCCCAGCATGGAAAGGCGAACAGATGGCGCCAGAAAACCATCGACCAATAACCACGGCGGACTGGGCGTCGTGTCCTCTCTGCACCTCCGGAGTCTCCGCGGGTGATGAGCGGGGGTACCCCTATAAACGGGTGACTCGGGGAATGGAATGGATCCCATTGGATTGGGCTCTCCATGTGAATAGGTGAAAGGGGGAGAGAATGTGGGCGGAGGGAAGGGGGTGCTGGGAGGCCGCGGTGCTAGCGAGCCGAATGGGCTGGATTAAGGTGTTAAGCGACCCGTGCTGATGATCAACTAGGCTGGGGGCCCATTTAACAAAGCCCAGTCGCTAACGGAGCCCTCTGGATATCTGGCGACCTCCAGTTGTATTTAGCCTTACCTGCGTATACGGATCTCTGAGCAGGCGGACCTTTATTTCTCCGATGCTCTTGGGAATTAGATGGAAAGATCGAACAACGAAAACACAAAGGACACCGGCTCTCCTCAAAAGCCGGTATCAGCGAAGGGAGGTACCTCGAACCAGACGGGTGGGGCCTCTAAAGTTGCAAAGGGGGTTGGCTCTAGGGCAAAAGTCCCGGGAGTTAGCGGTACCAACGCAGCACAGGGGAGTGGGACGAGACATTCCTCCGGCGAAAAGGCGACACAGGAATCGCCGCTCGGCATTCCGAATTCTCGAGAAGTGGGCTGCGACCGCGAGGGGCAGCTTACGGAAGAGCAAAGAACATCAGTAGCTTGGGCTAGGAGCACTGTGGGCTGCGGAGGCTCGGAAAGGGACCATGTGTCGAAAAGACAGCGGTCCCAGGACGAGGTGGAAGTAGTCAACAGCAAGCGGGCCAAGTTGGTGACTGAAAGGAAGCCGAGCTCCAACTCAGGAACAAAGCTGTTCAGCGATGTCCTGAGGGAGCATGTGTTGATGCTAGCCGTCATTGACGAAAGTCAAGAAGATGGGATCATCACGCCCGAAAAATGGAGGTTGGTGTATAATGCACTCAACCTCGTCTTTTTAAAGGTCCTGGGTGAAAATCCGGGACCTCCGCCATCCTGCAGAGATGCGGGGTGGTATCAAGGGCGTGTGAAGATGACTGCATGCTTGGACTCTAGATCTGTGGATCTATATAAAAAGGCTATAGCCAAAGAAGGGGAGGTGTGGCCAGGCGCAAAGCTTGCGGCAGTTAGTCGGGAGGAAATTCCCAGCAGGCCGAGGGCACGTGTCTGGCTGCCATCCGAACCGGCTAGCCCTGACGAGGCTTTGGAAATCATTCAGGCCAGTAACCCGAGTCTTCCGACCGGAAATTGGAAGATCGTCAAGCAGGAGGAGGCGAAGGGGGCTCGAAATTATCAATTATGGTAATAAATAAGGAGTCCCTTGCCCTCCTGCACAAAACGAAGGGAGTAATTGACTTTGGTTTCGGGTCAATTACTCTCAACGTTTATAAAAAGGATGGGGCGGAAGCGCGTACGGGAGGCCAACCGGAGGATGGTGGCAACCCGCCCAGGCCTGAACGGGGTACCAGCAGCATGGGGGAGAAGCTGAGGGTATGGGGGAGAGTGAAGCCGGCGACCTCGATCGGACAAGGCCTCCCTTGAAGCATAAGGAGGGGCACATAAGCGAAGGAGCTGGTGTACCGATGGAGGAGGCTGTCGGCAGCCAGGCCAGACGGGTCGGCACTGACAAGTCCTCTACAGAGGGTATGAGGGGTGTAGAGACGGGCGGATCCGGCGCATCCCAAAATACCGAGAAATAATATTCCTGCGGTAGCAGGAATATACCATAGAGATAGGTAGAGGTTAAATGGTTATGATTAAGATAACACAAATTAACCTTCATCATTCTAAGGCTGCTTCGGCAGCTCTACTCCTCAGGCTGACTAGTTCGGGTGAGGGAGGATGTGATATTAATCCAAGAACCTTGGATTAACAACGACAGGATCTGTGGCCTCAGAACCAAGGGGTGTAAAATTATATCCTCTAGTAAGTCTGGGAAGATCAGATCTTGTATTCTTGGGAAAAATAATATTAATCTTTTCCTTCTCTCTCAATACAGCAATGGTGACACTACTGCAGTTAGCCTGGAAGTAGGAACTTGTAGATTCTGGCTAGTTTCAGCCTACATGGACCGGGAGGAGGTTCCTCCGGATAACCTGGAGGAGCTGATCCGTAAAGCGGAACAATCAAAGGTAGGTGTGGTACTGGCAGTTGATGCTAATGCGCATCACACTATCTGGGGAAGCACAGACATTAATGAAAGAGGTGAGTCGCTTTTTGATTATTTGATGAGTACTAACCTTTCAGTGTGTAATATTGCGCGGGAACCCACATTTATTACTAGTAACAGGCAGGAGGTTCTAGACGTGACCCTTGCCTCAAATAATATTCTTCATATGGTTAAAAATTGGAGGGTGGATAAGGAACATTCCTTTTCTGATCATCGATATTTAACCTATAGCCTCGATATTCACCCTGCTACCCGGGAAGCCTTCAGGAGCCCTAGAAGGACCAACTGGAGCAAATATGGGGAATTATTGGAGGAAATCTTACCGACGAGGGCTATGGAGCCCCCGACGACCGTTGGGGAGCTGGAGGACATGGTGGCTAGCGTTACTAGCGCATGCAACCGATCCTTTCGCGCTGCCTGCCCACTGGCTAGGCCTAGGGGTAGGCAAAAACCGGTATGGTGGTCCAGGGAACTGGGAACCTATCGTCAGGCTTGTAGGATAGCCTTTAATAGAGCCAAAAATACAAGGGAGGCTCAGGATTGGGACTCCTATAAGGAGAAACTCGGAATTTATAAGAAAGAATTAAGAAAGGCACAAAGGAGGTCTTGAAGAATCTTCTGTGATAATATGGAAGAGGTATCCGAAACCTCCCGCCTTAGGAAGATTCTTTCCAAAAGTACATCTAGTCCCAGTTTTTTGATAAAACCGGACGGATCTTGGACAGCTTCTAGTGGAGAATCTCTGGAGCTTCTCTTCGAGACACACTTCCCAGGGAGCTTTGAAGGCCTGTTGGTGCGTAGCAATCATCAGGAATCACTGTCAGTAACCACAGAGGATATCGTAACCAGAAAACGGATCCTATGGGCATTGAGGGGTTTTAAACCATTTAAATCGGCTGGTGCGGATCAAATTATACCAGCGGAACTTCAAAACAACTCAGAATTTATTCTTCCCTACCTGGAAGCTATCTTCAAAGGGTGTTTGAAGCTGGGCTATATTCCTAGGTACTGGACGGAGGTCAATGTGGTGTTCATACCGAAAGCGGGGAAAAGCTCACATGTCTATCCTAAGGACCTAAGACCAATAACTCTATCATCCTTTCTTTTGAAAACCTTGGAAAGGCTGCTGGATGTATACATCAGAGATAAAATAGGTGCCAGGAAGTGGGCATCGTCTCAGCATGCGTACACAAAGGGTAGATCTGTGGACACTGCTCTGCACGCCTTGGTGTCTACGATTGAGAAATCGATTAATTCGAAGGAATTCTGTTTGGTGGCCTTCCTGGATATAGAAGGCGGCTTTAATAATGTGAAAGCGGAGGCAATCAAGGAGGGATTGTCATTTTTGGAGGTGGACGTTCCTCTGATAGGGTTAATCAATTATATGCTGGGAAGCAGGATTGTTAGCTCGAAGTTGGGGGACTCCACCTTCAAGGGGCGAGTAACTAGGGGAACTCCGCAGGGGGGGGGTTCTGTCCCCTCTTCTCTGGAACATAGTGGTAAACGGGTTACTACTTGAATTGGAGAGAGAGGGTATTGAAGTTATTGCGTACGCAGATGACGTAGCTTTAGCTGTTACCGGGAAATTCCTGGGCACGATTGTAGACGTATTGCAGAATGCGCTTACCATCGTTACGAAATGGGCTGGCAAATGTGGACTTGGTATTAACCCGTCCAAGACAGAGCTGGTACTCTTTACTAAGAAATACAAAATCCCGGTAGTTGTCCCTCTTACCTTAAATGGCACGAGACTTGCTTTTACTGATAGAGCTAGATATCTGGGCATTATCTTGGACAGTAAGCTTAGTTGAAAGCCCAACATGTTGGAGAGAATAAACAAAGCTACTATTGCTTTGTACTCCTGTAGGAACGCCATTGGTCATAGATGGGGTCTGAAGCCGGAGCTGGTACACTGGCTCTACACCGCCGTAGTGAGACCTGTACTCATGTACGAGGTGGGTGTTTGGTGGCCAGCTCTGGACAAGGTAACTTACAAAAGTAAGATTGAGAGAGTGCAAAGAACGGCCTGCATGCTTGTTAGCGGGGCATTGAGGTCGACACCGACAAGTGCCTTAGAGGTTATGTTGCACCTTCTTCCGGTCGACATTTTTGGAAAACAGATGGCGGCAAATACGGCTGTACGACTTGCAGCCGTCTCTCAGTGGAGGTGTCTTAGTATAGGACACTCTACTACTGTCAGATCGTTGAAGGATGAGCTGGCGAATCTTGACTACATTAAACCTACTCTACGCTTCGAGAAGCGATTTCGGACCTCCTTCCCTTCAAGGGAATCCTGGAGGAATAGACCGTTATCGGAAACCGAAGCGTTGCAATTCTTCACAGATGGCTCCAAGCTAGACGGCAAAGTAGGAGCTGGAGTATTCTGTGACAAATTAAATGTAAATATTTCTATTCGTCTCCCTGATTACTGCAGCGTGTACCAAGCTGAAGTCGTAGCGATTGAGGAGGTCATGACGTGGTTGAAGCATAATGTGTTATCCTCAGACGATATCACAATCTATGTGGACAGTCAAGCGGCGATCCGGTCGTTAGAATCGGTGTCTTTGGCGTCACGGGTGGCGTTGAGTTGTCACTCATCTCTAAATGAGCATTTCAACATCCAGGTAGTCTGGGTCCCAGGTCACTCGGGCGTCATGGGGAACTGCAGGGCAGATGAACTTGCTAGGCATGGTACGACTCTCCAGCTGCAACCGGAAAGAGCAAGTCTGGGGAGGCCTATCACAGCGCTGAGACAAGCACTTGGGAAGCAGGCGCTATCCTCAGCGGGGGAAAGGTGGTCTAACACCCTCACCTGTAGAGTTGCAAGACAAGTTTGGCCAAAGCTGGACTTGGGGCGCACTAGGGCATTAATATCCTTACGCAGACGTGAATTAAGAACGGTCGTAGGAATTCCCACGGGACACTGCCTTTTTGGAGAACATGCAAGAAGGCTGGGTCTGGAGGCTAATGACTTCTGCAAAAGCTGCTTGGACGAAGAGGAGGAAGAGACGTTGGTCCACTTCCTTTGCTCGTGTCCAGCATTGGCTCTCAGAAGGCACAAACACTTAGGTAAGTTCAGGATGGACTGCCTCTCGGATCTCGAAAACATTAAAGTGCGGGACGTCTTACGCTACATAAGTAGCTCGAAATGGTTCCAATAGGGGTAAAAGGGGATACATCCTGTGGTATCACAATGGACCGTCACCGGTCTAAGTGTGCGTAAGCAGCCACTCCAACCTAACCTAACCTAACCTAGAAAATAATTAGTGAAATTCAAATTTGGTATTGATTGATTGATTCGAGTGTTCGACCAAACTTTAAGCAAGACTTTTCGGAGATGGCCGGGCCTAACCGAACACCCTGTTACACACATAAACACAACATAAAGAGGATTTGAAGAGGTTTAGTTAGTAATGACAGAAATTGACTCCGTTACGAACACCTAAATATAGCCAATAGTTAGTAACACGGTGACAATACATTTCTAATCTAAGTTTATGGTTTATGGGCACTTCAGAAAATCGTAATCATAATTAATTTAAATTTGGCTTAAAGCTTATAAAACAGTTGCAAAAACGCATCCGACATTATTTTGGGGCCATTATGACCTTACTGAGGTAAATTTCGAACTGTACGAGTATATGTCCCACCACACACTTCACAGTTTAATCGACAAAAATCATCCAAAATTTTCTCTATATTAGATATAGTTTTATTCGGTGATTTTCACACCCATCTAGGTTCCGACGTTGCATGGAGTAATAAAATTATTGGCTCAAATTTATTCGGTAACGAGTCTAGCGACAGTGGTATTTCATTAAATTTCCTCGCCCATTCCACCCATATTTTTATATAGACATACACCGAAGGCCGCAGAGGCCTTACAACTTGTTCTGATGGGCACAGCTGCTCTCAAGTAGATCTTGACTCGAGAAAAAATCACTTTATATACACTCCGCGACACTTGATTACCCTCACTTGAAAATTTTTCATATAACCTAAGATAATGCGCCTAATTATTTGAAATTTTTTCATCACCTTGGTTTCTATCTTATGTAACTTTTCAAGGACTAATACTCATACTTGCATGCGAAGTGGAAAATCCCCATTTCGATTATTTTACTTATTTAAACTGCGACACTTGATTACCCTCATCACTTTGTTTTTGACGTCGAAGGCATAAGGTGCGTGTAAATAAATTTAGTTGTGTTCAGTTTAATAGTTTACCATTAATTTATTAAGTTTATTACCAGCTGCAGTTCATAGTAGTGAAAATGGGTCGTGGAAAAACCCTAACAAAGGAAGAAATTCGAAAAGTTCTGGCGCTTAAACAAGAAAATTTGGCGCAATTCTTGGACCATCAATAACTATCTCAAAGATCCAGAAAATTACGGAAAAATCGAAGAGGTCGCACAGCAAGGGTGACAACAGAACGGGAACATAGAGCTATTTTGCGCGAAGCTTCGAATTCGATGCAATCTGCAAAAAAAAATAAAGCAGAAAATTGGAGTCTCAGCCAGTATCCGTACTGTTCAGAGGATAATAAAAAAGTGTTCACATCTCCGGGGACAAAAACTTAAGAAAAAACCACTTTTGCTTCAGCAACATAGAAGTGCTCGATTGGAATATTGCCGTGGACATCTGCATTGGAAGGAAGAATGGTTCCAGGTTATTTTTTCGGACGAGAAAAAGTGACTTTTTGGTTTATAGTTCAGGTGATTTTCAATAAATTTGAATTTTCTCCAAAATGTGTAGAAATATTTGAACGATCCCAATGTCCGTTGGCACGATAATTACAGGGCTCAACGCCTATTGATAGAGGTATCAATCATCGGAATCGGAGCACAATTGCCGGAGTTCGCTCCTTGGAGCTCTGACTTTTTGGTCTATAGTTCAGGTGATTTTCAATAAATTTGAATTTTCTCCAAAATGTGTAGAAATATTCGAACGGTCCAAATGTCCGTTGGCACGATAATTACAGGGTTCAACGCCTATTGATAGAGGTATCAATCATCGAAATCGGAGTACAATTGCCGGAGTTCGCTCTTTGGAGCTCTGACTTTGTGGTCTATAGTTCAGGTGATTTTCAATAAATTTGAATTTTCTCCAAAATGTGAAGAAATTTTCGAACGGTTTAAATGTCCGTTGGCACGATAATTGCAGGGCTCAACGCTTATTGATAGAGGTATCAATCATCGGAATCGGAGCACAATTGCCGGAGTTCGCTCTTTGGAGTTCTGACTTTTTGGTTTATAGTTCAGGTGATTTTCAATAAATTTGAATTTTCTCCAAAATGTGTAGAAATATTTGAACGATCCAAATGTCCGTTGGCACGATAATTACAGGGCTCAACGCCTATTGATAGAGGTATAGGCGACTTAGATTGACCAGATGGTTTTAGACATTACTTCCATGATTTGAGGAAATCGGAGCTATTTTTGCCCCGCCGCTACACCAGTGTTGGTTCCATCATGGTGTGGGCAGCAATTTCTTTTCATGTTGCTATTGATTTGGTTATCCTGGAGGGCCGACAAAACTCGCAAAGCTACATCGAGCTCCTAGAAGTACAAAAAATAAATGTTGACGAAATGTTTGAAGGCCAACGCTGGATTTTCCAGCAAGATAACGCAGCAATCCACACAGCTGCACGAGTAAAACAGTGGTTTGAAGACAATAACATGGAAGTTTTGGATTGGCCGGCTTTGTCTCCGGATTTAAATATTATTGAAAATCTTTGGGGATGGCTATCGAGACAAATTTATTCGAATGGAAGGCAATACGAATGCCGGATTGATCTTATGACAGTTGTTTATGATGCTTTCGAGAAAGTGCCGATAACATTAATATAAAATCTTTATAGGTCTTTGCCTAACAGAATTTATGATGTTGTAAGGAACAATGGAGGACACACTAAATATTAAATAAAGAAAAAATATCAAAACAATAAAACGTAATGGGTTTTATTACTTAATTTTACAGATGAGGGTAATCAAGTGTCGCAGTTTAAATAAATAAAATAATCGAAATGGGAATTTTCCACTTCGCATTGCATGCAAGTATGCGTATTAGTCCTTGGAAAGTTAGATAAGATAGAAACCAAGGTGATGAAAAATTTCAAATAATTAGGCGCATTATCTTAGGTTTTATGAAAAATTTTCAAGTGGGGGTAATCAAGTGTCGCGCAGTGTATATCAAGTCCACCAAAGCTGATTTCATTCGCCTAGATATAAGCGACCACCATTTAATTTGGGTTGAATGTGCCAACCGCAAAATCTCGCCACCTCTGATTATAAGCTCACACCAGTCACAACGCCACCCGTCTCATCAATTTACTCTCTTAGATATTTAAACCTTTCATTACTGCAACATAAAGAAACTAAAGCTCAATCTTGGCTGTGTTGTCCTCTACATATAAAAGACCCCTTTCAGAGGGAATAACCCCTAAACATTGGCCAATAATTATTGACTGCATCAAACTTTCTGCACAAACGATTCTTATTTCTAAAACTACTCCAACACCTAAGCCGAGACAAGCACTAGCCCATTTTAAAAGCGCAAACTTTAAGAGACATAGATATCCAAACAATCCAATTGCTCAAACATTCAAACCTTTGGGCTTACTACGTAAAATCTACTCATTTTTTAAGCAGCATAAAAGAGACAATGCAAAGAATTTTGAATGGCCGTCTCGAGTCGAAGAGACTGATTTTTTTCCATTAGAGCCTCAACCCACCCAAGATAAGAGTAGGTCAACAATAGCCTTTATATGCAGTGGGATATCACCAAGAGGCTTCCTAAGACCCTAAGCAATTATCGGAGAATTACTTTATGTAACACCGGCTACAAAATATATGCTAAGTTACTGTTTAATAGGTCAGACGAATATTTAAATTTTCGTTTTCTTAACAGGCCGCTTTTTTAGCTAATCGATCCACTGCCGATCATATGTTCACCATTCGTGCTCTTGACGAAGAATGGCGCACTGGTAACCGCGATTTTGTCCTCTCCATTGACCTAGCCAGAGCCTTTGATACTGTGCGATTGGATGTGATGTTCGAGTCTTTTCAGCAATATATACCCCATTATCTGGTAAATCGAATCATCAAAACCTGTTTCAGAGAGCGCACCACCATTAAACGGTTTAATATGTGTACGGAAAAAGTCAAGAAAAACAAAGGGGTAAAATAAGGCTGCCCAAAGAAGTTTTGCTTTACAACTTTCTCTTCTATTCTAACATATGCAGACGATGTTATACTGATCACTTGAGACACCAGCACTTTAGAATCTTTTATGCTGAATTAATATGTTCTTTAAAATCAGTAGTATTAGAACTTAATACTAAAAAATAAACCGTCCTCCACCACGCCCCCAAACATAGAGTACTGTCTGGAATCACTTTCATCCGTGTTAATATGATGCGTTATTTAGATACCTACTTAACATCAAAATTAAACGCAATAAAGTACCTTCTAAAACCGTTATCTGTAAGTATAATACAGACAGCCACCCTTACCTTTGCAAACCGCCGTCGACTCAGAAAATACGAATTCTTTTTCTTAGAGAAATTACTTGAATTTTGCATCCATAGACCCGAATGGCATGTCCATCGTAGAGCTGCTTCTCATATTTTCAGATCTGCCTCCACCTATACTGCTGGCCCTAAAAAAATAGGACGCCCTTGTTAATTCAAATTCAAATTTGGTATTATATCAAATTCTGTGCAATTCACATTTTGTATTGAACGTTATTTACATTTAAAATTGAGTATTACCTCAAATTTTACGATACTAAAATGTTGGATTAATCCGCATTAGTTTGTCAGAATAAAGCTCAAAACACATTTTGCATTTTCTTTAGTGGGGGAGGGAACGATCTAAAATCGACAAAAGATTTAAAACCAAACCAAACAATTATAGCCATTCTGGTTTCATAATTCTAAATTTAGGGGGTAAAATAAGAAGCCCCAATCTGTTAACTGACTGTAAAATTGGTTAGCTCTCTCGTTTATCATTTTCTATAGGATTATTATAAAATACATCAACTGACAAACACGGACACATTTATAGAATAAATCTCTAGAAAATAATGTTCAACAACCCGCTGAAGTTAAAAATTACGAACCATAGCTTTGCTGCAAATTATTTGTTGACTAAAGAGTAAAAAGATAATTCTCTTCTTCAGTAAAGGTTTTATTGTTCCTCTAAGAGTACCGTCTAAGTCGAGTAAAGAGGTGCCTCATTTAAATTATTATTGATATTACTTTAGCTCCAGGGTTAGCTCTTTATTATTCGAACATCTGAAGACTGAATCATCACAAATCAAATATGTAAACATGATGAAAACGACTCTCTACTATCACAGTTCGTGTCAGTGTATAAGTGTAGAGGTTCGGGCTGCTTATCGTCGGCGGATTTATCTTACCCTAGCGTAAATTTATTCATAAATAATCTTGTTTTATGTATTTTAACCTGCAAAATATAAAATTTACAAAATAGTGTCACTATATTTTCTCGAAAATAAAAATCCCGAAAAAAAAACCGTAAAGTTCTGAAGACCCGAATAAATTTTAATTAACTACAGTATAAAAACAAAATTTCTTATAATCCTAATGCACTTATGTCTTTTATGACTGTTGGAACTTTTATAAATCATCAAAATGAGGGTTCGAGGCGGCAGCCCCATACTCTAACGTATAAAACGAATTAAATGCAATTTGCTGGACTTGCATTGGCCCGTCCTTGAAATTGCTAACTCGTCCAGTAAAATACCATTTCCGGACTTGATACGTAATATACAATATAGTTTGTCACAGCATTAAAATCACAATTTCATAGTAATTACAGAAATAAATGTACTTTAAAAATATTAAATATTAGCTTGCCTTCCTTCGTTCGCACACAAACATTGAATTGCGTTTCGTTTGTCCGAACTTCAAAGTATAAAATATTTTACAGTGACTATAAAAGGTTTTGCAATTTTTTCCTTCTCTTTTTGCATTATAAAAATTGTACGAGTTGTATTAAATTAAAAAGTGTAATAAGTTTTTAAAATTAATAAAAAACGGAATTCCGATTTGCAGGCTTATAAAACTTTAAAAACAAATCAAATTTTAAATTTATGTGGTTTTAATATGTTCCGAAGATTGTAAGAGAATTCAATCCAGTTTTGAACTGATGAGCTTATGATTATGAAAAAATCAATCTTCTCAAAGTAGCATATTAGAAATTGCATGAATTAATTAACATTCATAAAAATTAAAAAAAAAAAAAGTAAAATTAGCTTACATAGAAATAGAGCTGTGTGAATGTCTTGAAGAAGAAAAAATTGTAAGAGAATTTATCTGTTTTAGTATGATTCGCTAGTACATAACGCACAGTACATTCTGTATATATAGAATGTAAAATGTGGTATAATCAGCCCAGTCGCCGCGGCCTGATGAGAAGATTGATGTTTTCATAATCATAAGCTCATCAGTTCGAAACTGGATTGAATTCTCTTACAATCTTCGGAACATATTAAAACCACATAAATTAAAAATTAAATAAATAGAATTCTGTCTATTAGTCGGTTTCGTTGAATGATTGTTCGTAAATACTAATATACTTCTACGTGTTAATAAAAACACATTTAAAATGTAATCACCGGTAGCATATTAGGAATTACATAAATTAATTAATATTTAAAAAAATAAAAAAAAATAAAAAAAAATAAAAGCAAATCAAATTCCCAAACAAGAATTGCTCAGCAAATAAAATACGATTGTTAAATTAGGGAGATAAAGTAGCATACCAATCTGGATAAGAGATGGACAATTGTGGTGTAATTTTGAGTAATGAGTAATACTTGATACTCTTTCTAGAGAGAGTTTCTTTTGTTGCATGATATCATCTAAAAATATTTTACTAATATTACCACTCAAATTAAATTTAAAAAAATGCAGATCACGCTAAATGTACATCCCCCCGTTGGTAAATACGGGAAATTCTATCAATTAATGATTTGTTTGAAGTTAAACTTCATAAATCTGTTTAATCGTATAAAAATTTAAACTTTATTTCTTCAATTCTATTAACGTAAAGTAAAGAAACAAAAATAATTAGACACAAAACGTTATTCTATCTTAAATTTACTGTAAACTAATTATGTAATATAATGATTTCTAAAATTATCTCAGCCAGAACTTATAGTGATTTAAGCTAAATTTAAATTGATCATGTCGAATAGAGTTATACCAAGTTATGAACGGTGTTAAAATAAATATCGATTTTGGTACTCTCAAAATATCCAAATCGAATATGAAATAAAAAATAAGCGTAAACATCAAGCTATACATTCTTAATAAGCAAAACAACAAAAATATAGAAAACATGCTTTTTCTTATTCGTGATTTATTGTCACGCCATGTTACATATTATTGAAAAGTCCAATTGCTTACTAAAATACCTTATTCAAAAAGAAATTTATGGCTTAAGGAATTCGAGTTCGATTTTTTATAAAAATACGTTTTTATGTGGCGACTTTCATTCTTTTTTCCTATGCGAAAACACATGGTCCAACGAACAGGCAGACACAATGAATCGTTCCACTTTTTCGATTGTCAATACTTTTCATTAAAAAATTATCTTTCCTACAAAGACCTACACAAAACAGCGGTTTCGAGTGCTCAATTTTGTGTTTTACTCAAGTGGTACACTTTCTACCAGAATATTTCAAGCAGATTTGGTTCTTAGAACTGAAAGCAATTAAATGATCAACTAAAGCTAATAATAAGCTATTTTTAACTATTTAAAAAAAAAAAAAAAAAAAAAATGGCGGCGTCAATTTGACCCCATACTTCATAAACCGCGACCCCATAAACATTTTATTACATTTTTATTAATATCTATTTTTAGTATTTTGCCGCCATTGAGAATTAAAAAATGTTGACCATAAATTCATAATTAGCTACTTCATTAGCACATCAAGAAATTGCTTGCAAGGGCTCTTTTCATCTAAAATGTGCTAACATTACAACGTCAGTAATTCAATATTTTGATGAAAACTCCAAACTTTCAGTATTATTATTCCGAGTTCTTGGAAATAAACATGAACGTTCTATGCGGTACGATGGTATGATTTTAGGACTGTATGATGGTATGATGGTGTGGTAGGGTGATGTTATGATGGTAAGTTAGTATGATTATATCATTGGTACGATGTTATGATGATATGGTGGTATGATGGTATGAAGTTGTGGTAGATTGATGATAGGATATACATCATGATGTGATGGTTGGATGCTGCGACGTCACTATGGTTCAATGGTATGACAGTAGGATGTTTTAATGATATAGTGTCATGATGGTACAGCGGAGTAATAATATGATGGAATGGTTGTTTAAATGATGGTACGACGGTACGTATGCTATTATGGTATGATATTGAGTAGGGTTTGAGTTGAAATTGAGTTGGATTTGAGAAAGAAGTTCGACGTAGAATTTGAAGAAATAACTGGATTTAATAAGCTACAGTGCTGTCTTATATCATAAGGAACCATAAAACCTAACAATAAAATGGAAGGTTTAAACGTCGAGTAAGGAGATAATCGGATCTAAATTTTGGATAATATTACAACTCTTAAACTAACCTGCCTTTATTGAACGTACGTATATTTACATAAGATAAATTGTTTGAATTATATACATATTTCCTGTTTTACATATAAGAACTGGTAAAACATGTTTGCCTACTTTTTTTCGGGTAACCCGGGTACCCGGGTACCCGGGTATTTGGAAAATAACTACCCGTTACCCGGGCACTTAATTTTCGAGTATTTTACGAGCCCTAGTTAGAATACCCACCTTCAATTCAACACTCAACCATCTTCCAGTCCATCGGTTTGCCTGCATCTCCAACTAAATCACCTTTAGTTTCAGCAAAGAAAATTAAGTCTAAATTATTTATTATACATCAAAATATTTGTTGTTTATGTAAAATTTTTAATTTCTTTTTAGCAAATGTAGCTGCTCTTGAGATGCTGCCGCAAATCATTTTATAGATTAACCATTATGAGCTGGAAAATGATTAAATTCCCGGTTTTCAGATCCATGGAAACTGTAATTCTTCAAACAGAGCCGGGGGAGTGGCGATATTCGTAAATGATGTGCTGACATTATTCAAGTAAACTGTGATTTGTTCTCAATCCTTTTTGTGTATAAACTCCATGCTTCAAACACGAAAGTATTTGTGGATGAATTTAGTAATGTTTTGCGCTAATAAATCTAAAAATTTGTTAGTTTTTGGTGACAAGAATATCAATATTCTTAATAATAATTCTTCATCCGATTATGTTCTTATGATGTTATCTTATGGCTTGAAGCCGTTGATAAATGAACCTACTCGCATTTCAAACGGCTCGCCTGCTTGTTTGGGTCATTTATATTTTAAACATTCTGAGAAATTCCTTTTCGATTATGAAGCTATTGTTCATGATCTTCAGATCAATGATCATTTTATGATTTCTATTATTATCGTACCAAATTCCATTTCCAATGATTTAAATTCTAGGCGCTCAACTAAATTAAAAATTAATTTTTCAAAACTGGTTTATAATTTAGGGAACGGAACTTGGCCTTCTCATGTGCATATAATTGTTTCATTGACTTATTAAAATTCAATATTGATAACAAAACTTTCCTTGTGAAAATTAAAAGCAAAGATAACGTTTTAAAACCATGGGTCAGCCAAGATTTATGCCGTAAACTCAGACTAAAAACTAAATTTTCCAGAAAGTTAGCAAAACATCAAAAACGATGACAAAAAGTTCTCTCAAAATATCAAGCTTGCTTTCCGTCTTTGGAAATCCAGAAGTACTGAAAATGCGTTGCTAGAGGTTACTAATTTTGTGTGTAAAGATCGCGATGTAGAAAATTCTGTAGCTTCAGTTTTTTTTTATATGAAAAAGGCGTTTGATATGGTAAACCGTAGTGTGCTATTAAAAATACTATTTTATGCTGGATTTCGTGGAGCTAGTATTCAATGGTTAAATTCTTACTTATTGAATAGGGTAAAGAGTGTAAAAATAAATGATTGTGTTAGTCAAAGTTTAGTAATAATTGTTCCATAGAGGTCTATATTAGCACCATTTAAACTCCTTAAGTATTTTATATTGAATTTAATTCTGTGGTGGTTGCTTTTGCAGAGGACATAGTATTCACGTACAATGAACCGACAAGGATTGATACTATTAACCGTATTCATTTTGACTTAGCATGGCTCATGAAATGTTGCTGAGCACAAAAACCACAGCTATGTTTTATACTCTTAATGGTGCTTCTATTTCGGATCATAACATCATATATCATGAATTGGAATGTAACCGGCGCCAGGTTCAAATGGTTGTCTTAAAATTGAATGTGTCCCAACAATTAAACAGTTTGGATTCATTATTGATAATTCTTTAAATTGATAGTATCAGACTGAAAATCTTCTTAATTATCTGGTATCGGTGATACGTAAGATGTACATTTTAAAATTAGTTTGTCCAAAGGCGGTTTTGAAAAATGTGTATTTTGCACTTATTAACTAAAAGTTGTTTTATGGTATAGCTTGTTGGGGAGGCACGTATAATGTTAGGATCCAGCCACTGGTTACTGCCCAGAAACATATATTGAAAATTATGAAGGGTAAGCCAAAATTAACTGAGTCATGGCCACAATTTCAATGTTTAGAAATTTATAAACTAAGACATTTGTTCGTGTTTAAAGTATTGAAAGAATTTTATTTAAATACTAGGAATATTACCTGTGATAACAGTACAAATATAATCTAAGAAATAAGCAACAACTCCACCTACAAAAATTTAGAACTACCAGCTTCCAATATTCATTTTTAATTTTGCCTCCAAAAATATATAATTAGTGTTTCAAATGCTTATTTGAATAAAACTAGCCTCAAAATTGTAATACATCAGCTACTTTTCACTTTAAAGCGGCCATATTGGGTCCACCATTTTGAATTTAATTGTTTTGACTTCAAAAAATGTTTTTCTATATGGTTTTGTAAATTTTTTGAATAATTTTGAAACAGTTCTTCACAATACGTTTCATAACTTTATCCTGACTCGATTGGGCTCTATACTGTGGGATTGGTAATGCTTTAAAGAAATTGGATTTATAATAGTTCACTGTTCTTTCATAACTATAACACCACTTTTTGGAAAATGTACAAACTTTAATCGAATAATAAAAAATAACCTAAACTTAAATTTTGGGGTCCTTCTTTGTTTTCTCCCAACCAGTGGCGTAGGGAAGGGGGTTGTGGAGTATTAAAACAGCTCCCACATGGCCTTCACAATCGGACTAGCATTATTAAATATTCACAGAGATGTCGATGTATTAATGGACAGTGTCCTCGATGAATTGGCCTTAGTTTCAGACATTGAAATGGTTAACAATACTTTCCGAATTTAAAACGAATTTCTGACAAAATTATTCTTAATTTTACGAATTATCAATGACTGTCGTTTCAATTCTGAATGTAATGAATCTTTTTTTTTTTTTTTTGAAGAGGGTGGGTTGGTAAGAGGAACCCTGTGCACTTCGACCAGCAAGACCTATTGTGCATCCCCGGGTAAGAGTAGACAAATCAATCTATGTGAAATGTATGTCCAGGTCCTTGATAAACGCCACAAGGTCATGCACATCCACAGGGTCGGCGTGAGGCCACTGAACAGAGTAAGCATTGAGTGTTTTAATTCTTCTTAGGGCGATCGCACTGCACTCGAACAGCAAGTGTTCGGATGTTTCTCTTCCCAGATTACAGAACCTGCAGTTCTCTGATGGAGTTTTCCCCCATTTTGAATAGATGGTAGCTAAAGGGACCATGTCCTGTTAAGTATCATATGAGGGATTTCAGAGATGATCGATCTATTCTGATTATATCCTGTAAGTGTGTAATCTTGTAATTTAGGAGCTTCTATGTCTGTCTCATTCCCCGATATGCCTCCCAGAGTGAAGCAGAACATCTCTGCTCCCAGAAGAGGACTCTCCTCGCTACATGGCCTTTGGAATAGGCAACGCTAGGCTCGGGATCGTAGAAGATTCCACCCGCACCCTCTTTTGCACAGGTGTCTGCGGCCTCATTTCCTGGTATATTAGAGTGGCCGGGGGACCACAAGAGGGTAACCTTGTTGTCCCTACCCAGCCTTCTAAGGTTACTGTAGCAGCTCCATGTCAGTTTAGAGCTGAACACCGGAGCTGCCAGGGCTAATAAAAGAGCCTGGCTATCCGAGATTATGTAAATCTCCGTTCTTATATACTTCTTTTTGAGGCACTGAAGCGCGCTAGTCTCGATGGCCACGGTTTCTGCCTGGAAAACCGTAGGGGTCTTTCCCAACGGTATACAGAGCCTGAAACCGGGCCCCACAACCCGCCCCCCTCACCCGTGCCTTCGTTTGTTTGAGGAAATGATGTTCTCTACCATGTCCCTTTCGGGTATCCGGATCGTGAAGTTCCTCCGGCAGTCAGTAGTCTTTACCATCATATCTGATAGCTGGTCATTATCGTCTGCCAAGTTTAGTTTATCCAGGATGCTATTGTGTCCCGAATTAGTCAGTCTAACCTGACTTGTTACCTTCAGTTTTATGGCTCTAAAACCTGCCACACTTTTGACATGGATGTGGAGTGGTGAGAGTCCCAGCAGTCTTTCAATGGCAGCATATTAATCTTTGAATTTTGTCCAAAGCTGAACGAGCATTTATTTGCTCTGTCTTTGGCCACCATATAAACGCCGCATAAGATATCATTGGTCTTATGATGGTTTGGTAAAGCCAAATTATCATTTGTGGGTTTAGACCCCATGTTTTACCAAACATACGTTGGCACCCAAAGTATGCTTTGTTTGCCTTATTTGCGATGTATTTCAAGTGGGGGTTCCAGGTTAATTTTTGGTCAAAAATGATCCCTAGATATTTAACCTCAGACGTCATCTTGAGTATATCCCCTTTCATAGTTATTGGAGGAAATGAAATTCTCCTCCGATTTGTAAAGAGAGTACATGTTATTTTTTTGGGATTGACGCTAACGCCCACTTCAACAAACCACTCGTTTACCAATCTTAGAGCATATTGCATACGCTCAGCTATTGTGCTTTCAAATGTGCCCCTTGACCATCAGCACAGGCAATGATTGATATTCGAGAGTTCCTCATAATAACGAGCAAGTGGTCCATTACCAAGAGCCACAGTAACGGCGACAGTACTCCGCCCTGAGGGCAGCCCTTGGTAGGTGCAATTGAGATGCTTGCTTTGCCAATCGAGGGTTTAATTCTCCTGCTTCTGAGCATTTTTATTATCCACCCGATGGTTGAGGAGCCGATACCCCTTCCTACAGCTTGTTCCCGAATCACCTCGAAATTAGTATTATCGAAGGCACCATTGGATGTCAATGAAGGAGCATAATAGTGCCTCCTTGTTGCGAAGTGTATCCTCGATTTCCGATTTTAATTCATGAAGGGCTGTCTTCGTAGATTTGTCCACCTGATAAGCATGTTGGCTAGGATTTAGAGGACATCTTTGGATTCTATTGAGTCTGACATACAGGCCTAATATTTTTTCCATGCTAATAGGCCTGCAGGACCTAATGTCCTCGGGGGATTTATTCCCATTTTTTGGTATGAATATGACTCTTACCTCCCTCCAGCATCTGGGGATGTATTCCAGACCAAAGCTGGCTCTATATAATTTGATTAGGTGGGGCTCCAGGCCTCGTTGAAGAAAAATAGGATAGATTCCATCCCCTCCTGGAGACTTAAAGGGACCAAATGAATTGATAGCCCAGCGCAACTCTCCAGGGGTGAAGATTTCCATCGCTCGCTTGTAGGCCTCCCTTGGGATTAGATATGGATGCACCACGCTCATATCAGAGTCCTCCCGACCCGCAATGATTGTGCACTCCGGAAAGTGTCCCTTCACCAGACATTCAAGAGTCTCTTCCCTTGATGTGGTTAAGGTCCTGTCCAGCCTTCTTACTGAGCCCACAGGGTTTTTATGATCTAATGCGAGGGCTTTTTGGAGTCGGCAAACTGCGGGAATCTCATTTATCATCCCGCAAAAACTTCTCCACCAATGAATCTTGTTAATCTTATTTATGAATCTTTTAAATCTCATGAATCCTCATGAACAACATACAAACCAAAATACACAAAGCCAAGATTCCTCCAATAATGTTGAATACCATCAGGGAAATCAAGGTCACATTTTCTCTGATCGAAGAAGTCACCTGTTAATTAATAACGGTTTGTTAAAACAAAAAGAAACAAATTATTTTTCAATTACCTGGCGTGGGTCAAGTTATTCTTACATCACACGAGCAGTTTTGTGATGTGCCAAAAATTTTGGAAATTTTGTAACTGGCTTCAACAATTTGTGTTGTTTTAGGTTTCGAAATAATTACAGTCCAATGAATTGCATTTCGCGACACATTTAAGTTTAAAACACTGTTCAGCAAACTAATACTTTTCGTAGAATTAGTGTCGGTCTTATACAAAGTTCAAGTGCCATCAAGTTCAAGTGTCATTATTTAGATAAGTTTACGAAGGTAACCGATAATTGTCACTTTAATGACCTAAGAATAGCGGTTGAACTTGCCTGCGGAGTGAATTACCGTACGAAATCATTAGTTAAATAATTAGAATCAAGTCCAAACTGGATTTTAGCGTTGCAAAATAGGGTTCCTGGCCCTTTCTGAAGCTGACCTTGGACCAAACTAGAACC
This sequence comes from Tipula vernalis, assembly GCA_958295665.1. Taxonomy (NCBI): domain Eukaryota; kingdom Metazoa; phylum Arthropoda; class Insecta; order Diptera; family Tipulidae; genus Tipula; species Tipula vernalis. The sequence goes on from OY282558.1 coordinate 417,876,342, forward strand.
AAAGTTATCTTGAACGGTGTCAAATAATTTCAACAATCTGTTAATTTGGTTTGTTTTCGATTTAAAAAAAATTTTGTTTCGGTTTGACATTCCCGGAACATGAATGGAAATATTTTCCAGCACATACTGTGAATCTATCTCGCCCAGTGAAATGTTACGTGTAGTGAAAATAATGTGAAAATAAATGCAACAGTTCCCAGACCGGTAAGCTTTTTTTTATAATACCGTGGTTCATTATGGTGGAAGCCTTTGCGCAACATAAAACGTCAGATTAAAATACGTCAAAACTTTACATTTTCTAAATTCAAAAGTTTAGGGTAATAAAAATAATCTTTGGTGTGTACAGTTTTGTTTATAATTTGCGGTATGTATTTATAACACGTTGCTACATCAGCTTCTACATATTTTAAATCACTTATCGATATGTTTTTATAAATGACCATTGGTACTGTTGTACGTAATACGTACGCCGACCAGTTTTATGCTTGTAATTGAATTAATCCGCTTTAATTTGTATTTACGTTTTTCGTTTTTCTTAAGCCCTTCCTTTTAATTGAATGCACTATAAAAAATCAGATTTATTTTATGATCCAATTTTACAAAAAAAAGAGAAGAGCGATTTTTTTATAATTTTCCACTTACAGCTGTTTTGGCAGATCGACAATAAAATATTTTATAACTGATATTAAATTGATATAAATGTTCATAAAACATCGATAAAATACAACAAAAAAAAAACAATTCAATGTGGGTGGTAGATAACATCGCTATAAAATGTTCAAATTCTCTGTCAACCGCGACCCAATACTCCAAACGATATACTATATATTAAATCTCTGCTCGAAATTTTCAGTATTACGTCGGCAATTTAATATTAATTTTCCTGCACAGCGTCGCACTAGGCTATTATTAAAAAATAATTTCCTTTCCTAAACGTTTAACTAAATTAATGTGAAGAACAAACCTTCAGACTTGCACAACACTCCCCTAATTAAACTTGGAAAAATATTTGACTCTTATTTATAACTCAAAGGTAAATAGAAAATATACGTTCTTGTGTAGTTTTGTACAATTTTGTTAAAATACATACACACACACATGAAATGTAAAAAATTTCCTGTCTACAAAACACACCTCTAAAAAGTCATTAAATTAAAGTTTTATTGACCAGAAAGTATGAAAAGAAATAGTGTTGTTTATTATAATCTCAACAATCATCACGACTATGATGATGATCGTACGGTGTGATGGTAAAAATGATTTTATTATTTTTCATTTATCTTTTGGTTTTGTTGTTAATTTCATTTTCTTTATATTGATTTTACATAAAAAAAAAAAAATGAAATTTATCTTTTTCATTTTTAATATTCTTAAAAGCTTAATTTTCTATTGTGTATGTATATTATTATGCCGGTTGAAAAACGATTACAGCATATACATACTCAATAGACAAAAAAGCCACTTAAGATTGTATTGTAATGTGAAGCAAACCTATAAACACAAAAATTTTGGCGATGACATTTTTCGCCCGTTTTAATGGATTTTCCATAAACGAATTATATTTTCCAATTTCCTGTACTTAGGAGGTTCGGCCTCATATTATAATATAATTACTTACGATATCTCGAATCCATTTATATTATATTTGAATGCCATGCAAACATTTATTTTTGTTAATACGGGAAATTAAAAATGTTTTTCTTATTTAGCTACTCGTATAGCGCGCGCATTATAACAATTTCCATATTCTTGTATGTATTTATGGATTCGTCTTCATGTAATTATACAGCATATAGATAATAGTATAGCCACACACATAATTTTTATTCAATCAATTTTCTTCTTCCATTCCATTTAATCAACTGAAATAATAACTTCCTAATTCGGAAAATCGTGTTTCCTTTTATTATTATCAAATGGGTATTAAAGTAAAATGAAAATTATAAAGGAGAAATTTTTTCATCAGAATTTAGGTTTTCATTTAATTTTATAAATTGATGGGATATTTTTGTATCACTCAAAAACTAGTTGTTTACGTTTCGTGAATATTTTATTTCCGCTATTACCAAATTGCGAGTTTTTCTGAACGCAAAAACAATTTTATGATTTACACTAAAAAGTGAAGGTTGCCTTATAAAATGGAATTGTCAATATACAAGTCGTAATGTATTTATGTTTTATTGGAGAATGCATTTGCTTTTTTAATTGCTGAACGTAGGTAAAAGTTGGGAACTGAAATTCAGTCAAATTTACTTCTTAAGGTTCAAATATATCATAATTTACCTAAAACAATCTAATGTTATTAATTCATCTATAATTTTCATGTTTATTTATTTCAACCTGTGTGGGCCTTGCTAGTTCCCCTATCAGGCGCCACCCAGGTGGCGGATAGGGGAAAGCTTGCCAGATATGGCAGGTACCGGGGAAATCAAATATACGGGGCGGACCAAAAACTAGCACACCCAAGCTAAGGTGGCACTACATACGCCGATGGCTGCGTGGCTAAGAGGGTGCTTAGTCGTTAGTATGTGAACTCCGAATTTGGCGACGTTCGGTTTAAACCCGTAGCCTTCCCATGATAAGGCAGAGCTCTGTCATGGGTGACCGTTACCTCTCGTGCTACTCGTGGGAATAAAAATGATAAGAAATAATAATAATAACCTAACGAAATTAGAAAACGAGACGGATATGTCTCTAACAGCATCAAATCAATCATCATCGTTGGATGCCGATACCATATATCCTGAGGGGGACTAACTATTGCAAAATAAAGGGAACAACTTTCCTAAGAGCACGAAATGTTGAGATCACCAATTCTAAAGGTTCCAAATGTAAGTAGTTGTACACTACAACTAAAGACGGCTGCGACAGTCGCGACTGCGTCCCAAGTCACTAATAATAACCCTCAATCTGAGAAAGTAATCAAAGCTCTAGCCGAGTCAGCAATTTAATGGATGCAGCATCATATACAACTTCTTGAAGAAAAAGTTAAAAACCTTAAACATAATCTAAAGATGGACTACCAAACTGGTCATGAAGTTTCGGTTGAAGTAGAAGCCCTAAACCAGGAAAACAACAACAAAGAAACGGAATGTGCTAATTTAAGGAGACCAATTGGATAATGAAAAAGTCAAAAAGGGCTCTAAAAAAACACAGGAAGTAAATTCTTCCAGTAAAAGGAAAGCGACTTCGTCCCCAGAAATGAACACTAGTGTGAACATATCGGGAGCAAAGGTAAACCAATTACCAACTATCAGCAAGACCAAGAAAGAAAAACCACCACCACCAATCAATATCACACATGTCGGTAAATTTAGCGTTATACAAGCGCTAATGAAAGAAGTGACAGAAAAGAAGTATAAGCTTGTATCGCTAAAAAACAACGTCTGGAGGGTAAATATGCCTGATCCAGACGGTTATAGAAAACTTGCAACTGTATTGAATGATAAAGGTCTCCAATGGTATACATATGAAGACAAAAATACCAGACCCATTAGAGTAGTTGCTAGGGAAAAAATTAACGATCTTAGATGCAGTTAATATGTGTAAAATTGAAAGGAAGTCTACCGGCAAAGGAGGGAGTATTGTTAATAAAATAAAGTTACCACTATTCACTCCGACCTCTGCAAACTCAGAAAAAATTGAGAACATATTCAACATTAGGAACATCTTGGGAATGGTTGTCCGAATGGAGCCATTGAAAAAGGCAACAGGGATCATACCACAATGCAAAAAGTGTCAGGCATACAACCACACGCAGAAATACTGCAATCGTGAAATCAGATGCGTAAAATGTGCGGGAAAGCATAACACTAAAGAATGCGTGATAGATAAGAACAATCCAGCAAAATGTGCTAACTGCCAAGGAACCCTTCCTGCTAGCTACAGAGGGTGTGAAGTGAAGGACAAACAAAAACCAACCAAAGAGAGCTACGAAAGAAAAAGAAATCCCGACAAAAACTGTCACTATGTTTCATAGTGCGAAAGTGGCAGAGGGATTCTCATACTCACAAGCAGCAAAACAAGGACCAGCTGGGTCTACAGATCAAAATGTTGGAATTCAACAAGCTATGACAACAATGCAGAACACCTTGAATGCTATTGTCAATCGCCTTTCTAAAATAGAAGAAAATATAGAGATTCTAAACAAGAGACAAGTTAATCTTGAATAACAAGTAGGACATCGAGAAAAAATTAAGGAGATTTTTAGCAAAAAAGTTGCTTTATCTTCTGATCACTCACTCTAAAAAAAATGAACAAAACACTAAGAATATTAACCTGGAATGCTAATGGACTTCTACAGCATCTTCCAGAGCTAGAAATGTTTTTGAATACAGAAAAAATTGATATATGCTTAATAGCAGAGAGCCATTTCACTAGAAAGCCTTATGCAAAAATAAAAGGTTATTCTTGTTACCATTCTATACATCCAGCAGAAAGAGCTAGGGGTGGAGCAACAATATTCATCAGAGAAAACATCAAACACTTCGAAGATGTCAAACTCGAAATAGAGACAATGCAAATTGTATCACTTAGCGTGCAACTAAACAATTACAAGAAGCTGCGGGTTGCTGCGATATATTGTCCACCAAGGCATCAACTTAAAAAGGATGATTACCTCTCAATGCTCAAAATGATGGGCTCAAATTTCGTCATAGGAGGAGACTTCAATGTCAAGCATACGCATTGGGGTTCGAGACTAATATCACCTAAAGGTAGAGAACTATTAGAAGCTGGACATCAAATAAACTGCGAATTTCATTCAAGTGGTATTCCTACTTACTGGCCAACGGATACAAACAAAATACCAGACGTGATTGACTTTTTCATAGCCAAAGGTATTTCAGAAAACTACATACACATCGAAAATAATGAAGGGTTATCCTCGGATCATTTTCCAATACGATCAGTGGAACAATAATTGAAAAAGAAAAGCCACCAAGGTTAACAAGCGGGAAGACCAATTGAGGAAAATTCGCATTGTTAGTTGAGGAAAGTGTTGATCTTCAAGTCCCAATCAAAAACCGAACACAACTTGAAAGAGAAGTAGAGCTGCTCATAAACAATATTCAGACCGCAGCTTGGGAAAGCACTCCCCCTGCCAAAAATAAACCTCACAAAAATGAAACATATACACAGGAAATAAGGAATCTGGTCAGAGAAAAGAGGAAAGCTCGCAAAATCTGGCATAGAAATCGAGCACTGGAGAGCAAAACTATCCTCAATCAGCTCAAAAACAAGCTGCAGAAGTTAATACAAGAAACCAAAGCGGGTAAGCTTTAAAAAATATTTAATAAATCTTTCTGGCCACAAAGAAAGCGATTACTCTTTATGGAAAGCTACAAATGGACTAAAGAGACCAAAAGAGCAGGTGCCGCCAATTAAAAAAACAGATGGTACTTGGGCCAAAAGCCCCAAAGATAAAGCTGATCTTTTTGCTGAACATCTGGAAGAGAGGTTCCAACCTTTGACTAGACAAACAGCAGACGAAAATACCTTTCTAATGCAAAAAGACCAACCAGTTACAATGAAAGAACTCAAAAATGAAATCAAACATAACCTAAATGCAAAAAAGACTCCTGGATACGATCTTATTACAGGAAAAGTTATTAAAAATTTGCCAGGCAAATGTCTTAAGAAGTTGCTACACATAATTAACGCAGCTTTTAGAATGAAATATGTTCCTCAGCAGTGGAAAATAGCAGAAGTTATTATGATACGTAAGCCTAATAAGCCACCTAATGAGAAAACATCATACAGACCTATATCTGTATTACCGTCATTGTCCAAACTCTTCGAAAAATTACTCCTCAAAAGGATGAGACCTCTGATTGAAGAAAGACACCTGTTACCATCGCATCAATTTGGTTTCAGAGAGAAACACTCCACCAAACAGCAGGTACACAGAGTCACTAACGTGATTGAGAAGACGCTTGAAAACAAAAAGGTATGTTCTGGAGTTGTCCTTGATGTTGCCCAGGCCTTTGACCGAGTCTGGCATCGAGGACTCGAATATAAATTACATCGCGACCTTCCTAAGCACTTCTATGAGAGATTAAAATCATACAATGAAGGGAGATATTTCAGAGTGAAATATGAAGGAGATTTCTAATCACTGAAGAGAATTAAAGCAGGCGCACCACAAGGGAGCGTGCTCGGACCAGTGTTGTATTTGCTTTATACGAGAGACATACCTATTACTGGAGAAACAGATATTGCAACCTTTGCGGATGATACAGCAATCTTGGCGGTTGGAAGTACAATCGAACAAACAACCAGCAAATTACAGCAAACTGTGAATGAGATTGACTGAAAATGGAGATTAAAATTGAATGAACTAAACACACAACATTCACCTATCTAAAAGTTGATCACTTACCTATCTACATAAATAGGCAGGAAATACCACATGCGAACACGGCAAAATACCTAGGTATGACGCTCGACGCCAAGTTAAAATGGAAAGAGCATGTCAAGAAAAAAAGGGAAGAATTGGATATAAAGTTCAGAAAAATGTATTGGCTCTTTGGAAGAAATAGTGAGCTTACCATTCACAATAAGCTGCTTTTATTCAGGCAAATACTTAAGCCTGTGTGGACCTATGGCATCCAGCTCTGGGGATGCACAAAGAAAACGAACGTTAAAATTATACAAACGTTCCAGAACAAAGTATTGCGATGCATTGTCAATGCACCTTGGTATATTAGAAACGATAATCTACATAGGGATCTAAAGATGGAAACCGTCAACGAAGAAATCACAAAAAATGCCAAAAAATATATCCAGCGTTTACAACTCCATGAAAACGCGGATATTCAACATATTGTCAACGACGTCGACAGCGCAGTGACAAGACGGCTAAAGAGAACGAAGCCGCTTGATTTAGTTTTTCAGGATTGAAAGTTGCTGATGTAATCGGAAGATCTGTGCCTACTGGGAATAACTACTGTGTTATAGCCCAACGAACAGAGAATTAAAATAAGAAAGAAAAATTGGTAAATGAGTTGTAGTAACTTAGTCGTAATAAATTTAAAAAACAAAAAAAATTATTTCAAATTTCCTTAGTGATAGTGATAGTAATGGTGATGGTATGATGGTAGGATGTTATGATATTATGATGGTAGGATGTTATGATGTTATCATGTTATCATGTTATAATGTTTTATAATGTTTTATGATGTTATGTTGTTTTGATGTTACGATGGTATGGTGGTATGATAGAGTGATGGAATGATAGAATGTTGGAATTATGGTATGATGGTATGATGGCATAATGGTATGATGATAGAACGATGGTATAATTATATGATGATATGATTGTTCGATGGAATGATGGAGTGATGGTATAATAGTATGGTGGAATGATAGTGATCGATGGTACTAAGTTCATTGGTACAGTGGCGATGGTATGATGGAATGGTAGTTTAAATATGATGGTGCGATAAGTAAAGATTTGCGTTGACGGTTAAGTTGTCGAGTATAGTGTTGATTTGGGGTTGAGCGATGGGCTGCAGTAGGGGATTATTTGGTGATTGAGTTGATCATGTACTAATGTAGTTTTCGAATCGTGTTGATTTAGGGTTTGAGTTGATCGTTGACTTTGGGTTTGAGTTGAGAATTAAATTGGGGTTGAGTTATGGTTATGTTTAGGGTTGGGTTGAGTTGAGGTCGAATTATAGTTGAATAGGGTTTAGTTGAAGTTGAACTTGATTTGAGTGAGTGGTTCGGTTTTAGGAGGGTTGAGAGCTAAGTTCAGTTTGATTTGATTTAAGGTCTTGTTGGCTTAAGTTGGGGTTAAGTAAGAGGTTCGATTGGCGAATTAGTTGGGGTTAAGTTAAGGGTTGATCTGAAAGAAGATTTGAGGTTGATTTTGTGATTGAGTTTAGGGTTGGGTTTCGTATTAGGCCGATATTGTTTAAGTATAAATACAGTCGTTTTTCACACAAACTACACATAATTGACTACAGCTCAGAAAAATCGAAGTGGGCAATTATTCGAGAGTGAGTCACTTTTTAAAAAGGGAACCGGTCCAACAATTAAGACAACTGTACGAGAAGATTCAAAAATAACCAGAATGTGGAAATTCGGGCTGATTTCAAGGCGGACCTCTGCAAAGAAGTTGGAATCCGTACGACTCATAACCGACTCCGGGAACAAGGATATATAGCAAAAAACCTTTTCTTATCATTAAAATGAAGCAAAAACGTTTAAAAGGGGCTCGAAGTCACGCTCATTTAAGTCTACAGCAGTGGCGAACAGTTATTTTCTCAGGCAAAATTTAATCTTTATGGATCGGATGTAATCCATTACGTCAGGTAAACAGATGACGTCATCATCCAAAAATTTCAATTCCATAATAGAAAAAGTATAGTGTAACAGACCTTCGAGTACCTGCAAGATTTAATTGACTTCGTGCCAAGCAGAATTGCAGCAGAAATTGCTAACAAAAGTAAGTTACACTTTTCATTCTCGGTACCGTATGTATTGTTTTTTATAACTGGATACTCGAGTAACCCGCGTATTGAAATAAAACCTATTCGACCTACCAAGTACTTTGAAACTCCAGGAATTTGGATACCCTAACCTTGGCTAAATATACAATACTATCAAATAGCTGCCTATTTCGAATCAAATTTTTATTATCTTGGTCGTAAATCACTCGATAGCCAAAAAATAAAATTTATTTTTGCAATTCCGGTGAGTTCATTCATCACGTACCGTATATTTCAATTTAAAAAATTTTGCACATACTATATCAGCATTTTGTTTGTTACATCAGACAGATTACGTAGTTGAATAACAATTTTTGTAGCGATTAGATTAGCGACATGAATATTTTTAATTTATATTAAATTATTTTGAAAATGTTTGCAACATTTCGAAAGCTCAAAGCAGACTTTTAAAATGAGTAAAGTTCTAAAGTTCTATAACTTTAGCATTATATCAACAAGTATGTATCTTCAATTTCAAAATTGAACGTTTGCCTAACTTTTTCATCATCAACTCATAAAAATATTTAAATGTTTCCTTTTTGTGAAAAGAATTTAGTAAAAAATATTTCGTTTAATTAAAAACTTAAAATTTCGAGAAAACTAGACAAAAAAGTGTGAAAAGTATAAAGTAATAACAACGATGAATGATAATATCTAAATTATGAAATGCCAATTTATTATGATTGCTGTTCTAGCTATTGCAGATCGACCTACACTTTTGCGTGGTACGAACCGATTATAACATAAAAGATCTGTGCTTAAGTTTACTGACGCCAATAAAACTAAAAAAAAACATAATTCAACTTTACATAAATTGAGATGTTATCTGTTGTTACATGCAATGCGCTAAGGTATTTTTACATTAATCGCATAAATTCATAAAATAAAGAAATGATTTAACCGTACCGATAATATTTTAAATTCATCTAATATTCTAATCCTTATGTCATGCCCGAGTGATTTATATGATTATGTGTATTGGCTTTAACCCATGTGGCTTTTTATACCCAGATTAACATCAGAGCAAAATAACAACAAAACCAAAATTATAAATTTGCAATTTCATTAAAATTTTAATTTTGTACAAATGTCTATATCTACGATTGGCATATCTCCATCTAACATCAAACCATTATTCCCATCATAAATATTACATGTTTAGCAAGCGATCCATAAATAAAAAAATAAAAAACAATTTCTCAGCTTGAAATTAATAAAAATATTTTTGTTTTATTTCCCAAAAAAAATTTGTCATGATTAATTAAATTTTATAAATATTTAAACTTTTTTAAAATACTTTTTTTCCTTCTGTCTTAATAACACATTTTTCTGTGTAAGATTTTGCCAAAAAATTGTTGTGTGAAAACTAATCCAAATTTCAAACACAACATTCTGTTAAGCCCAAGATCAATAAAAAAAAAAAATCTTTGATCTTTCTCTTTACTTTTGTAAAATGTTAAACATATGTACATATTTGTAATTCGTAAGTATTCAATATAGAGATTCAATTATATCTAATTTCATTTATCCATAATATAACCGACACTTTCGAATTCTCTCACGTACCGTTTTGAATACAGTAATGTTTTGAGTTCTTATTAGTTTCTTGCTGTTGTGTGCGCGCGCTTATAAAATTTATATTTCTTCTTGTTTGTTGTTACATTTTTATTTTTGTATTTTTTCCTAGATATTTACTATTATTATTACAAAAGCGTGATAAGATTGATATTATTATTAAAAAACGTTAACGTTAAATGATTAGACATTTTTTTTTTTTTTTTTTGTTTAATTACATTTGATTTTGTTGTTGATTTTAATATGTTCAAGTCACGAAATAGCACACTTACAATATAATTTAGTTTCATTCAATATTCTATCCGTATTCATTGACACAATATAATGTAACAATGAAAATTGTTTAAACATTTAATAGTTTAAAATACCCAACACAAAGTTTAATGTGCCACACAAAATAATACAGGAGTACTTGAAATTGTCGTGATTTATTGTTTGTGTCACTAATTATTTTATTATATATGGGATGAAGCTGTTTGAGAATTTACAATTTATTATCGATCTAAAAATTCCATCAAAATACAGAGAAAAATTTAATGGTAAAGATAATTAACAGAAAATAAACATTAAAATTTAGCACGTTTTGTATTATGTGCACGCCACGTAATTATTAACGAGTTTTTTTTAGCTAGTTGCTTGCTGCCGCATTAAACAAAAGAGTTAAATTTTATAGTTCACATTCTAAAAAAAAAAATCGTCCAGCTATTTTTAAATTTAACCAGTTGATCAATTCAGTGATAATTTCGCGTTAATTATACAAGCAAGGGAATTTACGACATTTTATTTGTCTGTCTTAATTAATAATTAATTGTTTGTTCGTTTAATTAGTTCCCAAACAAGTAAATCTCTTATCTATCGAATTTGTTTTTCGACATAATTTTTTTAATCTTAATTTATATAAGAAACTTACATAGTTGAACTGTGCTTATTATACAAGTTAATGGAGCCATATAATTTATTATATTGAAATCACGATTTGCTGATGTCCAACAATATGTGAATCTAATGACTAGATTTATTCGCTTACCTGAAAAAAAAAGAAAAGTAAAGAAGTTTAGATAAATTATTTAGGTTACACAAAATTTTAGAATTAATGTAAATTTTTTTTTTTTTTCAAACCGAGCAAAAAGTTGCATTCGGTATAAATTTCGGTTTTTCTTGACTAAAAAAAAACGAATCCCTTGGACGTGGTTTTTCTGTGTTTATAACCCTCCCTATCTGTTTCGAAAATTCCGTCAGGAAATTCTTCTGCAATTTCCAATCATTTTCTGATAATTTTTCAGGCTTAAATTTTTTATTCTGGCTTTTTTTTCCATAAGGTATTTTAAATTTCAACATAAATTGCATTCCATATTTTGAAGGGGGTCCCATTTGAAACGCGGTATTTTAAAACGTGACACGGTACAAAATGCGATATGGTACAAAACGTGTTATTTCAAAACGGGATATGGTACAAAACGCGATATAGTACGAAACTGGCAATTTCGGGTTATAAAATGCTACGTCATGATCGAGTTGTTGGTAAGAAAAAACCAGGAGGTGGGGTGGCTGTGGTACGTCTTTAAATATCAAATGCGTTGATCGTCTTGTTTTGGGGAAGACTGAGTTTATTATTTTAGAACTAAACATTAAAAATACTAAGTATGCCATAATTGTTGGCTATAATCCACCAACAAGAATATTAAATCACATCGACAATATTGTGACTTTGTTTATGGTTTACATAAGTAGCTATTCCCATCTGATAATTCTCGGTGATTTTAATATTAATTTAAATACTACCCTGAATCGATTTTTCGACAATTTAAATATACTCAATTTATTTGTTGTTCCATTTCAATTTACAAGAGAATCAATTTTTTTTAGATTTAATTTCCCTTCCGTCGATTTCCGACCATTATTTGATTTATTTGTCATATAAAGTGAAGTTTAAACGACCAAAACCAAAATACTCCTATGTCCCGGTGTACAATAATACTGACGTGGAGCTAATGGAAAACACCTTTGTGGAACTAAACTTTGAAACGTTAAAGAGCATGGCTAATTTGGACAACGTTTGTAATTTATTTTACAATTTTATAGATATCATACACCAGCGTTGCATTCCGGTAAAAAAGTTCTGATTTTAATCCAGCAGCACAATTATGGAAAAAGCACCGTGATCTTGGTCAAAAAGCTAAGTATTGTAACTATAGAAATCAAGTTACTAGCCTTATCCGTGAAAGTAAACAAAAATATTATTTCGGTAATCCAAAGGTTACTGTGAAGCGGCTTTGGAATAATCTTAGATCAGCTGGCATAGCTGATAAAAATTCTAGTAATACTATTCCGTTTTCGGCGGATGATATCAATTTACATTTTTCAGCCAATCCTTCTACTAATGTCGTGTTACCATTAATGAATTTTAATGATGATTCTATGTCTGGATTTCAAAGTTCACCGTTTCAATTTAAATGCGTCACATACCTTGATGTAGTGAATCTAATTGGAAAATTAAATCTGGATATGATGGAATGACCCTTAATTAATACTGCCGTTAATTTTACCTTATCTAACTTTTATAATTAATAAGTGTATTACTAACTCGTGTTGTCCAATATTATGGAAAAAGGCCATAGTTTATCCCCTTAAATAAAAGTAAAGAAGTTCACAGTTTTCATGATCTAAGATCAATAAGTATTACCCCTGTTCTATTAAGGATCAAATTTCATTGTATCTTAGTGAGTCACATCTATTAAATCGTAGGTCTGCCCGAACTCAATGTCTATTGTTGCCGCCAAATATACAAAATAATGTTTTCAATTATTCACCATTGGTCAGGGGTTATGTTTTATGAAATCGGTTGCCGGTTGAAGTTAGATGTATAAGCTCAATTAGTGTTAAATTGTATAAAAAATATTTAATATTATTGAATATTATATGGAAGGACGTTTTAATGTAAATAAATAAAATAAAATAAAATAAATAAACGCAATAATTCAAAACGCGATAGTTCAAAACGTGATATTTCAAAACGCACATCCTAGTTCCATCGTACATGTTCAATTTCATCCGTAAAGGTGGAGGAAAAATTTTATTTGTGAAATGAAGGAAGATTAAGAATTCTAAAATATCGCGTTTTGAAATCGCGTTTTGTACCATATGGCGTTTTGTACTTTATCTCGTTTCGTCATATCGCGTTTTGAAATATCGCATTTCGAGCGGACCCCATTTTTAAAATATAGCGCGTTCGTTTTAACGAGTATTTTCGAAAATTGAAGAGAATGAGCCTAAATGGCCAAAACGAGTAGCAATAAATACACTAATATTGAAAGAAAAAAAAAATTGTGAGCCCTGGATTTTTTTTTTCTAGATTTCGGGGGGCGCCGTCGGAAAAAATTATTTTAAATAATTTTAAAAAATGTTTTACAAGTTTTTTTCCATGAACTATTTTTTCTAAATGCTAAAATTCTTCAAAAATAAGCGCTTTTGTTATAATTCTCATTCTAAAATCGAGTCTCAAAGCCGCTTAACATTCTTTAAAATAGAATGATAAGAAATGTCAAAAAATCCATTTTGTTTAGAAACAAAGTAGTTCGAACTTAAAAACATTACATGTCTTGATGATTAATTAAATTTTTACGTAATTTCCAACCCCTTGCTTGACGAATACCTCTTATTACAATACATTTTTTGGGAGCTAGTGTTAATTTGAGATTTAATTTTTTGGTAGTTATTTCATGCAACCACCTTTCTTCACTAAATGTACATTTTGTATGTACCTGAATAACCTGAAAGTAGCATTTTCCAACTTGTTCAGTTTTTGCAGATTGTTAGTTGTAGGAGCTTTCAAATTATAATTTTCAAGTATTATTTGAAATTCGAAAACCCAATATGTTACAGTAAAACCTAGATTACCGTCTCCCGAAAATTATACTTTTATTTTCTACTCACTCCATAGAAAACCAGAAGAAAAATTAATATTTTTTGTAAAGCTACAGAGAGAAAAGTTAACAAAGAGATATTGTATTATTAGGCATTTGTTGATTTGTTCGAAGCTCACCCCACTCATTTATAAAACCAAATGCCAAATCAGATTTCGGATAGTTTCCCTTTTTTAGTTCGAAAGATACTAAAATTTTTGCGATTAAACCACAATTTTAGTTGTTTTGGAAGAGTTAAGATTGATAACATTCCTTAATTAATTTACGTCATGATAAGTTAAAATTATTAAAATTTCAATTGTGATTTTTAAATCTTTCAAAATTTAATTTTTATCACTACATTTGGCACTTTAGGCATTTTATGGGATAATTAGAAGAAGTCTCAGGTCAAAGGATTAGTATTGCTCTTATAACATTTGCTGATACCGCCAAAAAATCCACAAACATTATCCACTATTCGATAAAAGCGAGTTTTAAAAACAAAGTATTTAATGAGTAATAGAGGAAATATGATTTCCAAAGGCTCCGCGAAATAAGGTCGCGGGAATTAAACTCGTAAAACATGAGTTTAGTTCCACTTTTTTGCGCAATAAACATGGAAACATTTGAAATTCCGGAAATTGGGGAATTTAATTTTGAATAAAATTTTAAACTGCAGAACCGAGAAACCTCAGCATTTCAATTTCCGATATTTTCTTCGAGTTAAATTCCCAACTGCGACCTCTTAATTCGAGCTTAATTCCCATCTTTTCTTTGTCGTATTTTCTAAAATTAAATTTGTATCTATCAGATTTAGAATTATGTTAAAAACAAATTTTTAAACTTTAAACTTCTTTTTGGTAGTGTCATGCCACATAACCGTAAACATCAAAGCAAACCAAAACATTTATTTAAATTAATGGTGCCTGTATATATTATGCTACCAAGAAACTTTAAGTTTTTAACTTTATTTTTTTCAATTTTCAGAAATTTTCTTCAGAAAATTAGGCACAAAAATTATAGAAAAATAGACTCAATAAAACCTGGTTCTACATCACGAAAACAAAAATTATTTTTCGATACCATTGCCATCGAACATATTAAGGGATTTCGTCGTCATCGGTTAATAAAGCCGTTTCAATTTAGCCATCTTCCAGAACTTTAAATGGCCGTATTTCAGAACTTTAACTTAAAGTTATTTCAGAATCCCATTTTCATCGAAAATCTCGAATTTCACAGTAACATGGCTAAAATATAGACAAGTTAATTTCTAATGGCCCACATTCCAAGAAATTCCCAATTTCTATTTTAGTTGGCCATTTCAAGAATTTTATCGAACAAGCAACATCGCACATGCCGAATTTCATCATAATCGGTTAAGGAAATATTTACCCGAACCACCAAAAGGAATAATGAACGAACGGACTGTCCTGAATGAAATCACCAAAAGGTTTACTACTGGAGGCATTATTGGTTGGAACTAATGTTGGAATATTGTATCGTCTCTACCCCATAGTGTACCGTGGAGCAAGATCTTTAGTGGTTTGAGACGATTTTATCCAAGAAGACAGGGAGCTCAGAAAGATCGACGACAAAATGAAAAAGAATGCTAAACTTTATTTAATTAGCTCTTGCCGAGGTTCGAGGCCAGTTCCTTATATTTCATGAAGCGCTTAATACTTAATTGTTAGAGTAGTACCCCCATAGTCGCCAATATAGTGCGATTTGGGTTTTGACGCCATGGTGTTACATTCACACAGCAAGATAATGGGTATAGTTGTTGATTCAGTACTAAAAATTTAATACTAAAAATCCGAATGGTGGCTTGAGAAAAAAATTGATAATTTCAAAGATTCTTGAAAGCTTCTCAAAGTTCATTTAAATAACAATTTTTCGAAGGCCGAATTAATTCGTCTCTTTTAATTAGATGGGTTTGCCGCCTTCGCCGAGGATTTCTACAAATTCCAGGTTTTATATAAATTTCACATACTGAAATGAAACAGGAAGCTATTAATTTAAAAAAACGGTTTGAGTTTTAGTCTCTTAAACCTGAAAGAAAAAATTAAAATACAAGCTTTTGAGTGGCGTAGATTGGAATGAAATTACAATTTTATCAATGGATTTAGGAGCTTTGATGTAAGATAATTTATTCAAACTCATAAAAAGATCAATAAAATTGTTAGAAGATTTTTTCTTCCAATAGGCCAAAATTACATCTGGATGGGTCAATTAATATTTTCATTAAATTGTTTTGGGTTACTAAAAAAAAAACTTTTATGAAAAGAAACTGCCCAAAATATGTCGGGAAAACCCCCTCTAATCGTTTATTTATTTCTTCGATTTGTTTTCTGTATTTTAAATTATTTTCATTTCTTGCTCATTCGTTTTATCTTATTTCGGAATTCTAAAGAATAAATTTATTTGTAGTATTTTCAACAGAGGAGACGGGTACGTGGAAAAGACCAGTATTTTCCAATGATATAGGTTATTAAGTTTACACACACGGCTGAACAGAATTTCTAATACATAGTTGTTTAAGGACAACAGATGTAAATTAGATCACCTGAACTTTCAATTCTCGGCATTCTAAACTCCTTCAGAAAAAGATCGTTCAATCAGGGGGCAATGCATATTCAATATAGATGGGTTATTTAATAATTTATCAAGACAAATAAGCCCCCGAAGTTGCTATTTTTCGTGTATTTGTCAATTAGCCTTATAGAGCCTAAAATTGAGGTTGACATACTATGACTAAACTCGAAAAATTCGGTTTGCCAAAATTTTGCGCGGTATGCCAAGAACATTACACCCTAAAAATTTATTTTTGTAATCAGCACCGTTTAAACACATTTGGTTACCCTGGACTAATAATAACAGGTACCTTTAGGAGTACAAGATATTTTGAGAACAAAATCGTGTCCAGAACAATATCAACATTTTTTGTAAAATAACGCCAAGTTACAATGGGTTTCAATGGGATTAAATTTAATTAATGTATTGCGCATGGCACATAAATGACAAGATTATCTATTGCCTGTATTCTAGGTTGTAGAAGTAGACCATTATAAACACCTGGTTTATTAAATGTGTCATCTCACGCTTGTACAGAAATCTTTCGACACACTTATTCCATAAGAATTAACTTATCTCAACACTTATCGGAGCCACAAGCAATAATTACTTAAGTAAAATTTGAAAATATTTCAGGAGATAGAAAAAGTTGAACATTAGAAGTTGTTCTATACTCGTGCACAAGGGTTAATTCACCGGAGTGTGAAAATATCAGATATTGAATCAATGGTTAAGAAAAAATATTTTGTTTTTTTTCAACTTAGGTATAGATCTCAAAACCCGCTCTGTGGGTTAAAGTCAAGGTGTTCAAGAGGTAAAGTTTTATGTGTTGGTTCGTAGAAACACGATTTTCCATTTGAACCATTTTTTTGGTGCCCTCTATTAAATTTAAAGTCGAACGAATTAGCAATTTTTAAATTCGAGGTTTGCTTCAAATCTGTAAAACAATCAACAATTAAGTCAATTTAAAGTTCTCTCGATTTTTCGAAATTTTCAAATTTTCATATTTCTAAAATCAAAATTCGATTCTCAAATATGGTTCCAAATTTAAAGTAATTCGAAATTCAAAAATTCAAATCTGAAAAAAATGTATAGTAAATCTTAGAAAATTTGTAAAATTGCCATTTTATAAAATTATTTAATGGAAAAAAGCTCGCTAACTCTGAATTTTGTACATATCCAATTCTTGAAACGTTTTGAACATCTGCAAAGTTTTCTCCAATAAATCTCCAATAAAGTTAACATTTTGGTTTTTATTTTAAAAAATTCGGCAAAGTCACTTCATTAAATTAAAATTTCAAAAGGCGGAATTCAAAAGTTAGAAATTTGGAAATTTATTAATTTGGTCCTACGAATAGAATAAACTTAAAAAAATGTAAAAGTTTTTTCTTGTCGTGTGGAGTCCTAGATCGCAGCCCTAAGAGCACAATGGTTAGGATGATGTTGTTTGTAATACCATACTAATTAATTAAGTAATTATTAATTTTTATTTAGTTTTTGTATTCAAAAAATTAATTTGTATTTGAATCACTTGTCTGTTATTTAAATAAATTTTGCAATACAATTTTATTGCTGGTTAGGTTATTATAAAGGCACAGTAAACATACGTATATTTCTAAAGCATTAAAAAAAATCATTTCGGCTTTATCCGGGTTAAGAACAAACCCGTTTTGTACTGGTAAATTAAAATTTAGTTTTAAGTATAAGTAGCAATAAAAAATCAGTGCCTTTTAAATAATTTACCGATTTATGATAGTGCCTCAATTTATGAAAATAACAAACATTTATCTAAATTGGACAGCAGCTTCTGTTGATATGTTATTATAATTATGTAACACATAATTGATGATAGAGTGTTGATTCTGTTAATAACGAAAACATAAAAGATACCATTATCAAAGTTAGTAACACCGGTTTGAATGAAAATGATATTGAACTTGCTTAACGAAAGCGGCGTAAAAATGATGAATACACCAATGTATCATAATTTCAGGAGCAATGTTCTTGAAGCCAAACACTGATAAGAAGTCCTTACAAGTATGTATGGACGTAATACGAAAGTTTTAATGAAGAAGATTGATGGAGACAAAACTGTGTTAATTAACAATTTCAATGAAATGATGATGAAAATATTTAAATTTTAATGTCAAACCCAATTTTAATATTAAATCTTCATCTAATAAAATTAACCATTTTAACCCATTTAAGATTTGGATTGCTCATCAAAACGTAAGAAGCCGTCGCAAAAACTCTTAATTATATTTTTTGCTCATTTTGCCTCTTTCTGAGGTTTGGATTTCAAGTAGTGAGAAATTAGTGCATATCATCTCAATAATTACACCATTGTTGATTGTTGTAACAATAATTATAAAGCTGGAGGCATTGTCACATATGTTAGTTCGAATTATTCTTTTACATCCATCTAATGTTGTGCACTTATCCACTACTGAAATGTTATCTATTAATTTGTGCATTGATTCTGTTTATCGTTTTCATTTTTGTATGGCTGAAGGTTTTATTTTTGAATTTGCAGATTTTTTGTAAAATGTCCATACCAGAAACCTAATTGTAAATGATGACTTTAATATAAATATTTTGCACACGAGTAGTAGGTCAGTTACTGTTAACAATTATTTATTAATGATGTCCAGTTAGATCTGGATGGATCTTCCTATTTTGTATTGTCCATGTTTTTGCTACACTCGTAATAATTTTTCATTTAATTTTATTGCATTCTTCAAACTAATTTCACTTTTGGTTCAAGATCAGTCAACTTTCCTCTTATAGAAATGTTTATTCCGCATTTGCATTAATTAATTGTTCTTCTAAACAAGTCGCCATAGATGAAGAGAAAAAATTGAAAAACCAAAGGCACGATAACGTTAAAAAGTTAAATGATAGAATAAAACGTTTACAAACTAAAATTTTGCTAAAAAGATATAAAATCACAATGGAATTTAATTAACAACTTCTAATATTCCATGTTTCTAAATTTTTTTTTGTAATTTTTTAGCATTGGGGCAGCTTTATCATAGTGATTTATCCTTGCCAAAATTTCAAAATGCTGGGTAGGGCTTTTTTACAGGGTGTTATAGCCATTTCCGCATTTTTGCTTATCAAATTTTCTAAATTCCATAACTTGATATGTTATCGATTAAAAAATTATTTTGACCGTAACTATGGTGTACATTAGCCCAATTGTGCTAATTATCGTTAGTTTGCACATTGTTGTGACGTACTTCCGGTTTTTAACGCAAATAATGGGAAAATGAATGTACATCAATACTCCATGTTTCTAAATTTTTTTTTGTAATTTTTTAGCATTGGGACAGCTTTATCATACTGATTTATCCTTGCCAAAATTTCAAAATGCTGTAACTGTTTGGATGCAATTTGCAAAATTGGATGCAAAATTTAATTAACACAAAATTCTGGTTGCAATTTAACTAGAAATTTTATGATATTTTGTTTACAAATTAAAAATTATAACCTAGATTTGTTTAAATGTGCTTGATTCGAAATTTGGAGGACAACTTCAGCTTTAGTTGCAAGTGTATTTAAGAAAAATTCGATTGTTATTAGAAATGCTGAGTGTAAAATTTAAAACTCTGGTTTGCGTCAAAAGGTTTGTTAAATTTGAGTAGATAATTGAGTAAAATGTGAGTAGAAATTGAATTTGAATATTAATTTGGACTTGAGCAAAAACATAACTGTAATGTAGTTTTTAGTTTAAAAGTTGAGTTTGTATTTCGAATTGGACTGGCATAAGAGAAAAATTTAAAAGATTAAGTTACAGTTATAAAATAGATTTATAGCAAAATGTGGTGTGTTTAGTGAGGGCAAAATTCTGAGAAAAAGTTGTTTTTAAATTCCAAAATTTTTGGTTACAATTAGATAGAAATTTTGTGATATTTTAAATACAAATAGGCTAAGCCAAACTCGATTTGACAAAATTGAAGGAGGAATTGAGAAATTTACAGTTCAATTTCAATTTTGAAGTGTAAGTTTGATACTCCAAACTAAATTTTAATTGAAATTAGTAAAAATTGCAATACGAAACATGATTTCAATAAAACAACTATACTAAAAATTGAGTTTGAATTACAATTTGAGTTGAGCAAAAATATGAGCGTTATTTAGTTGTTCTTAGTTTAAAACTTGCGTTAATAGCGTGAATATTTTAGTCTCAACCGTTACGGTGTTCTTTTGAAGTAAGTATCGCTTACCAGTTCCAATTTTTAAGTGTATGGATGTGGTACCATTTTTGGACTACTTCTCCAACACATTATTACTAATTTAATTAATTAAAATTAAATTCTAAAATATTTCTAAACTTGAATTTTGAAGAAAAGCTTAAAAGCTTTAAAAATTTTAAATTTTGGGTTTAATTAACAAAAAAAAAAAAACGAAAAGCAAACTCGTACTATGAAATTCTTTTATCTTTCATAATTCAAATTTCGTTCAAATTTTAAAGTAAATTAGGCCCTTTTAAATTGATTCATTTAAACTTTTTAATGAGTTCAATTTTTAACGAGTCTATTTTCCGACGTCATTCTATTGTCTATATATAAAAACCTTTCAACACTAAATTCATTTATTTTCTAGAACTTCTTGTAACTTTACGAAGCTTTTGCATTTATTGAAAACATATTACAGTGAAATTCACTTATAACGCCCTCAGATATAACGACCTTTCGCTTATAACGTTGGAAATTTGAACTGATTTGTTATGTTACTTATATAATTAAAATCCGTATATTAGGACATTCGGTTATAACCTAGGATTCTAAATGTTGTTATAAGCGAATTTCACTGTATTTGTATTTGTGATCCGAAAATCGAAAGAAGGAGTTTTTATAATTATGTTAATTAATTTTAAATTATTTGTTATATTTGAAATTTTATATCCAATATTCTTAACCAAGAAAAATTTTATAAATCGCATAAAATTGGGCAAAATACTGTAAAACTGTCAAAAAAATTTAAATTTTTAAGAACATTTTAAAAATTTTAATTACTTAATTTAATATTAAAAACAAAACAAAAAAATTAAAATTAGAATTTTAAGTTTCATGAAAAGATAAAATTAAAAATTATAATTAAAAACTGAATAAACCTCAAAATAAGTTCTTAATTTTTAGATTGAACATTTTAAAAAGAAATGTTAGAAAGAATTGGAACAACATATTTTTAAAACTATTTGATTTTCCAAATTTCAAAAATAATTTTTGTAAAATCATTAGAAATTCAAACGAAATTTAAAATTCAAAATCGTAAAAAAGCGAATCAAAATCCTGTATCAAAATTTTCTTAATTGAATAGACAAAATTATCGGCATGTATCATAAAAATTTTGGCAAAATTTTAAAAAAATGTAAAAATGATTCGCAAACGTCCATCATACGGACTCTTCTTTTAATAATATCAGTCGTTTGAATTAACTTAAGAATTCTAATGTCGTCTTGAATTTTAAATTCCTAATATAGGTATTCTTAGATGAAAATTCTGAATTAATTAAATGTTCAAATAATATTAAATTTAACAATTTTTTAAAATTTTATAAATTTTCATAAAATTAAATAAGTATAATCCAAAAATTCTAGTACTAGTAACTAAAAAAAATTAAATTTCCAATATAAATTGTTAAAAATGATAATCATCATGTAAAAATTAAAAAAAAAATTAATTAATAATAATTTTATAATTTTTTAAAATTCATGTCTAAATTCTAAAATGTAAAATGGTTGTTTAGTAAAGTTCCAAATTTTGAAACTCCATAAAATTAACCAATGTTTCTGGTTTATAACTAATTTAATTAAAAAAAATTAAATTCTAAGTTTGAATTTCGAATTATCTGCAGATACCGTTCGGACCGTTTCTGATTCTGTAAATTTCTTATTTCGAAAAAATTTAAAAATTCCTTAAAATTCAAAATGGATAATTTAATTAAAAAGTTAAGCTAAGTTTTTTATCTTTAAAAATTCCAATATCGTTCAAAATTTCTTAAATTTTAAAGTAAATGAGGCAGTCCTTTATATTTGTTCAATTTAAACTTTTTAATACCAAATTATATTTAACAGCTCATCTCTGCTTAGCAAGTCTTTTTTTCGACGCCATTCTATGGTTTTCTGGAGCTTTATGAAATTTTGAATGTAATTGGTAAAAAATTCTAGATGAGAAAAAATAATAACACCTAAAAAGAAGACTTTGGGTTTACTTGGAACAATAAAATAATTTATCACAATACGTAAATTAAGGATTTAATTAAATTGTTCCAAGGAATTGTTAAATTACAAAAAATCGTGTAATCATCAAAAATAAGATTTTACAATTTAATCTTTCAACTATTAATATTCAAAGGTGATGGAGAATAACAAAATTTATAAACGCGAAAACTTATAAAAACAATTAGATTTCAGAAAACAGGAAAACTTTACAATTATCAGACTTTTTAGAGGAAAACTGCAAAATAAAACGTAAAGATTTTTTTCAAATAGGGTTATTAAAAAAGTTGAGTTTTTACTTTAATTTCAGAATTTGATTTTTTCACAAAAATGAACTAAGTTTGTAAATTTTCTTCAATTTTAAAACTTTCTAGAATGTTTTTCTAGTGTTCTTTTAAATTAAAAAATGTATTAAAATATCGGTATCATGGAACGTAAGTAATCTTGGGAGTAATTTATAAATGACGTAACTCAAAAACGACGCTACTCAAAACAACCTAACTCAAGGGTGACATGTGTTTCATTATTAAAATCAATTTAATCTGTCAATTTTTTTTTTATGTTGCCCTACAAGAAGCCATTACGTCACAACCGGCGATACCTACAAAAACGCCAGCCAACAGCACCTACAGCACCTAGTTTGGGTTTTCTTTTCAAAATTTGACCACAAAATTTGAATATTTTGCAATTTTACAAAACCTCTAGTCTAGTCATGATGAAGTTGAATCTCTGTTAAGATCAGTTAACTAATTCACTTTAAGATCATTTTTGTTACCAAAATATGCCATAGTTTTGTCACTCGTTTTAATTCTTTAGTTTTGGTATATTTGTTTTTATTTTAATTCTTAGTATATCAACTTGTCATTTCTACCCAATAACTCGTTTATTTATTAAATTTTTTTTGATGGGAGATTCCAAAACTGACCTTTTAAGGCCATAGAAAACTTACCTAGCCCAATAAATTTTGTGTTTGCAAAAACATACAAAATATAGAACATACAAAATATTTATATAAATATTAAAAGTTTGTGAAAATTGTAAACTTAAATATGGTTTTTAAGCCATAGCCATTTAATATTGTGCAAACAGGTACAACAAATAATGGTATGTTACTGTGTCCCACAGATTGGCCACGTTCGTTAAGTAATATTAAAAAAAATAATAATAATTGCATTAGGTAAAGACACCTGTAGCGTCACTTCTAACCAATTAAGGTCCGATCGCCAATTAAGATAAGAAAATTAAATTTACGATCAACAAAAAATACAAACTTTAAAGTGACCTTCAATTAATATCTTAATTAATGTAAATTTTTTTTTTTTATGTCAATAGGTTAACAAAATTAATTTAAAAAAATTTAATTCAAGCGACCTTGGTAATTTATATAACGCCTTTCTTCAATCTTCAATTTCTTAATGCTATACATACATAAGTATTTTTTTTTTTGTTATTTCCGTTGTACATAGTTTAAATAAAAGGTAAGCATTTCTTAAAGAAATTTGATATGATTTTGAAAAACTAAATATGTTAGCATAACAACCCGGTATTATAGTATAAATAGGACACACACGCTCGATTATTAATCAATAATTCATCAATTATCTAGTCAATCACATAAAAAACATTTTTTTAGCTAACTGTACAAGTTCAATAAATTAATTTAAACTATAGAAACCAAGCAACAAAAATACCGTGATAAAGATACGCGAAAATACTGTTAAGAAAAAAAAAAAAAAACTTGATTGTCTAGTGTGTGTTGGCACATATTTAAGATTTTTGCCTATGCCGATGTTAAGAAAAAATTTATTTTGGCGTCTTAATCAACATAGTAATAATTTACCTAAATTTATACCCCAATTATCATAAATTTGATTGTGTATCAAGTGCCCCCCGTCCGATTATTATGTAAATCTAGTTTAACATTTAAAATTTTCTTTTTAGTTTTTGTTATCTCTTATTAAATAACACTTTGCACGCATATAGACGTTTCTATAAATTATAAACTAATAAAACGCAGAAAATATAAACTTTCTATTTCATTTTTATTCCGCGATGATTATAAATAGTTTTCTTTGAGCGTACACAGATCAACATTTTTTATCATTAGCAGCAGGTTGTTCATGATCCGATTCCATGATCATCATTTTCTTATTATTCTTATGAATTAATGTATGTATACATTTCTTCTATACATTGTAGTAAGTACTAAATTTAGAAACAATGAACTTATTATCTTAAGACAATTCAAAAAATATGCAAGAAGTGAGAGTAGTTTGGTTGTAATAATTAAAAACAAACAAAAAAAAAAAAATTTAGATGCTTCATATATATTTTGTGGTGTACAGCACTCTAAATGAGGGAAACAAATTTTCTTTTCATTTTGCAAACGTACACGCGGGGCTTAAAATAGCAACATTGATCGCGTGATTAATATTTACATATCTTGGGAATTTTATAGATTTTTAAAATATTTTGATGTTGTTGTAAACTAGAAATAATAACGTGGATGTATTTATGTAGTAGAAAGTGTTTCTCACTAATTGTTTATGATTTTTTTTTTTTTTTTTTTTTTTGTTATATACATAAATGAAATGTAATCAGATCTAGGGGGATATGTGCGAATTTTTCCCCAATTGTTCTACAGCTGCAACACTAATCGATGGGAAAGGATGTGCATTGTTCTAACAAAAAAATAAAAATAAATTTAAATGCTTACAGATATGGTGGTTTCATTTGAACGTCATAATTTTTGTTTGGACATAAGTTTAATGATCTCTCTTTACATTATTTGTACAGTATTTATATGAATTAATGGTAAACAAAGTTTTCGTCACTTTACGTAAATTGGAATGAATGGTGGTGTCAAATATCATTATTTATGTAAATTAGCATCGCTACATATGTGAAATTTATTTGTCACTTGATCTATAGTTATGGCAGGCTAAACTTAACATTTTCGAAAGTTACAATACATAATTAATACAACGAAAATTTAAACGTACATATAAGACAATTGGGAAATTTATTGATTCGTTTAGTTTAAAAATGATCTGCAGATTTGTTCTCGTCTAATCTAATACCGTAGTTTCGTTCAAAGGGAAATTTTAATGGATGCTAAAAATTCCGGGGACCTACCTCTCTCTGCCGATTTCCGCTCTAACATTCATCTCTTCTTTTGAGAAGACGATCAAATTGAAAGCCTACTTGAGAAAGCAATAATTTGATAATTTAGAAGTGTGTGGAAAATCGAAAAGTTAACTTTTATTTATAAATGTAATTTGATATCCTCAGTAGATAAAATTAACGATTTAAAACAGCACTTCTCAAACAGTGGGAGGCAACCTCTAGCAAGCTAATGTTATTTTATAAAAATACCTAAATTATTTACCCTTCGTACAGGTTTTATATTTAATTTATTTAATCATGAAAATTTGCTTCATGCTAAAGACTCTATTTTCAGCATAATGTGCTCATTGGTAAAGGACTGTAGAGCAAGTGATGGACAACATAATTAATAAAATATTTTAAAAAAAACATTAATGATGATTTTTAACAACAAATTAAAATCAAAATTTTAGAATTACACTTCAAATTGAACATTTTACGCATCAAATTGATCCTTTTACACTTAAAATTGATCCTTTTACATTTCGAATTGAAGAACTTTTAGCAAATTACATATATGTATGGGCAATTAGGATGGAACTTGGCTATTTCTTATCGGATGTTAGTGGAATTGAGATGTGCGATGGAAATGGGATTCTAAAATGATTTATAGATGAAATTCTAGAATATGGCCAAGTAGAATGGAACTTGGCTATTTCCAAATTCTGGAATATGGCCAAGTAAAGCGTGATTCAATAGCGTGACAACTGTTATGTTCATATGACATTTGTGCTCTGTATTCATTGACATTTCACCATGAATAGACTTACGCGAGAACAACGTTTACAAATTGTGGAAATTTATTTCAAAAATCAGTGTTCAGCGAAAAATTGTTTTCGTGCTCTTCGACCATTTTATGGTGTTCATAATCGTCCAACTGAACGCACTATTCGCGAAACAATCAATACATTTCGAACCATTTTTTCATTATTGGATATTCATCACCCGAGAGTGCGTACAAGTCGATCTAATGTGAATATTGCTGCTGTAGCTGAAAGTGTACGTGAAGATCGCAATCAATCAATTCGTTGCCGGTCTCAAGCTCTGGGTCTCTCATATGACACATTGTGGCGTATTTTGAAGAGAGATCTTGGTTTGAAGGCATACAAAATACAGGTTGTTCAACAATTGAAGTCGGTTGACCTTGAAAAATTGTATTCAGCGATGAGCTCATTTTTGGCTGAATGGATACGTCAACAAACAAAATTGTCCTATTTGGGCTGATGAACAGCCAGAAGAGATTCAAGAAGTTGGAATACATCCTGAAAAATGCACTGTTTGGTGCGGTTTATGGGCAGGTGGCATAATCTTACCGCATTTCTTTAAAAATGCGGAAGGATAGCGTGTAAACGTCAATGACACAAACTATAGAGCAATGATCAATGAATTTTTATTACCAAAAATTCAAGATATTGGTGTAGCCGAATTGTGGTTCAACAGGATGGTGCAACGTGCCACACAGCAGTTCAAACCATCGATTTATTGAAAGAAACTTTTAATGAGAACATCATATCAAAAGAGGGACCCGTGAATTGGCCTCCAAGATCTTGTGATCTGACGCCATTAGATTACTTTTTATGGGGGTATCTGAAATCACTTGTTAATATCGATAAACCACAACCGATTCCTGCGTTGGAGTCAGTCACTCACAACATTTAAAAGAAATTATTAAACATTAAATGTCATAAACCGAACTTACGTCACAAATACAATTTTTGATTATTAAATTGATTTTAATGCGTTTTATTTCAAAAAAAACTTCCGGAAGCTCTTATTGGATCACTCTTTAGGATGGAACTTGCCTATTCAATAGCCGATTATGATAATACTTACTACCTTGATCAAAAAGTTCCCGGAATAACCACCGTGTGGCGCTCCCATCGTTCCGATTTGAGTTCTGTTTTTTTGTTAAGTTGGTACATCTGTTGTTGATATTCCCTCTAAATCTTAGCGTCATAGCTTAACATTTGCAAAAGTTACGTAGTCAAGAGTACATCTATCTCTGTGTGTGTTGGCGATTATTTACAATTTTAGACATGATTTGCGAGGCTGAATCCGATCCCACATTCATCAAAAGATCATTACTGGAGACGAGACGTGGGTTTATGAGTACGACACGCAATCCAGACATCAGGCAAGTGAATGGCGTTCACCAAAAGAAGCCACGTCGTTTTCAGACAAAAAAAAAAAGCCAATGCTCACGGTTTTCATGGATTACAACAGTGTAGTGCATCATGAATTTTTGCCAGAAGGCCAGACCGTAAACAAAGAGTATTATTTGGGCGTTATGAGACGTTTGCGTGAAGCAATTCGCCGAAAGAGACCAGAATTGTGGGCAGAAAACTCGTGGATTTTGCACCATGATAACGCCCCGTCGCACAGCAATCATTATTCGTAATTTTTTGACGAAAAATGCAACAACCACCGAATTCACCTGATTTGGCTCCCTGTGACTTCTTTCTGTTCAATCGAGTTAAAAAACTATTACGGGGAACGCGTTTCAGCAGCCGAGAGGAAATAATGGAAAAATCGCCAACACACACAGAGATAGATGTATTCTTGACTAAGTAACTTTTGCAAATGTCAAGCTATGACGCTAAGATTTAGAGGGAATATCAACAACAGATGTACCAACTTAACAAAAAAAACAGAACTAAAATCGGAACGATGGGAGCGCCACACGGTGGTTATTCCGGGAACTTGTTGATCAAGGTAGTATTTCAAATGTGAGTTAAAAATGGGATTCTAAAATAATTTTTGAATAAAATTCTGGAATATGGCCAATTAGGATGGAATTTGGCTATTTCTTATCGGATGTTAGTAGAATTGACATATGCGATTTGTAGATAAAGTTCTGCAATATGGCCAAGTAGAATGGAACTACGCTATTCCTTAATCTATTATGATGAAATTTGACTTGTTCATTGTAAATGGGATTCTAAAATGATTTTTAGATTAAGCTCTGGAATATGGCCAATTAGGATGGAACTTGGCTATTCGAGAATTAAATGAAATATGATAATGAAATTCAAAAATAATATTTTTAATTCCGAGACTCTGCACTACCGTTAGTAGATTCAATTCTGCGGCGCTTGTCTGTACTAGTTTTTTAAACATGTCCAAACTTACCGCTCTGACAGCAACTACTCAGAAAACATAATCCAAAGTACATATAAAATGAAGTATAAGCGAGAAAAGATTTTAACCGAAAAGTTTTAAACTCAACAGCAACATGATTCACAGAAACCTCAACAGACAACATTACAGAAGCCATATTGATATATTTCTCACAACTTCATTCATAAATAATTTTTAGGTCACATTTCCTTGTGATCGTTGGTAACGTCAAAATGTATAATATTCAGTTACAAATATTCCACTAAAATCCGTGATAATTGTTTCAAAAATATGGATTTATTGGTCCCTCTCCGCGCAAGGATAACAAGAAATTATATAGCATCCTTTTGTTATCATACTGTAGTTCATCGTAGTTAACAAAAGTCTATGAGGTCTCCTGGCATTTTACTTGGGAGCCTCTAGATTTCTCATAAACTAAATATTCCAAAATGAAAATCCCTTGTTTCTTATGAACGTATAAATTCTTGCCAGTAACAAAACTGTAGCAAAAAAAAAAATTTTTAGGTTAGCTGAAGTGCGGGTTTAATAATAGTTTACCAATTTATATTATTTTTACCTCGTTTCAGGTAAGTTGCAGAAATTTTATTCATCAAACTATTTTATGGCAAGAGACCGAGTAGGTATCGGATGACTTTGTAAGTCTTAGCGATCAACTGCTCAATAATTCGGCACAAATATCTTAGAAGATCGCAAGGGTCGTCAACTTTACTATTAACCGACCATATGTGAACCAAAAAATTTATTTTGCAAATATATCAAAAAATTAAAGATTTACGGAAAAACTATTAAAAATTGTAAGAAATTTGCTTAAGTTTCTCACAATTCTCCGTTCCTAAAAGAAAGTCGTATATTGGCCACACCTGAATTTTTTTAAAGCCATTTCCTCAACACGTTTAGAAGCAAAACAAATATTTCGCACAAAAGTAAGTGGAATAGTCCAACATTTTAAGAATATGCGTGCACTTGGTTTGCTTTTACCTTGCTCTACTGGCAACTTGCACTGCTTTGACCACATCACCTGTCACGTGTAAAACCAGTGAAAATAAATTTAGTTTCCGCCAAGAGTCGGGACCATTTCCTGCAAGTAAGCAAAGCGCCTCAATACGTTTAGCTAAGCAAATTTTACTTAGGACAAAATTAATAAATTTCGAAATTCCTAAGCTTTTTTAATTCAAAATTTAAAATTTTGCACTACCCTCTCTAAATCGGAATTTCGAGCAGAATTTAAAACAAAATTTTAAACATAACAAACATTTTTATTAACGAAATTGGGTAGCGGTATATCATTTGAAATTTTAAGCTCAAGTTTCCCCAGCAAATTTTAGAAGTTGCACAAAAATTGAAACAAATCATATTTTAGGCAGGGGAACTATAAAAAGCATCACCAGTTCCAATATATACATATAACAGTATATTAACGGAATCTAAATTTTGTAAACCAAATTTAACCAAACCAAATTTAGATTGATATAACTAGAATTTCTTATAAATTCCTTAAATTTTGCCAATTCTATAAGTTCTAAGAATTCTATAATTTTTTTAAATTCTACAAATTTTACTATTTCAAAAATTTCATAATTTCTATAAATTTTATAAATTCTTTGATTTCTATAAATTTAAATTCATAAAATTCTGTAAATTCTCTAAAATCTTAAATTTTTTTAAATTCTGTCAGTTCCAATTCTAAAATAAATTCCCCAAATTTTACTTATACTAAAACTAAAATTTCAAAATTTTTATAAATCCTATAAATTTGCTAAATTCTTTAGTTTCTATAAACTGCAAATTCAATAATTTCTAATTAATTAAAAATTTATAGAATTTGTTGAATTTAAATTAAGGAACTTACTAAATTTTTAGGCTTTAAAAATTTGTAAAATTTACAGAATTTATAAAAGTTACGCAATTTAAAGAGTTTAAAAAATTTATAGAATTTATAGATATTATACAAAATAAATAAATTTTATAAATTCTGGAAATTCTACAAATTCTATAAAATCTAAAAATTCAGTAAGCTTAAGATTCTATAAATTCTACAAAATTTACATATTTTATGAATTTTAGAAATATTAGAATAAACTCTATAAATTCTATAAATTTTACAATTTCTAAAATATCCATAAATTCTAAAACTTTTATAGATTCTATGAGTTCTATAAATTGTCTCAAGTATGTCAGTTCTATACATTCTACAATACAAAATCAAACTTTCTTCTTGATTTCTACAAATTTTATAAATTCAATAAATTCTTTAAACTCATTGAATTCTATAAATCTACAGGATTTAATAATAAGTAAATTCTATAAATTCTATGAATTTTATAAAGCCCAGAAATGCAGTAAGTCCAATAAATTCTAAAAATCCTATAAATTCTATGTACGCTACATAAATTCTATAAATTTTAAACCCTTTAAACTCTATAAATTCTATGAAATTTTTAAAAATTCCATACATTTTATAAATTCTACCAAGTCTATAAGTTTTTTAAATCCTATAAATTCTATAAATTCTACAAATCTCAAATAAAATTTGTACTCCTAAAATTCCCAAATTCTTTTTTTTTTTTAATTTTGTACAATTCATGAGTTCGATAAATTGTTTGAGCTCTGTCAGAAATTCTACAAATCCAAATTTTTTATAAAAATTCAAATTTTTTGTTAAAATTTGTTAAAATTGTTCGTTGTTGTTGTGGCGATTTTGACACCACTCACAAAGAACGCGAAGGGAGGCCAGTAAAATTTTAAGACGCTGAGTTGAGGCGTTATTGGACCAAGATTCATGCCAAATTTAAGAGGAGCTCGCTGAAACTTTCCGGGTGACGCAACAAGGGATTCAAAACCGTCTTAAGGCCATGGGTATGTTGCAAAAACAAGGAAACTCAAGCCAAGAGACGTCGAACGCCGTTTTTTCACGTGCGAACAACTGTTACAAAGACAAAATCGGAAGGGTTTTTTGCATCGAATCGTGACGGGGGACGAAAAGTAGATCCACTACGACAACCCAGAACAAGCGCAGAAAATTGTGGGGTAAGCACGGTCTTGCATCAACTTCAACGGCCAAACCGAATATTCAAGGCAAGAAGGTAATGCTGTACGTCTGGCGGGATCAGTTCGGAGTGATCTACTATGAGCCACTCCAGGAGAACGCCCACAATATGCTAAAGGACATGACAAAGTGATCTTTCAGCACGAAAACGCTCGGCCACTTGTTCCAAAAGTCGTCAAGGCAACTTTGGCGGCACTTCAATGGGATGTTCTACCCCAGCCGCCGTATTCACCAGACATTGCTCCTTCTGACTACCACTTGTTCCGGTTGCAGGCTCATGGCCTGACCAAGCAGTACTTCGCTGCTTAGGAAGAAGCCAAAAATTTGGTCGATTGTTGGATCGCCTCAAAAGACGAGGAATTTTTTCGACACAGAATCCGTATGCTGCCTGAAAGATGTGAAAAAGTCGTAGCTAACGATGGACAATACTTTGTATAAAATATGTACGTTGTACCAATTTCGCTGAATAAAGCTCCGAAGATATAAAAAAAAAACCTCAACACTTTTTTGTACCCTCAATAAAAATAAGAAATAAGCAAATTCCATCATACTACGCTTTATTCCAGAAACTCATCCAAAAATCATTTTAGAAATAACCAAGTTCCATGCCGTAGTAAGAAATTCGAAATTAGTTTTTTATAAATAAGATTCTTTCGGCTTTTTATAGACAAAATATATTAAAAATAATGGCATTCACAACAATTTCGACTTGTTAATCAGAAAAAATGATCAAAGAGGCCAATCATTTATAAATATATCTACCAGAAAAAAGTAGAAATATCAAAATCCCCCCCGTACTTTAATCCGAGGTCAATACAAAGTGTATCGACTCCAAAAAATGAAAACTTTCCTTGAGCTTTCTCTGTGGTAGTTTGGTTTCGTACTGACAAGTTCGTATAAGTTCGTAAAAAGTTCGGCCTACTCATCAGGTAGCTACGACCAAACTACAAAAATACAATTCTTACTTCATATATTACGTATGAGGCAAGAACGCATTGACTTAGCGAATTATAAAATTCACCAAATCAAAAAACTCAAGGAAAACTCTCATTTCTATGTGTTTTATGCCCACACAAATAATAGAAAGAGAAAGTTTGTCTGTATTAAATCAATAAGATTGTTTCGGCTTTTTACAGACAAAATATATTAAAAATGTTCTAATTGTTTTATGATACTGTCACAATTCCTCCTTCATTACTGTTTAAATTGTTATCAATAAAATGTTAATTTCATTGATTCGTATTAAAAGTGACGTCTAAAGAAAAAGATTCTCAACGGAATTTTATAAAAGGTAATTTTCATTGAGAATTCTTAGCTTTTACTTCGGTCTAAAAAGACCAAAGTATTGAAATACGGTCAAAAATGATAAAGAAAGCAAAACAAAAATGCCCGTCCGTCTGTCTGGATGTCTGTTGGTTTGTACATGGTATCTCGATAATGGCTTGTTCGATTTAGAATTTTTTTTTTGCCAATCTGCTATGGTCAAGGCCGAGGTAGAAATATGTATTTACCAATTTTTTATATATGCTGGTTTGAATATTGAGTTAGGCATTGAGTTTGGGGTTGAGTTGAAGGTTAAGTCAGGGGTCAATTTGAGGGTTGAGTTGAAGTTGAGTTGGAATTAAGTTGGGGTTGGATTAAGATATAGTGAGCTAAGTGCCTAATTTTTATATATGCTGGTTTGAGGATTGAATTGATAGAGTTTGTGTTTGGTAGAAGGTTGAGTTAGAGGCCGTTTGCGGGTTGAATTGGGTTTGAGTTGGGGTTAGATTAGAGTTTAGTGAGCAGTTGAGCAATCTATATAAGTGAGTGTTTGTATGTATGTACAACAAATGCTTGATTTTTAGATTAAGTTCTGGTATATGGCCAAGTATCAGGGAACTTGTCTATTTCTCAACCAATTGCGCATTGGAAATGGGATTCTAAAATGATTTTTCGGAAATTCGGCTTGTGCATTGGAAATGTGATTCTAAAATGATTTTTGGAAGAAGTTTTGGAATATGGCCAAGTACGATAGAATTTGCCTATTTCTCAACCAATAATGATGAAATTCGGCTTGTGCATTGGAAATGGGATTTTAAAATGATTTTTGGATAAAGTTCTGGAATATGGCAAAGTATATGATGGAATTGGTCTATTTCTCGAAGAACGATGAAGATCCAAGTTCTGATCACATTATGAGGTTTCAGCCCTTTATATTTTGTGTATTTTGATGAATTAAAAAATCGATTCATAAAAGTGGAGACACCAAAAGTCAAATGCATAGCGATATTTTTGTACAACATCAGATTTTATTTTTCAGATTTGGGGACCGCTATGTGAGCGTAAATATGTAGTTAGATTTCAAAAATATAACAATTTGTTCTAAATTAAATGATTTTAGTGAAAATTTAATTTGGGCGCAATTTACTCGTACCAATAGTACATGTTCTCAAAATACATACAATTTAAAGAAGTATTACATTTTTCCACTGGTTTTGAGTCACAAAAATATGATTTTATTAATAAGCTATATTTATGTTAACTTCACTACGTAGGTAGACTGTTAGATTCATTTAATTTTTAATATAATCAAATTAATCTGCCAAAAATGTAAGCAAAATTTCTAAATATAGCTCGGAATTTAAAATTTTAGAATTGGTTTACAATTTGGTAAAGTTTGGTTCCAAATTTAAAGGTAAAAATTTCGGAAAGTATATAACGTTTTTCTTAGTTCGTGTTAAACATCATTACCATTACCCTAAATGAGATTGCAGGTTTCTTTTTATTTCCCCTTGTTTTCAAATAAACAGCAAAAAATCAACAGCCATATCTATTCATAAAAAGTTGACGGAATGTAAAAGTTTGAAACACCATACCTGAATATTCAGAATTAGAGTAAATTCCGATTATTAATCACGACTAACAATAAATTTTTTATTGGAATGTGCAAAAACATTAATCGATTATGCGTAATTAAAACAAAAACAAAAGTTGTAATGCATCGCATGCTCGATAAGGAAATGGAGTTATAAGTTGTAATAAGAGGTATGTTTACGGTTTTGTGCTGTTTACTATAAAATAAATGAGAATTGTTAAAAAATTATTAACAACTTTTTTGTTGCTTTTAAAATTTTCAACAATACTGTAAAATTTTACGTCAGCCACCTTGAAATTTCCAAATTTACACAATACGATGAAACCCAATGGACAAAAAATTTACTCAAACAATTTGAGCCTAAATTACTAAAACTATATCCTTATTCCAAGCTGAGTCTAGTGGCAAATGACTTCTGTAGAACCTGTTTGGACGAGGAGGAGCAAGAGACGTTAGTTCACTTCCTTTGCTCATGACCAGCTTAGCACACAGAAGGCTCAAACACTTTGGTAAGTTCAAGATGGACAACCTATCGGATATCGAAAATGGTAAAGTGCGGGATGAGATCTAATTGGTTCCAGTAAGGAGGATATAATCCGTGATATCACAATGGACCACCATCAATATTTCAAAAAAAAATTCTTAAAAATTTAATTATATTTAAGCCATAGTCACGAAATGAAAACCACCCATTTCGCATAAAAACTGTATCCAAAGTCCAAATGTTATTTTCTAAAAGTTTGTTTTATCAACAAAACGTATACATAATTTAAAAGCCGAAGATTAGTAATTCTAATGATTAAAAGCGATAAACTGTATGGTATTCACCACTGTTTCGACAGGCAAGCCAAACCGCCCCGGTACACAATACACACAAAGACCTTTGACACGCTGCATTTACAAATTATATCCAGTACAAAATTCGTCTTGGAATGTTTCATCGATGAAATAATTCCTCAACAGCGCAAAAAAAAATGCAAAGCTGTAATGTAATACAAACTACAACTATCATTGTTGTGTATCAACTCTATTTAAATTTTTATGTTTTGTAATTTTTCTTTTCTTTTTATTATTTCGAATTCCATCGCTAAACTTTTTTTTTATATTTTGTAAGTTTTTTGCTTCTAAATATTTTGTATAGTTATATAGTCATAGTAAAACTCAAGGTTTCAATATCACGATCAATGTAAGAAGAAATAAATTTGTATACGAGGTATAATAAAATAAAAAGGTGTAAATAAACTCAAACGAAAACTATAAAACTTGCTTAGCTGCTGAGCCACAAAAATGTTCTCTGTACACATAATACAATTTTTAAATTATTTATTAAATGATTGATTTAATTAAAAATTATTTGTGATTAGAGCTAGAGGTGATGAATGTGTTATTGTTGAACATGGCGTCACTACGTTTAATACATAAATCGAAAATTTGAGTAAATATAGACGACAGCTATTGCACAACAGTATATTTTACGAGTAGGCATTCGCACAATTTAATATTCCAGAGCAATTTGTATTCGTTAGCGCGAGTGTATATAAATTGTAAATTTAATCATTTCGTAAAATTTCTGTGTAATCAAATTGTATGTAGCGATTTTATCAATATGACGCACTGGATGATATTTTAGTAATTTGGAATTTTTCGTGAAATTGTTTTATAACTTAAATATATTCAAATAAGCAGGGTCCTTATTTATTTTCCATTTACTGAACATTTAATCTACCAAAAATATAAATTTAATTACCACAAATTTTAATATCAACCCTTAAAATTAAAATTAGCGAACCATGAATTTTGTACATAAAATTAGAACACCTGCTGCCGTTAGTTAATGTGTGTATAACCAGACAGCAGAATTTGCTGATAAAATCCGGTGGTTAGGAAAGGTTGGCTTATACACACTACTACATAGCTGAATCAAGTTTCATAAAGAACAAATCAAATTCAACCTTTTATAAATAATATTTGAATATTTCCTAATTACATTTGCAATAGAGGTTAAATTTCAATTTTGAAATTTGTATTTAAAGTTGGACCTTTGTTTTTACGTAACGGTTACTTTTCAAATAAAATTGCAAATACCAATTTACGATAGTACCATTGATAGATCATTGACATATAAAATGTCCCACAAAATTTCCGCCGAATATGAATAAAAGGTATTTAGAAAAAATATTACACTATGGCAAATCCCAATTCAAACTTGTGTTCAGGTCCACAAGCAAGCAATTTACCGTTTCCATTTTCGAGTCCCAAGCAATTTATAAACATAAAGCATTGGAAAATGTTCATTCATATTTCTACTATACAGGGTGACCCATTTTAAAAGAAACACTCAAATAACTCCCAGGGGATGGCATAAATAAAAAAAATTTTGATACAAAAGTTGCACAATTTTTAGTGGGAAATCAAATTATGAGCTTGAATTTGACCTTGAGGCCTTGAAATTTGACCTCAAAGTCATAAATTCATAGATTTATTAGAACTATCTAAGAAATTACTACATAGCTTAAAAATTTCAAACGAGTTTGTATTATTAAAATTTTAAAATATTTTCTATTGAAACTGGTCTCCCCCTGCCAATTTTTTACATAAACGAAAATATTTAAAAATTTAATATTTCCGTGAATTTCTTAAACTCAATTTTGCCTTTCATTGTTTACTTTGAGAATAACAAATTTTTCCAATATTAAGTTATTGCGGAATTGCCAAATAGAAAAATATAAATTCTGCAATTCAGTTTCGATCTGACGAGGATTATTAAAAATTAAACATTTTTTAATCATCTCATCAAACTACAAGCAACTGAATTGCTAACTTATTACTCTGATTTTTTTATATAACTGTAAAGAGTATACAATTATCGTATCTTTAGAGTCCGAGAAATAGCCGGATTTAGATAAAGAATTTTCTCAAACCTAACCTAACCCTAATTCAACATATTTTTCTTAATTTTCATGGTTCAATGGTGTCTTGTTAAAATATGTCATATATGTATATCTACATTCAAACATGGCAAATTTGAGAACTAATTTATTTCTTGTTCATAAAGGTATTTTTCAAGGTAATATAATTTGCAGGGTAACAATGACAGCAAAGATGCCAGACCTGAATTTTAAGCACTGCGACAACGGCTAATTTCGGTCTTATAAAATGCCTTTTAAATCAATATTCTCAAGGCTTTCTCAAAAATGCCTGCAACACAATTTCTACAGTCATTTTAAATTGTCAGATGATAGATAGATCGCCATGTCGCAAGGGACAAAATCCATTGTTTTACCTAACCCTCGAAAATTTAAATTCTTAAAACATTAAAGTTGTGAAAATGAAGCATATTGGTTCAAAAATTCGACTAGTTTGAATTAATATAACTGGCCAAATAGCAATAAATTCAGTTTATTGTTTTAGGTTTTTAAATAAACAGAAAAAATCAAATAAATCTTACATAATAAGTAATAAGTAGCTTTGTTAATACAACTAAATAATATTCTGAATTGTTCCTCTTGGTAATAGTGGGAAACTACCGAGTATTAGCACCAGAACATAACTGACTTTCGTAAAACTTTCCTTAATACTTAAGAGGTGCCCACCGATATTTGGGCGATGCCTCCTGCTCCCATCTTATCAGGTGTGGGCCTCGACGAATATCCTCCTTCACAGCTACTAATGCAAGCATCGGCCGACCTCATTCTCCTCTCTTTTCTCTGTCGCGGCATACCGCCTTGATTAGTGTCTTAGAAGATAACACGACTTCAATCAAGCGATGACCACCACAGTTCGATTGATCAAACATCAGGTCCGAACATACCGACAGACCGAAACCAACCATGTTTCGCAGGAAGGGGAAAATCACTTACGGGGGAGTCCAGTACGACAACATCATCACTTCTCATATTTTTTTTGTAAATTTTCCATCACCATATAATTTAAAAAAAAAAAAAAAAAATCGGGTTCTTTTTCATTTTTTAGAAAAATGTCGCACGGCAAAGTGACCACCCAGCCATCTTCAACCGCGCTCTCACCGCCATTTATACGATCACAGTCGAGATTCACTTCGACTGCCGCCATATAATTTTCCATGTCACTGGGACACAGTCGAGACTCACATCGTCTGTTCCACCCTCTCACGAGAAAGTGGAGACTCACATCTACTTTCTTCGGCCACAGTCGAGTCCGCGGACTGGCCTCAAAGTGGCCACTGCCAACATCTCTTGACAGGCCCCAAAGCTGACTCCAGACTTCAGAATTCATTTTCTGGGCTGGCATGTCACAGCTTTGCCAACAACGACTTGGAAACTCTCAAGGAAGACTAGAGATACACATCAGATATTGGTTGAACCGCCTGCTCCCAACCTATCTGGTGTGTGCTTCAACGCTTGCTTTCACCGCTGCCCATATACCATCTCGACAGAGACTGCACGCTCACTCATTTGTGTCACCAGACATCTTAAAATAGCTCGGTCTGCAGCACAACACACTTCAGGGAAGGAAGATAAGAGATACCTATCTCAACGAACATCTTTCACTCCATCTCACAGCTACTGACACAAGCATTGACCGACCACATTCTCTTCCATTACCTCTGTCTCGGCACATCGCCTCAATTAATGTCCAGTGGATGGGGCATTTCAATTGAGCGACGGCCACCTGTTTCGCAGGAACGGGAAAATCACTTGCGGCGGAGTCCTGTAGCGGTTTATTCATTCGTTCTCCGCTACAATGTATCAACTACATACATTGGCGTTTGAGCTCACCCAATCACCACTACAAAGTTTTTACGCCGCTCAACGTTGACATCACTTCACATATACTACATAATAAATGGCTCTGGTGCATTGGGTCGATTTCCCCTTTCGTGCTCAATCACAGCACGACGAACATACGAATGATAAACATACACGCGCTCGTCATAACAATTAAAAGTGAAACACATAAAATGTTGGTGGAAAATTAATAAACAACAACAAATAAAATTAAAATAAAATAAAATATAATTTATTAAATTGTTAATTTAAAAGTGACGTTTTTTATTAATTAAAATAAAGTGAAACGCTAAATACCTTTCAACCGTGTCAGAAATGAATTGCCTAGAGGATAGTGGTTCAAAATATTTTAAGGAAAAGGGGAAGATTTATGCTTGGATTGCTTGGACAGTCATAACCGAGTACTCCCGCCCCTTGAAGATAATAGACTTTACGATGTTGTTTTGGTTTCTTGGATACACCATCATCGATCAACCTCTCAACATAAATCGTGACGATCCTTCGTTTAAATATTCCAACCCAAATATCACGAGCCAAATCCGGCCCATCAAATAAGTTGGTCTTTGCAACAAAATTAATTTTTAGTAAGGCCCACCCTAAATTTAGGTTGGACATCATTATGCTGTCTGCAAAAATATTTCGCTTGAGTCCGCAAAGTAAACTTAACCTTCTAAAGGACCCCCTTTAATTTGGGTTGCACACTGAATTTCGGTTGGTTTAAATCAAAAACTTATACTTATCTAGTTTGCACTTTAGAGAATAATTAAGGATGTGCTCGTGACTTCAAACCCCGCCATCTTGAAATTTCTAAATCTGACATTATACTCATGCTAAATGAACAACCTCAAAAACAACCCGTAAACGATCCCCGAAAATAATTCTAAAAAAAGCTTTCAGCAAAGATTTAAGGAAATTTATGATTTTAATATTTAAAAGAGGATTTTCTTAGAGGGAAAAATGATCATTTTGTGTTAAAAATCAAATCTTAACTTAACTTAAACCAACATTTCTAAATTCGCATTTTATTTATCTATTTAATTTAATATTAATTAAATTTATTAATCCTACCTAAATAAACCGTTCAAATGTATTGTATAAGACAGCTCCCAATTCCAATTCGACTCAAACCAATTCGATTATACAAAGTATAAAAATCCTATTTGGGTCGAATATACAAAATCTCATTGTGTTCACATAATGCATGATTTCAATAATATCATAGTTGTTTCGTGAATACATAGAAACACAAAGAGATTAACAACACCTGCATACAAATAACAAAATCTTATATACTAAAACCAAAAACATACTAAAACCACCAACACACATTGACGGTAAATATTTTCTACCATCTTTCATGTGCGTAGCAATAGGCCTTATAGTACATATAAACACACCTAAACTATGTATCAAGATAATACAGTAAAATATTGTGACAACTGTATCAACAGCAACGAAAAAATTTTTTTTTTGTTGTTGTTTGTGGATTATAATACATTTCCTTAACAGAATCCGTGTAAAGAGCGAACGAGACAGCTGTACAACCATATTGTTGATCCTGCCATATATAAATCAAGTTGTATGCATGTATTAGTGCCCATTTTACACAATAGTAAAATACTTGTGACGCTGTATCAAAACCAACGCAAAGATTCTCTTTTTAGTTGTTGTTTGTACTTAATAATACAAAAACCAACAAAACCACGCATACTTTGTTCACAGAAACCGTGCAAAGA
The DNA here is from genome assembly GCA_958295665.1 of Tipula vernalis. Lineage (NCBI taxonomy): Eukaryota > Metazoa > Arthropoda > Insecta > Diptera > Tipulidae > Tipula > Tipula vernalis. Next base: position 417,917,813 of record OY282558.1, read on the forward strand.
GTAATCGAGACAGCTACACAAACATATTTTTGGCCCTTTTTTATACCAAATTATAAGTATGTATTAGTGTCGATTGTAAAATGTATACAAAATCACACATAAGAACACAAATAAATGTGCGTAAAAATAAAATCTAATACCAAATTTACTGCGACTTATTTTATATAAATTAAAATTTATTTCAATACTATCTAAATATTAGAATTTAGTAATTAAAAATTGAACTTTGAATTTATGTACAATCCACAAAATATCGAATCATGCACTTTTAATTTTTATATCTACAAATTAAAAAAAACATTGCCTGACAAAGCGACCTGTCAAGGTCAACATTATTTTTTCTATTACAAAGCTATCATGGAAAATAAACAACAAGAAACATATTGCAAGCGGTTCGGCAATCAACTAATAATAATGCTGTTTTGTATCTACCATTGAACCAAGTATTAAAACTGGCTCTAACAATTTAGAGAGCAAATCATAATCTCAGATCTGAAACCGAAATCGACTACAATTCCTTCTTTATACAGAAATAAGCTTAATAATTTTTTTAACGATTGCAAATGTAATCTTCTAAAAGTATCACAAGATTCATTTTGATCCCGATTTTTATTACACTCATTTCTAAATCGATAATAAATTTCAAAGATAATTCCTTATGCGCGCCGTTAATTTTTTAACTTTCTTTCGACTGTGTACTTACACAAATGCATAATAATAATATTATATAAACTTATAAGAAATGACGTACAAAAATAATTTATTGTAAATTTGTCAAATAAATGGAGCGTGCTGTAAATTTGCCTAAGAAATAATAAAAAATTTCTTTTTAATTTTATTTTAATGTATGCACATACATATAGTGTAACAATTAATAGAGATTTTTGTTTCTTTTAATATAAGAAATCAACCAACACCAATCGTGAATGTAAAACTGTGCATACAGTGCTGTATACTATTTGCTTATTATTGTGATTAGTTTTTAATTTTTGTAATTAATTTGAATTTCTAATCGATTCGGCACCGATAAATCATAATGCACCAGAAGGTTTCATATTTAAAATTGCTGATTTTTTTATCTTATACGAGTGTGTATATAAAAAAAAACCTTAACAAATCAGGAACTACAAAAAAATAGTTTAATTTCCCTTGAAAATATATGTAAGGTTGTTGTCACTTTACTCATAAAAGACGTATAGATATAAATATTTTTTTCCCCCTTCCACCGATATAACACTCAAGCGCGATTATAGTTAATTGTGCAATAAAATGAATTACTTTACTTATCATCTCAGATAAAGCAAGTAAACTTTTGGATTTTGTTTACATTAAGACGGTCTTCATTCTTATAAGTATAATAATAGATGTTTTTATACCAAGGTCATGCGCTTTTATTACAGATTAGCAAGCAAAATGTTATTTTATTACCCAAACAAATGGCTTTCGTACAAGTTTTATATATAAGCTTGTGATTCACATCTCCTCATACAACCATGTCTTGTGTCTAAGAGTCTAATTTTAAAATTTTTCATAAAACCCAGATATTTATTTACCTCATATAATCTTAAAAACGTATATATACCTCTCTTGTATAATACCTAATACCTATACTACATCTTATTATTATTTCATTTTTGAGATTTTCAAACACACCCACACTCCGCAATCTATAATACCTAAAGTAAAATACGCAATTTAAAGACGTGTTTTATGTTATGTTTTTGTAACTAAAACATTTTCTCAAAGTGAAACACCTCAAAATTTTACCGGAAAAATTAAAATAAATTATTTTCAAAATTAAATTTTATTTATACAAAAAATAATAATATGTACATACATACATATATACATGTGTAATATATTCAGGAAATTTGAATTTTCTTTTTTTCTTATGGTTTTTCTATGGCAGGCAAAAACATAAATATTTTTTTTTTGCCTTCCCGATGATGAACTGTGTTAAGATGATTTTACAAAAAATAAAATAAAAAAATAATATATTAGACCTGCAGGGGTATTTGGAGTATTTGGATATACAAAATTGGGCGGTGGAAGCCTATAAATGTTTGGAGGATTTCGGGAAATTGATTTTGTTTCAAATCTATTTTTAAATTCAATAAAATTTGTCGGTACATTTCAAATACATTACTTCCACCATTTAGCTGTATATTAAGCCAAAATTTACTTAAACAAGACAGAAATTGAAATATCAATTAGAGTTTGAAGAATGTTGAATTTTTTAAACATCGAATTTTAAAATAAAATTTTAGTTACTTTGAAATTTCGATTTTCATTTAGTACACAAAAAAAAAATTTCGAACAGCCTTATTAGATATCGCATAAAACGGAAGCATGTTCTGTCCTTTTACAAAAATTGTCATTATTTGTATTTTTCTGTTTCCTTATTTCATGGAAGAACTAAATTAAGCGTGTTCCATTGGCGTGAGCAAACTACTCACAGTACTTGTATCTACTCGCAACTACTCGTTACTGCTTGTTAGAAAGCAGAGACCAATCGTAGACTTCACAATCGCACCAGCGTACAAAGTTGCTAAAGAAATTAATTAATTTCTCGGCAAAAATATACAATTACAGAACGATCATTCAATCAGAAATAACAATGAACTAATCAACAAAATAGAATCAATAGATATACCACCTACAGCGAAACTGGCATCATTCGATATAAAGCCGCGGCTACACGAATGGAAAATTACGACCAACATTGGCCCAATGTGATTTGTCAAATGTTGGACAAATGTTGGTGAAATAAAATTTGACTGTCTACACGATTTGCCCAATCATTTTTCGAATGGCTACCAATGTATAATAAATTCCGGTGGTTTATATATTGATATTTATCACTAGTTGTCACTACTAGTCATACATTAATTACGATATCTCCCACAAGATGGAAGTCAATGCAAACATATTGCTTTAAATGCACTTCGAGCTTATTTTTATGTTGACAGTGTTTTAAATCCCAAATTTCGGGATAATTTTGATATAAATTTATAAATTCTAGCACAAACTCAGCCGACCAGTCAGATTCCATTTTGGATTTATTTGTTTATAAATAATAAAATATAATGACATCTACAGTTGTATTTAGTGACATCTGCCGTTAAGTATTCAAAAATACATTTTTTCTCACCATTCGTGTAGATGAAGTACCAATATACACTCCAACGTTGGTAGTTTCCTTTGATCTTTTTATAAAAACCGCCTATTGAGCGAATGGTTACCAATGTTGGACCAATATAACCTTCATTTGTAATTGTTATTTTTTTTCTCTCTACACGATTAGTTTTTTGGACAAATCTCCAACGTTGGTTTACATTTTCCATTCGTGTAGCCGCGGCATAACCAACATGTATACAAACATACCAACTCAAGAGACAATTCAAATAACCAAGGAACATTACAGAAAAACGGAATCAGGAAAGAAAAAATTGACGAAATTATCACTCTAATCAAAGCAGTTACAGAACAAAACTATTTTCAACACAACAACAAATTCTATTCACAGACTGATGGACTTCCAATGGGGAATCGTCTATCAGGAACCTTAGCTAACATATATATGAATCACTTTGAAAATCAGCATATATTAACAGAATCGAACAAAAAAACCAAATAATCAGGTACTAGTACAGATACGTGGACGATATTTTAATAATATTTAACGGCACAATGAAACAACTCAGCAATCTTCACAAGAACATAAACAACAAACATCCGAACATAAAATTTACTCTAGAATATGAGACGAACAAAGCCATTAATTTTTTTAGACTTGACAATAACAAATGTTAACAACAAGCATACATTCAAAGTATACAGAAAAGCCACACAAACGAATCACGCCATTGACAAATCATCTAACCACTCACACCAACATAAGATGGCAACGTTCAACTTTTTAATAAATAGACTAAATACGATCCCGATGAACAATGAGGACTATATGGAAGAACTAAAAATCATTAAACACATAGCAATAAAAAACGGTTATAATCCGGACTTAATTGACAAAATGAACAACAGGTACATTTGGAAGAAACAACAGAATATGATGACCACGTTAAGCAATCAAAATGAAGGAACAGAGAAATACATCACCATAGAGTACAATAATAACATCAACAAGAATATAACGAAACGAAGTTTTTAAAAAACACGGATACACAATGGCATTTAAAACAAACAACAAATTAGGGAATCAACGTAACATAAATACACCAATAGACACCGGAATCTATAAGAATACATGTAATGACTGCCCCAAATTCTACATCGGACAAACTGGTAGAAGTTTTCAAGTTAGGTTTACAGAACATATAAAAGAAATCGGAAAACCAAAAATCGGCTCGATATATGCACAACACTTGACCACATAAAAACATAATTACACTTACATCAATTCAAACTCACAGCTATTACACAGAATACGAAAAGGGTTACTAATGAACAGATTAGAAGAACTGGAAATATACAAGGAACGATATAATCCATTTTTACTAAACGAGAAAATTGGCCGCAACAAAATTTACGACCTCATTGTAAATCCGTAATTAATATCATTTTGCATCTTTTTGAACAAATTCTTCTGTTTTTATCATAAAGCACACACCAGATGGTATATACTAAAAAGAAGGGCGGTACCACCCCTTTAAGAAAAACAAAATAAGGGGGAAAGAACATTCAAAAGGCACGTAGGCACACAAAAAATAAAAATAGGGTATAAAAGCAGTTTTTTAGCATAATTTTAGTTAATGTTTGTTAGAAATTTGATAAAGGAGTAACATCCGAAACGATCGTAATTTCATTTACAAATCAAATAAATATCACGTTAAAGAAAGTGGCAAAACCGAAATATTGTGTTTTATTAGATACCATTTTTTTTTTGGTGTAAAGAAGGTAAAATAAATATTCTAAATTACTTCGGTCTAAAAAGACCAAAGTATTGAAATTCTGTCAAAAATTACCAAAAATTTAGTTTGTCCAAAATAACATTTCTCGACATTTGACTTTAGACATTTCTCGACATTTGACATCGGACTTTAGTCCTTGAATTCGAAAAAGCAACCAAAAAAAAAAATGTCCGTCCGTCTGTCTGAATGTCTGGACCCATGGTATCTCGAGAACGGCTTATCCGATTTAAATTGGTTTTCGCCTATCTGTTTCTAAGGACAAGGCGGAGAATTGAAGAGCTTTTGAAACCTGTGCGCCAAGAGGGCCGTGTACCTGCCATTCGAATTGAGCCAAAATCACCTGTTTCTATAAATATTTAGCAATTTTTTGATAAACGCTGGTTTAAAGATTGAGTTAGGCATTGAGTTTGGGGTTGAGTTGAAGGTTAAGTTAGGGGGTGAATTTTCGGGTTTGAGTTGAAGTTGAGTTGGGGTTGGATTAGAATATAGCGAGCAGTTGACCAATTTTTTCTGTATGCTGGTTTGACGATTCAGCGGGGCGTAGAGTTTGCAGTTGAGTTGAGGGTTGAGGTGGTGTCCATTTACGGGTTGAATTGGGATTGAGTTGGAGTTGAGTTGAGGTTGGAGCAGGGTTTAGTGAGCAGTTAAGCAATCTACTTATGATCTATACAAAATGCGTGTTTGTATGTATGTATGAATGTATGTAAGATATTTAGCGCATCCAATTTTTGGCCAAAAAGTAATTCCGGAATTTTCAAATTCCAGAATTGATTTTTTTTTTAAATAATCTCTGATTAAAAATTAAAAATCAAAATTTTACAAAAAACAAAAAAATTCTTTTATTTCGTTTAAAATATTAGAAATTTTTATAATTAATGCTGATATGTATGAACGATACTAAATCGCGGTTACGATTAGGATATACACAATTTTTTAGAATTAAAAAGATTTATAGAATTTATAAAGTTTATAAAATTTGTAGTAATTATATAAATTATTTAAATTTAAAAATTCTTTAAACGCTATTAATTCTACAAATGTTATAAACTCTAAAAATCCAATAAGTTTCTTAAATTCTATAAATTCTGGAAATTCCTATAAATCCTATAAGTTTCAATATGTCTATAAACTCTATAAATTTTTAAATTTTAAGAATTTTATAAATCATATCAATTCTATAAATTCTACAAAATTTATAAATTATATAAATTTTATGAATAATATAAATTCTCTAAATTTGGTAGGTTCTTTTTTTTTCTTTTTTTTTACTTTATTATTATTATTTATTTTAACAACTAGGTACAATAAGCGCACTGAACAATGAAAAACGAATAAAATAAAATCACTTTAAGTTGAAATTTATATGACAATAGTAAAATAGTACATTAAAAAAGAAGATAAAATTTGGAATACCATAATCACATCAGCAAATCATTACATTACTCTTTTAAGGTAGTTTCTAAGACATTTCTTAAATAAGTTAATGTTCTCAATTCCTTTTATTTCTCTAGGGCAAGCGTTATACGCTTTAAGTCCTTTATATAGAATATTATTCTCTCTTGAATTCGTATTGAAGAAGTCGAGATGGAAATGCGATCGCCGTCTTGCCCCATATGATTGCATATCAGAGGTGTGAAAAAGAGGTCGATTAAACTTAATTAACCCTTTAAGAATTTTAAATATTATTATTATGAGTTCGTATTCTACTATCTTCGTGAATCTTAGTTGTGACATTTTTTGGAAAAGTTCGTTTGTTAGATGCCTTAGTGGCAGGTGGTATATGTGTTTTAGTGATTTTTTTGCAGTACCTCTAGTTCTTCTCGCCGGAATCCAGCGCAACTACCCCATACGGGGTTAAGGTATGTTAATTGAGTTAAGATGAATGAATTATAGATAAGTAACAGAGAAGCTCTAGGCAAAATTTGCTTAAGTTTTTTGATCGAAAATCTATACGGACGAATCTTGGATTTGATCATCTCAATATAGTGATTCCGTTTTAGTTTGGTATCCAAAATTAAACTCAAAATATTTGAAAACCTCAACACGTTGTAGTACAATACCATCATAAAAGATATTGTATTCATAAGCAGATTCTGAGATTTTTTTATTTATGAAAATCATATATGTAGTCTTTTTAGCGTTTAGTTGTTGAAGTCTGTTTTCGTTGAGCCACAGGTTTAGCAAGTTCAGATCCGTTTGCAATTCATGAAAAAGATTTCCTAGATTTGTGTTACTAAGATAAGACCGGAACCAAGACAACTGCATCGGCTCAAGCTTCAAAGCCTGAAGCTTGAGGAGCAATATGTCGTGATCTACCGAGTCAAACGCCTTTCTCAGATCTAGAAAAAGACAAGCTACAATCTGTTTTTTATCAATATTCTCCGAAATAAAATGTGTTAGTTCGAGACATGCCGCTTGAGTACTAGATGCTATAGTAAAACCATACTGTTCTTTAGCAATAATGTTATTAGTATTTAGAAACAGTGTAAGGCGAACTTTCACTATTTTTTCCTATACTTTGGATATGGAATTTAAAATAGAAATAGGCCTATAATTAGTCGACAACAATACATCCCCGTCTTTGTACACTGGTACAACCCTTGCCATTTTCAGTTTATCTGGAAAATATCCTTATGCGATTGAATTATTGATCAACGGGGTTAATGCTCTCTTCAACTTTTCTTGGAAAAATTGAAGGAACTTACTTGATATCCCATCCCGTCCAGAAGCTGCTGCCGTCTTCAGATGTTTAATGATATAAGTTACCTCTTCTTCGCTCACATTACCCAGATTCAATTCAACATCGACATTCTGTTCTGGAATAACTAAATTAACAGGTGGCCAGGGAAAATCACACGCATGTATGAAACACGACTTCATCTCATTTGCCACTGCCACATGTTCATCAACTATCAAACCATCTATATTAAGGGAGATCTTTTTGGTTACCAGTTTGTTTTTAAGCCTAAACAGTTTCTCTCTCATCCTAATATCTTGGTACAAATCTTGAGTCATCCAAGGTTGTTTGAAGCGTGATCGTCGAGTAACTGGCTTGTTTTGTGTATATGCTTTAACCATTCTCTCAAGATCGTAGACGAGTTCGTTCAGACTACGACACTTTTCTATGTTTTCAGCTAAATTATAATTAAAAATTTTTAAATTGTGAACTTGCTCATTTTTGTCAACGTGTAAGCTTATTTTGATCTGAATTGCTCTGTGGTCTGAAAATGATACATCATCCAATGAAAAGCTACGTATTATCCCAATTTGATCTGTTAAAACATGGTCGATTACAGTTGAAGTTGTATTACATATCCTAGTGGCATATTTGGGATCTATTTTATTTACTAGTAAGAAACCATTTGAAGATAAAATATCCAAATATTGACCCACTTTAGAGTTTGTTGATTCCAAAATATTGAAGTTAAAGTCCCCTAACACAATTGCTCTTGTAAACCTTTCCATAATCCCTTCAAACTCGTTTAGAAATTTGTCAATTTGTGTTCCTAGGCTTCTTTAACTAATTAAATGCATATTTGTTTTAAATAATTTCAGAACTAGGTAGTTACTCTTATCTTCATCTTTCTCAAAAGCAACTGAACATTCAATATTTTTCTTAATCAAAACGCATATACCACCACCCCTACCATCACGACAGCTATGGAATACTTTATAATTTGGAGAACCAAGATTCAACAAGAACAATAATTTCGATCTCATAATTAAAAAATGACAGAAAATTTCCCAACTCACGAACTTTCGTCTTCAAACCCCTGATTTGACCCCCTGTTTCAAGTGTGTCTACTTTATTAAAGAAACTCAAATTTTACTTGTTTTAAATACAAAATTTCGATAATTCTCTAAGCTTTAGCAATTCTAAAACTTCAACCATTTCTATAAATTTTATAAATTTGATAAATTCCATAAATTCTATAAGTCCTCTAAGTTTTAAAAGTTCTGTAAATTCTATGCATAAAGTTTAAAATTCAGTAAGTCCTTTAAATTCTACAAAGTCTATAAATATTAAAAATTCTAATATGTTTATAAACTCTATAAATTCTATAAATTTTATGAATTTTATAAATTCCATCAATTCTATAAACTATACAAAATCTATCAATTTTATAAATTCTTTAAATTTTATAGATCTGTCAGTATTATAAATTCTACAAACCCACTTACTCTAAAAATTCCATAATTTCTATAAATTTTATAAACTCTTCGAAATCTACATTCAAAAATTTCGATAAATCTATAAATAATTCTATAAATTCTATGGTTACAATTGAAAAATTCAGTAAATTCTACAAATCTCATAAATTCTTTAGTTTCTATTTTTTACTTTTTATAAATTTTATAAATTCAATAAATTGTGTAAATCCTATAAATTCTAAAGCCTAAAAAATTTAGTAGATTAGGTTAGGTTAGGTTGAGTGACATAGAATTTAACTTCTTCACCCTTACTGGAACCATTTAGAGCTAGGTAGGTAGCGTAGAAAAGTTCGCAGTTTACTGTTTTCGAGATCCGACAGGTTGTTCATCTTGAACTAACCAAAGTATTTTAGCCTTCTGCGTGCTAATGCCAGACATGAGCAAAGGAAGTGAACCAAAATCTATTCCTCCTCCTCGTTCAAAGAAGGCAGTGTCCCGTGAGTATTTCTACGACCGTTCTTAATTCACGAGAGCTTAATGTTTTGGTGCAACCCAATTCTAGTTTTGGCAAGACTTGTCTTGCTTCCCTACAAGTGAGGGTGTCAGTCTAAAATTCCAGCTTAAGCGCTGTGATAGGACTCTCAGAATTGCTCTTTCCGATTGCAGCTGGAGGTTCTAAAAACTTTATAAATTCAATAAATTTTATGAATCTATAAGTTCTATAAATTATTTTAACTGACACGAGTTCTATAAATTCTACTAACTTAAATTGTTTTTTTATTTTTTTTTTATTTTCCTAAAATTCCTCAATTTTTATGGGAGAGAGACAAAATCCCGAGAGTCACAATCCCGAGGATATAAAATCTCGATGGTTTTAAAAAATCCCGAGAGTACAAAATCCTGACGATACATAATATAATTGGTGCAATTTTCCCTTGATTTGAAGATGTATACAGACAAAAATCGAACATCGAAAATAGTGATGGTTACAACGGGATCGTAACGGCGATATCCCGCATTTTAAAATCCCGCTTAATTAAAATCGCGCCCAAAAAAAATCCCCCTTTTTAAAATCCATTTATTCACAATCCCTTCTTTCACCAGAAGGGGCGGTCCTCGGGATTTCCTCGGGATTTTGTACCCTCGGGATTATGTATCCTCGGGATTTTCTATCCGCAGGGTTTTATACCTTCGGGATTTTGTTCTTCGGGATTTTGTCCCTCGGGAATATGTCACATTTTTCCAACTATATAACTATATAACTATATATTATAACTATAAATTTCATAAATTCTTTGAATTTTGAATATTTTATAAACACGATGAATTCTATAGATTTCATTAACTCTACAAATTCTTTAAACTCTGTAAATTTCATAATTTCTATAATTTTTTTATTTCATTTCAATCAGAACAACATCGAAAAGCTGGAATGACCTGAAAGGAAACATTAACATGATAAAAACGTCATGCTATTAATATTTAACGAAATCCACATGTGTATCATAATTCTTTTAATGATGATGTTAATGGTGACATTAGTGACTGTAATGGTAATGGTAATGATGCTGATGGTGATGGTGATGGTGATTGTGATGGTGATGGTAACGGTGATGGTAATGGTAATGGTGAGTGACGGTGATGGCGCGAGTTGAGCTGGAAGGTACGAGTTACGAGTTGAACTGGGTTTGAGGTTGAGTTGAATGGAGATTGTGTTGAAGGTTGAGCTGAGGTAGGGGTTATGGTTAAATTTAGGGTTCGGTTGCGTTGAGGTCAAGTTAGGGTTGAATAGGGTTTCGGTTAAGGATTAATTTAAAAGTTGATTTGGTGATTTTTTAGGTTAAGGGTTAATTTAAAAGTTGATTTGGTGATTGAGTTGAAAGTTGGATTGGCGGTTAATTTGGTGATTGCGTTGCGATTGAGTTGGAGGTTGTCGAGTTGTAAATTGAGTTGGAGGTTGAGCTGAATATTGAGTTAAGAGGTTCAATTCGAGATTGATTTGGGGGTTCAGTTAATTTGCAAGACCGAAGTTCTGATCACCTCGTGAGGTTTCAGCCCTTTATATTTTATGTTTTGAAATTAGTTAAAATATTAAAGAAGGAATTTTTAGAATTTAAAATTTCATTAAAATTAGAAAATTAGTACAACTCCACGCTTTTAGGCCTAAAAATCTGATCCAGCTCACCATGCGTCAAGAAATGGGGTTAATATTAAAAAATTTAAATCTCTCGACACAATTTTGAAGGGATCGTCGAGATACAGAATTATCAAAATAGGGAGAGAATTTGGTAAAAGTGGAAAAGTCGTTTAAAACAACGAATTAAGTCCTTGAAAGGCCGAAAAGTATCGAAATAGAGAAAAAATTATAGAAGATCGAAATACAGTGCCTGTATGCGTATTTGAATAAATCGAAATTAAAATTTTGAACTGGCATTGATAATTTCTGGCGTTTTAAGTCTAAAATTCTTAAAATTTAGTAAGATTGTCAAAAGTTAAATATCAATGAATTCTTTCAATTTATTAGGTTGAGTGAAGGACTAATAACCGTTAGAAATTGGTTTATCAAATTGAATCGAGGGCGGGACGCTCTTCCGACTTTGACAACGAACTTTTAAACGCAATAAAGAAGAGAGATAGCAGAAACAGTAACATCAACTGTTTGCCGCCGTCTGCTAGTAAATTAATCTAATTTTGTTATTTAATGAATGAAATTATTTATGATTCTACCTAACAGATGAAAAATTTCTTAAATTGAAGTTGAAATTTCAATGCCCCAAAGTTTTAAAATTCTTATTTTGTTAGAATTATCTTTTTCTTTTAAATATTTTCCTTTATTTTTCTGCTTTTCAAATTGCCAAGGATTGAATAAAATTTCAATTCAGCGAATTGCTTTTAGCACATTCAAGATTTTTTTATTTTAAATCGAGTAATTTTTTTTTTTTTTTTTTTTTTTTTTTTTTTTTCACTGGACCTAGAAATTGCATCATATTGTCCTACTAACTTTGTGGATAGAAGTATGACTTGTCTTGATCTGTTGCTATTGAATAATCGACCTAAATTGATTTTTTTTTTACTCAAATTTCAGTTCCCGGACTATTTACAACCCATGATATGATTTTTGGCTCGTATAATTTTGATATTAATATTTATGACAATGACGCCTTTAGATATTGCCGATCATTGCATAACGTAGATCAGAATGCTTTGCTTATTGCAGCAAATTCGCTTGATTGGGGAGTAATTTCCCTCATCCCGGATGTTAATAATCGGAGCATTTCAAGGCACTAATGTCTCAACTTCTCGATGAGTTTGCACTCATAAGAAAAATTTGTTTGGAGCCACCGTGCAAGTCTTTCTAATTAAATCACTCTATACTGTACCATCGGAATATTAGGGATTTTCTTCATGCAACTTAGAGAGCAAATAAAAATCCTACTTTATTTAGTCATTATAAGAAATACAGAAATAAGGTGAATGGGATGATTAAAGCAGCGAAGCTCCAGTATTTTAAATGTAATATTTTTAATTTGGACCTACCCAATAGGATTTTATGGCGGAATTTCCAAAAATATGGTCTTTCAAAAACCAAACGAACTGCCGTATCGGATTTTTCAGTTACTGAGTTCTCAAATCATTTTACAAAATGCTCCCAGGTAGCTGTACAAAATCAATTTCTTATGAATTCTGCTATTTCGTCAACTGATAATCTATGTTTTTATTTTAGGAATGCTTCCATTATGGAAGTATGTAGTGCGATTGATAATATTCAATCTGAAGCACAAGGTTCTGATGGTATCCCTATAGGTTTCATTCGACTTTTACTACCGTCAATAAGCACTGTTTTAACAAACATAATTAACACTGAATTGACTAAATCTGTTTTTCCGACGGGGTGGAAGATTGCACATATAACCCCTGTTGGGAAGGTACCTAAGCCTGAAACTATACAAGACTTTCGACCAATCAGTATACTTCCTTGCTTATCTAAAATAATTGAAAAAATTATGAAGTTTCAAATGATGAATCATATTTCTAGTTTCTGATGTTCCTCAGGGTTCAATCTTGGGCCCTTTGTTATTTATGATGTTTATAAATGATATCAGAAACAGTGTAGCTCCGGTAAAGTTTCATATTTCATAGTAGCAAGCGATATGAATGCTTGCGTGCTGAGAATAAACGATACACGTGAAAGAATTTTAATTTGGAGCAATAACAATCATATTAAAATCAACCACTTAAAATTCAAAACCATGTTCCTAACTAGTAATAAAGTAATGTTATCCAACCTTTGGCATTATAATATCAAAATTGGCAATGCGAATATTGAGATTGTGGATACGGTTAGGAACTTGGGATTATTGATGATTAACAAACTTAGTTGGGATGATCATGTAATTCAATTATGTGGTAGAATATATGCTACGTTAAGGACGCCCCATGAAAGCTGTACGCCGCGGGACGCTAAGCTGAAATTAATACGATCATTAATTATTCCGCATTTAACCTACTGTGCCCATGTTTATTCCGGTTACTCTAAGTCCTCGTTGAGAAAATTAAATATCGCTTTTATTACGTATGTGAAGTTAGCCAGAAATTTCTATCCCGAAAAGGCTTTTTCAAACTACGTGTGTCTTTGCTAAATTATAAGGCTATTTCACATATGAGACGTAAAGTTAGCAAGAAATTTTCATCCAGAAAAAAAAAAATGGTAACCAATTCAGCGATTTTTTTTTTGACAGTTAAAAAAATTAAATGACATTAAACACAAATAAATACACAAATAAAAATCATTAAAGTAAGTTGCTAAAGACTTATTTTGTAATAATTATACATATGTTTTTTAATTAAAGCAAATTTATATTTATCTGGTATAGCAAAAATAAAAATCTCTCGGATTCAGGCTACAGTGTTTTGAGATTGGCATACTATAGGCTAACTTTGTGCAAAAAATTATCAAATTCCTTCCGTGGCAAGTTTGCCAAATATCATCAAAGGCTTAATTATTTACGCAATGTTGATGATCTAACTTGACATATTCGTCTGGTACGGCAATACTAAAAATCTCTCGGATTGAGGCTACAGTGTTTTGAGATTGGCATACTATAGGCTAACTTTGTGCAAAAAATTATCAAATTCGTTCCGTGGCAAGTTTGCCAAATATCATCAAAGGCTTAATTATTTACGCAATGTTGATGATTTAACTTCACATATTCGTCTGGTACGGCGATACTAAAAATCTCTCGGATTGAGGCTACAGTGTTTTGAGATTGGCATACTATAGGCTAATTTTCTGCAAAAAATTATCAAATTCGTTCCGTGGCAAGTTTGCCAAATATCATCAAAGGCTTAATTATTTACGCAATGTTGATGATCTAACTTGACATATTCGTCTGGTACGGCGATACTAAAAATCTCTCGGATTGAGGCTACAGTGTTTTGAGATTGGCATACTATAGGCTAACTTTATGCAAAAAATTATCAAATTCGTTCCGTGGCAAGTTTGCCAAATATCATCAAAGGCTTAATTATTTACGCAATGTTGATGATCTAACTTGACATATTCGTCTGGTACGGCGATACTAAAAATCTCTCGGATTGAGGCTACAGTGTTTTGAGATTGGCATACTATAGGCTAACTTTATGCAAAAAATTATCAAATTCGTTCCGTGGCAAGTTTGTCAAATATCATCAAAGGCTTAATTATTTACGCAATGTTGATGATTTAACTTCACATATTCGTCTGGTACGGCGATACTAAAAACCTCTCGGATTGAGGCTACAGTGTTTTGAGATTGGCATACTATAGGCTAACTTTATGCAAAAAATTATCAAATTCGTTCCGTGGCAAGTTTGCCAAATATCATCAAAGGCTGAATTATTTACGCAATGTTGATGATTTAACTTCACATATTCGTCTGGTACGGCGATACTAAAAATCTCTCGGATTGAGGCTACAGTGTTTTGAGATTGGCATACTATAGGCTAATTTTCTGCAAAAAATTATCAAATTCGTTCCGTGGCAAGTTTGCCAAATATCATCAAAGGCTTAATTATTTACGCAATGTTGATGATCTAACTTGACATATTCGTCTGGTACGGCGATACTAAAAATCTCTCGGATTGAGGCTACAGTGTTTTGAGATTGGCATACTATAGGCTAACTTTCTGCAAAAAATTATCAAATTCGTTCCGTGGCAAGTTTGTCAAATATCATCAAAGGCTTAATTATTTACGCAATGTTGATGATCTAACTTAGCCAATTGCTTGGAGAAAACTGATACTTCGGATTGCCCAAATTGCGAGAGTAACTTTACTGTTCACAATATTTTTACAAATAACACCATATTTATTTATGTGAAACCTTTGCAAAATCCCAGAACACCTATTTCAATTACAAACATCCCAACCGTTATTAATATATTTGGGCATAATTATAAATTAAATTCATTTGTTAATTATGTACCAGATGGAGCTCATTACGTATGCTACTGCTACCGTAATGAGTTCTGGGATATATATGATGACTTAACCGAAATAGTTATCCAAAAAAGGTCATCTAAATTATGCAGAGTAATCCCTCATATGTTAGTATATGAAGTAATTAAAAATTAATTATCCTATATAGATACAATATTTTTAAATTAAACTAAACTAGTAAAAAACCATAGCGTTCAGAATGATTAACGATTTCGGTTCTATACTTAAACAAAATACGAAAGTTAGCCGAGGTTTATAGTAACTTGCCACGGAACGATTTCAATTATTTTTTGTCAGAAGTAAGCTTATAACCTCGCGAAAAACACGCGCAAGACTTACTGAAAACATCAAAGAAAATCCTCGCGGAAAACATCGCGGAAAAACCTCGCAGAAAACATCGCGGGTGAAAGCTGGGTAAATAATTAAGCCTTTGATGATATTTGGCAAACGTGCCACGGAAGGAATTTGATAATTTTTTGCAGAAAGTTAGCCTATAGTATGCCAATCTCAAAACACTGTAGCCTGAATCCGAGAGATTTTTATTTTTGCTATACCAGATAAATATAAATTTGCTTTAATTAAAAAACATATGTATAATTATTACAAAATAAGTCTTTAGCAACTTACTTTAATGATTTTTATTTTGTGTATTTATTTGTGTTTAATGTCATTTAATTTTTTTAACTATCAAAAAAAAAAAATCGCTGAATTGGTTACCATATATTTTTTTTCTGGATGAAAATTTCTTGCTAACTTTACGTCTCATATGTGAAATAGCCTTATAATTTAGCAAAAGACACACGTAGTTTGAAAAAGCCTTTTCGGGATAGAAATTTCTGGCTAACTTCACATACGTGCTTTTATTTCTGGTGCTCGGTATAGAGAGCTGATTCAATTTCAAGTTATACTAGTTTAATATTGGGGTGTGATTTATATCATTATTTAGAGTGCATAACAGTTATTTTCCTTTATAAAATAATTGATTATAGAAATCCCATGAATCTCTTCAATTTGATTAAATTTTTTAAATCGACTCGTACATCTAGTATCAGTCTTCCTACAAATTGCAAAACTAAAGCACGTGAGTCATCTTTTTTTGTGCGGGGTATTAAACTTTGGAACTCATTAAATCCTAATTTACAATCTAAGATAAGTCTAAGTAATTTTAAAAACGATTGCTTCAGATATTTTTCATCTCTAAGTTGATACTTGTTTCATTTTGGAACACTGGTTCATATTGTTTTGTGATAATTTTGTTCGGGTAGATGCAACCAGATTTATGATTTATCATTTATAAATCTTGTAAATTATATATTTATTTAGTACTACTTTAACATAAGTTTTTTAGACAGCAAATGTTGTATTTGGTTTTCCCTTTTTGAAATTTTATTTAATTCTATTGTTCGTCATATGAAATTATTTAATGTTCTAATTTTAATCAAGATTGTGTAATTGGATATTTGAATTGAGTATACATAAGAAGATTTTCTTGTATTTTAAGGAAATTGCAATAAGGCTAAGCCTTACTTGTATAATATTAATAAGAAATACATAAATAAATAAAATAAATAATTTCCTAGAAATGACATTTCTAGGGCATTTTTAAGTAAATGAAATGTTGATACAAAGTCTCTTAAGCTATGGCGCTGTTTTTATTTAACCGAGCAAAAATAATAGTTGAATCGACTTTAGAACGATCTTATACACCTGGAAGGTCTTATTATTGTCGGCTCTGTTTTAAAATTATCCTCTGTGTTAAATTAATAACCAAATAACAAATTTAATATATTAACTCGGCAAGCAGTACCTCATAGAATAACAATCTTGAAACAGCGAACACGTCTACAAATTTATTTTCTTGGGAAAAAACAAAATCGCCTTCTCTGATCCGTAACTTACAGAAGTTTTAAACGTATAAAAAAGGTTTACATCAAAATATCACGAGATACTAAATATACATTTATCTTCGCTAAATGTGTACCTGTTCAATTAATCAAGTCAAATAACCAGAACTAATCCAAATCCGAATCAATAACCAACAACAACAAAATATTACCAATTTTTTACAGAATTGGCGAAAAGCAATATTCGAAATTACTTTCGCTTCTAAAGACATTTCCAATATTAAATCAAACGTAAAATTGACGTCAACATCTGCTTACAAAAAAATGAATGGCGTTAATGAAAGCACAAAATATTTCTATTTAATTATTTAAGACATCAAGTTAATCGAGTTCAAGGCATAAAGGGCACATTTCTAATAGTTGTAATACTTTTAAATCTGGTCAATTTTGAAAGTTCAATGAGTATAAATTTTTAACTTACTGTTTCCCATCACATTAAATAGCCATTCAACGATTTTTTAAGATGAAAAATTACCTGTAAATAAAAATAAAAAAAACAAATTAAATTAGTGAAAAATTTTGTCATATAGGATTAGGGGCAGATAAATAGCTTCCATTTGAATAAATCTGTTGTTGTTTGTTCGAAATGTTGACATAATTAGCAGAAAAACTTTCGCTTACATATATTTTAAAAAATTAAATCAAACGTGAAAATTAATAATTTTAACATCTGCTCGCAAAATAAATTAAAAATTTATGAAAGCATAACACAATCATATGTTTTAAAAAAAAAAATGATCTTGTTGCATATTTTCCGTTACGGTAATAAAAAACAAACAAAGAGTCAATCACAAATCGATTAATATTCGCACTTAATGGCACTGACACATATCGTACACATATAATCGATATAAATAAATCGAAATTTCTTTATAATTATCCAATTAAATATTAACGTGTATTTTAGATAAAAAATTTTAGAATTGATGTATTTGAAATGAGTACAGATATATAAAATAAAAAATTTGTAAATTCAAATAATGCCAAAATGTTTAGAAAATTTCTAATCGTGAAACAGAATGATTTCTTATTGTTTTTGGTGCATTTTTGATCATACATTCAGTTTATTATGTGTGCTTCCTGAACACAAACAAATCAAATCGCTGAAGAAGAGAAATAAAAACTTTCATCTACCTACAAAAAATAAAAGAAATGCAAACAATTTATATTTTGTGAAGAAAAGCATAAGGTATGTACGAAACACTTACTATATGTACTCACTATTTATAATTTTTATACATACTTATATTTAATGAAAGGCGAAAAAATTATTTGTACTCATTGTGTTTGATTTAAATTCAATGATTATGATTATTATTAGTTTTATATTGTACATTTTCGATTATTACAAAAGTTAATTTAATAATAGTTAGAAAACTACATACATACGTAATTATTCTAAATAACAAAAAATTACAACTTTTATTTCCCATTTCGCGCGATTTCATTTAAAAATTAATTAATTATAAATTTGAATTGAACGCATCGCGCAAATGATGGTTTGGCTTTGCGTGTGTTTTTCTACAATCAGCGAAATTTGTTTACTATATAACAAAACTTACTAATTACACATTTTAATTATACACTTTTACTTGAAAAAGTTTTCCCATTTAACATTTCTTTTTTTGTTTGTTTTAAATTCAGCTTGAAAATTCCTGCTTCCCTTTCGTAGAAACAGCTTCAACCAAATCATGAAAAATGAAACAAAATTCATCTTTTTTTTAAATATTGAAATTTAAACATTTAGAGTGACCCCAAAAAACCGTGATTTTTGGCCCATTTCGTCGACTTCATGGATTTTCTTGAAAAGCGATTTAAATGATAGTTTAACATGAGACATTAATCCTCGTAAGGTTAATCCTCGTAAGTTGAGCATATTTTTTGTTTCGAAGATATGACAAGTCAAACCTGTCGCTTGACCTACCCCACGCTATAATAAATCCAGCCTTCTCGGTGACCTCGTTCCATTATGTTAAAATTATTCCAAAATCATTTTTTATGTGAAATTTTGTGTCCTTAAATAAGCCGTATCCATCTCGAAACGAGCAGGCTTGTAAAATTAACGTTTCTAATCGACTCTAAAATAATGTTTTCTTGATTTTTAGTCAGTTAAAGGGGATATACTCGTATAAAACAAATATATCAAGGAGTTTTGCTAGTACAATATGAGTTAACTAATTCGAGTCATCGTTTAGATTTTACTGAAGAAAAGTTTGCTAAACCGAGCATATATCTTAAAATTATAAATGATATATTATGAGTAGTAACATATATACAGCGTGTCCCATTTTAATCGACCCATTCATATATTTCGTCAGGAAAGCTGCCAATCAAAAAAATAACTTAAATAAAAGTTAAAGGATTTTAAGGCGGCAGGCAATCGATAGAACCTTAAATTTAACCTTGAAATCTGTTTTCAAGGTTATTTGAAGTCAACTCTTATTTTTTTCAACTCTTATTCAGATAGGTACTTAACGAACTTTTTTGACTGACTTTCAGCGATCATTTCAAGGTTAAATTATGAGCTGGTATGAAATAACCAGCATATGATGGATTTTAATGGGGAATGACTCAATTAATAGTAAGTTGTTGGCATCAAGACATTAGGTACCGATCTGGTGACCTTGACTCTTACCATCAAAAACAAACTAAAAAATTATAATAACGATTTCTTTCCGTTTCTTCTCCTGTATTTGGTTGTTTATAAATCAATTTTTTTTTTTCTTTTAAATAGAAGGTTTTAATACTAGCAAAACCCCCGAAATATACGTCCCTTTAAACTGCCTAAAAATCACTAAAACTTTATATTAGAGCCGATCAGAGACGATAGTTTTACATGACTGCTCGTTTCGTGACACGGCTAATTTATTTAGTTTTCCCAGTAACAATCCTCGTTTCTTCTAAAAAATCGGTTATAACTAGGCTTAGAATTTTTAGGTAAAAAAATATTTTTAAGGGGAAATCCAAACCAAAAACTTGTTGGATAGTTATTGTTTTTAGAACAAACAACTCGACTTTCATAGCTTAAAATTCGATAAAGTAAAATATTTTCTAAGCCAAATTTTAAATTTAGGCCCAAAAATATATTTTTCGCTTCTTAGATCAATAAATTATCTCAATAGTTTACTGCACATTATTTGACGATCCAGAGTTCTTCTAGAAAAGCAGATTTTCTAATTGTAGTTTTTATTCGTTAACGTATGTGCCAGAATTCAAACATGAATTTTAGTGAAATATTGCGTGCTTATTTACGTGAGAAAAGTTATCATATTGTTTGTCAACATACGTTTGTGAATTTCAACACATCGAATCAGAATTTTGAGCAAAAATCTAAATGAAAATTTGAATTCCTAAATGTAATTGAATAAATTCTTAAGTGGGAACTTAAATTGGATTTAAAAATTTAAAAATTGAATTAGAATTACAAACTAGATTTGAAGAACATCTTGTGTTTAATATGAATCAAAAGCTAATCGTAGTTTTCAGCAGAAACTTAGCTACAAATAGACTTTTAATTCCAATTTTTGAATAAAAATTCCAACCAGGGCTTGACTAAATATTGAGTTGATTTCAAAATACTTCCGGTTTTAAATCCATAAATTTTCAGTTTGAAATTAAACAGATACAATTGAGTTACAATTCGTAGCACGACATCTTTCAACATTTTGAGTGAAATTTTAAATAGAAATTAAGAAAATGTTTCTGGATTAAACTACATTTTGCATGGAATTGAAACAGCACAAATTGTTATATAGTGTTACTTGGGTTAAAATTGATTTGGAAATTTAGATTAGAAATTGATTAGGAAATTCTACATGATTATGAGAAAAAATGTGAGTATAAATTTGGTGTTTTAAGGCAAGAATTGAATTGCAATACGAGATTTGATCTCAAAGAACCAACAAAATTTCCTTAGAATTTAGTTTAGAAATTTGTATCGGAAATTTTGAGTAAAATTTGAATTAGGAATTTAAATTTAAAAAAATTGGTTTGGCATTTCAAACCAAGTAAAATCTTTGGTGAAATTATATATAGGAATTGAGTTAAAATTAAAATTTTGAGAGAAATATAAGTTTACATTGCACAATAGATTTACTGAGTGTATTTTCAATTAGAAAACCAAAAAATGAGAGCAAATTAGGTACAGCAAAGAATATAGTATATATGTCAAGGGAAAACTAGACTGAATTAGAGTGGAAGAGAAAATGGTTTTTATGGATTCGAATAAAATTTTGGATGCATCCAGAATAAAATTAGATTACAATTCCATCAATTTTGAGTGACATTTTAATCCGAAATTGAGTTAAACTTCCAGACTGTACTTGAATGTTAATTGTAATTTTAATCACGCTCATTGAATTAAATTGAAATGAAAACTTGAGTGAAATTTAAAATTTTAATAAATACTTAGGTGATTCTACTAATTGATTATTGTAATTTTCCTTTTAATATGTAAATGTTATTCACTCTAATAACGTAGGTTAAAATCAAAATGGGTTCGAAAAAAATTAAGATTTTTAGTCAGAAATTTAGTTCCCAGCAGTTTTCGAAGTTGAACAAAATGATAAATGGAATTTTAAACATAAATCTACTAGGACTTAAGCGGTTACGCCTTGTGACCACAGATATAAAGAATTTGAGTGGAATTTTAAATAGAAATTGTCTTCTTTATTTTACATTTGGGAAACACATTTTGAAAACAATTTTAGCAAAATAATTAAGCACTTTATGTGACTGAGCTTAAATTCTAAACATGATTTCAATAAATTTTTTAGTTCAACTAGAAAATCAGGAATCGAGCAAAAATCTAAAAGAATGTTGTTGTATAATAGAAGCATATCAATTTTAAACCGTAATTGAATAAAATCTTAAGTAGGAATTTACATTAGAAATAGAGTTTAACTGACTGCCTTTAATAACAGTTTAAATGAATTTTAAAAAATGTAGGTGTGGCCAACACACGACTTTCTTTTACGAACAAGTAGTTTTTTGTAAACCTTATACTTTTTAAGATATTTGCAAAATAAATTTTCTGGACCAAGGGAGTGGCCACTAGGCCATTCGGTTAGCCGATTTGGAGTAAAATTCACTGGGACCTTCCAATTTATCAAAAAAGCTTAAATCTGAAGTTTCAGTGCGATTGGTTAAACTATCTGGGCTGTAGAGAAGACACAGACTGACAGACAGACACCATTTCGAAACCCATTTTTTCGGATTAAGGGGACCTCAAAACAGATAAATCTCTAAAAATCTCAAGTTCCAAAATTTTCATGATTACTATACTTTATTTTACTAGAGTAAAAGAAAGTAAAATTTATTTAATTATTCGAGCAAAATTTTTATTTACAACGGGGTAAAACAAGATTTGAACAAAGTTTGGACTAAAAATTCAATTTCAATCTAATCGAGAGTTTGAGCAAAAATTTGGATGCAATTTAATTAAAAAATATTTAAAAAATTAGCTTGAAGTCCAAATTTAATTAACGAAAAATTATGGTGGCAATTCTGCTAGAAATTTTGCTGTATTTTGTTTACAAATTAAGTAAAAATTCCCACCTAGATTTGTCTAAATGTGCTTGATTATTGTAATTTGTGCTTCCAAGTGCATTTAAGAAATTTATTGAGAATTTATTTGAGTGTTATTAGAAATGCTGAGTTAAAGTCGAAGTTGGATCAAAATGTTTGTTAAATTTGTATCAGAGTTTTAAGCAGAAATCTGAGTAAGTTTCGAAGTTTTGATTTTTAATCGGTAATTGAAAAAAATTTTGAGTAGAAATTTAATTTGAATAGTAACTTGGACTTGAGCAAAAACATAACTGTAATTTAGTTTTTACTTTAAAAGTTGAGTTTGTATTTCGAGTTGGACTGGCAAAAGAAAAATTAAAAATTAGGTTACAATTATAAAATAGATTTGAGCAAAATTTTATGTTTAGTGAGGGTAAAATTCTGAGAAAAAGTTGTTTTTGAATTTCAAAATTTTGGTTGCAATTAGATAGAAATTTTGTGATATTTTTATAATACAAGTAGGCTAAGTTCTAAGCTCGATTTGACAAAATTAAAGTAGGAATTGAGTAATAATTTTGAGTGAAATTTAAAATTAACAATTTACAGTACAATTTCAGCTTTCATTTTAAAATGATTCGGAAGTGTAAGTTTGATATTCGCAATTAGTAAAACAATAAAATTGTTTAGTATCAGCACAATGTATAAAAGAATATGAATTCTAAATTGTAATTGAAAATAATCTTGATGGCAACTTAAATACAAAATTGACTTTGAACTACCATTTGATTAGAGCAGAAATATGAGCGTAATTTAGATTTCTTAGTTTAAAACTTGCTTCAATATCGTGAATCGTTTATTCTGAATCGTTATGATGTTCTTTTGAAGTAAATATCGCTTACCAGTCCAAATTTTTAAGTGTATGGATGTGGAACCATATTAGGACTACTTTTCGAGCACTTTGTAGCCCAGGAGAGTTAGTTTATCCAACATTATAGCCAAAAACATGACACTTTTTTTGTTAATGAGTGAATTGTAATGCTCTTAAGATAAGGTCTAGTTTTGGTTTTCTTTTCAAAATATGAACACATATTTTTAGTTAAATGTTTTAGGAAAATATTTTTTATTTTTTAGACCCTAAAAATTCTAAGCCTAGTTATAACTAATTTATATTAAATTTTAGATGAAATCTATTTTATTTGAAAACAGCCTAAAATTTTACAAAAAAAATGATTTTGGAAAAAAATTTAACATAATGGAACGACGTCACCGAGAATGCCGGATTTACTATAGCATGGGTAAATCAAACCACCGGTTTAACTCGTCATATCTCCAAAACCTAAAAAATGCTGAACTTAAAACTTTGTGAGAATTAATGTCTCATCTTAAACTATCATTTAGACCACTTTTCAATAAAATGCATGAGGTCGACGAAATGGGCGAAATTTGGGGTCACTGTTTTACTTGACATAATAATTATGGAAATTTGTTAAAATTGTGAGATTTGTTAACAAATCCGGATGTGAATTTTGAAATACTAAAATTCTGGGATTACTATTTGTAAAAATTAACTATTTGTAACTATTTGTCCTCCGCAAAATTTCTAGACGTTTCGACTAAATTTACTTTGCCTGCAGCAAATGGAAGCCGAGTCAAAGCATTTGGTTCTAAAATGATTTGATTGATATTCAAAGACAAACAATTATTGACGCGTTGGCTAACTAATTTTCCGGGGTCGTTATCCTTAAATTAAAATCCTTCTTTGTCTTATATAGATAAGACATTTCTGCATCCGGACATGATGAAGTTAATCAGTAAGTTTGACGAAATCGCAACAAACAAACATAGATTGGCACCAAATAACTGCAAATAGCAACAGCGCATTTTGAAATCATGAAGGCGTAAGGAATATGTCGACCCAGTTAAAGTTACTAGTTCAGTCCTCTTGGTCGCAAGAAGAATGAAGATTGGCGACCTTGTAATGATTATAGGGCGCCCCATCTCCAAAATTGTTCCTTCCGTCTGAAGGATTGTACGATGATTTCTACCTTGGATTTGGTTTGCGACTTTGCGAGTATCACCAGATGAAAATCGAACCTTCCAAAATCATTTATCTCATGTAGAAACAGTTTTTCGAAAATTATCGGAACATGGAGTCATAATCAACCTATGCAAGGGCGTTTTTACTACGTGTTATACGGTTTGTGCTAAGGGAACTCTTCCATCTATCGAACGGGTACAGGTCACTGAGCAGATCGAGAGACTGAAAAATGTCCAGCAGTTCAATTGGTTCCTGGGCATGACTCATTTTTACAGGCGTTTCATACCGAAAAGGCGTTGCAACTTTATCCTTTATACCAATCATAAGCCCCTTACTTTTGGCTTCATTCAAAATTTAGAGAAAGCTTCGCAACGCTAGGACTCCTATAAGGAGAAACTCGGAATTTATAAGAAAGAATTAAGAAAGGCACAAAGGAGGTCTTGGAGAATCTTCTGTGATAATATGGAAGAGGTATCCGAAACCTCCCGCCTTAGGAAGATTCTTTCCAAAAGTACATCTAGTCCCAGTTTTTTGATAAAACCGGACGGATCTTGGACAGCTTCTAGTGGAGAATCTCTGGAGCTTCTCTTCGAGACACACTTCCCAGGGAGCTTTGAAGACCTGTTGGTGCGTAGCAATCATCAGCAATCACTGTCAGTAACCACAGAGGATATCGTAACCAGGAAACGGATCCTATGGGCACTGAGGGGTTTTAAACCATTTAAATCGGCTGGTCCGGATCAAATTATACCAGCGGAACTTCAAAACAACTCAGTAATTATTCTTCCCTACCTGGAAGCTATATTCAAAGGGTGTTTGAAGCTAGGCTATATTCCTAGGTACTGGACGGAGGTCAATGTGGTGTTCATACCGAAAGCGGGGAAAAGCTCACATGTCTATCCTAAGGACCTAAGACCAATAACTCTATCATCCTTTCTTTTGAAACCCTTGGAAAGGCTGCTGGATGTATACATCAGAGATAAAATAGGTGCCAGGAAGTGGGCATCGTCTCAGCATGCGTACACAAAGGGTAGATCTGTGGACACTGCTCTGCACGCCTTGGTGTCTACGATTGAGAAATCGATTAATTCGAAGGAATTCTCTTTGGTGGCCTTCCTGGATATAGAAGGCGCCTTTAATAATGTGAAAGCGAAGGCAATCAAGAAGGGATTGTCATTTTTGGAGGTGGACGTTCCTCTGATAGGGTTAATCAATTATATGCTGGGAAGCAGGATTGTTAGCTCGAAGTTGGGGGACTCCACCATCAAGAGGCGAGTAACTAGGGGAACTCCGCAGGGAGGGGTTCTGTCCCCTCTTCTCTGGAACATAGTGGTAAACGGGTTACTACTTGAATTGGAGAGAGAGGGTATTGAAGTTATCGCGTACGCAGATGACGTAGCTTTAGCTGTTACCGGGAAATTCCTGGGCACGATTGTAGACGTAATGCAGAATGCGCTTACCATCGTTACGAAATGGGCTGGCAAATGTGGACTTGGTATTAACCCGTCCAAGACAGAGCTGGTACTCTTTACTAAGAAATACAAAATCCCGGTAGTTGTCCCTCCTACCTTAAATGGCACGAGACTTGCTTTTACTGACAGAGCTAGATATCTGGGCATTATCTTGGACAGTAAGCTTAGTTGGAAGCCCAACATGTTGGAGAGAATAAACAAAGCTACTATTGCTTGCACTCCTGTAGGAACGCCATTGGTCATAGATGGGGTCTGAAGCCGGAGCTGGTTTACTGGCTCTACACCGCTGTAGTGAGACCTGTACTCATGTACGGGGTGGGTGTTTGGTGACCAGCTCTGGACAAGGTAACTTACAAAAGTAAGATTGAGAGAGTGCAAAGAACGGCCTGTATGCTTGTTAGCGGGGCATTGAGGTCGACACCGACAAGTGCCTTAGAGGTTATGTTGCACCTTCTTCCGGTCGACATTTTTGGCAAACAGATGGCGGCAAATACGGCTGTACGACTTGCAGCCGTCTCTCAGTGGAGGTGTCTTAGTATAGGATACTCTACTATTGTCAGATCGTTGAAGGATGAGCTGGCGAATCTTGATTACATTAAACCTACTCTACGCTTCGAGAAGCGATTTCGGACCTCCTTCCCTTCAAGGGAATCCTGGAGGGATAGACCGTTATCGGAAACCGAAGCTTTGCAATTCTTCACAGTTGGTTCCAAGCTAGACGGCAAAGTAGGAGCTGGAGTATTCTGTGACAAATTAAATGTAAATATTTCTATTCGTCTCCCTGATTACTGCAGCGTATACCAAGCTGAAGTCGTAGCGATTGAGGAGGTCATGACGTGGTTGAAGCATAATGTGTTATCCTCAGACGATATCACAATCTATGTGGACAGTCAAGCGGCGATCCGGTCGTTAGAATCGGTGTCTTTGGCGTCACGGGTGGCGTTGAGTTGTCACTCATCTCTAAATGAGATGGGGGAGCATTTCAATATCCAGGTAGTCTGGGTCCCAGGTCACTCGGGCGTCATGGGGAACTGCAGGGCAAATGAACTTGCTAGGCATGGTACGACTCTCCAGCTGCAACCGGAAAGGGCCAGTCTGGGGAGGCCTATCATAGCGCTGAGGCAAGCACTTGGGAAGCAGGCGCTATCCTCAGCGGGGGAAAGGTGGTCTAACACTCTCACCTGTAGAGTTGCAAGACAAGTTTGGCCAAAGCTGGACTTGGGGCGTACTAGGGCATTAATATCCTTACGCAGACGTGAATTAAGAACGGTCGTAGGAATTCTCACGGGACACTGCCTTTTTGGAGAACATGCAAGAAGGCTGGGTCTGGAGGCTAATGACTTCTGCAGAAGCTGCTTAGACGAAGAGGAGGAAGAGACGTTGGTCCACTTCCTTTGCTCGTGTCCAGCATTGGCTCTCAGAAGGCACAAACACTTAGGTAACTTCAGGATGGACTGCCTCTCGGATCTCGAAAACAGTAAATGCGGGACGTCTTACGCTACATAAGTAGCTCGAAATGGTTCCAATAGGGGTAAAAGGGGATACATCCTGTGGTATCACAATGGACCGTCACCGGTCTAAGTGTGCGTAAGCAGCCACTCCAACCTAACCTAACCTAACCTTCGCAACGCTAATGTTAGAAATAAAAATATAGCGAATAATTCTGAAATTGGCATCTCTCTAATGAATGAGTTAGGTATGAGAAAACTGTTGACAAGATTGTGAGCCGCATTTGCTAATTTCGGATCAAAAACGACTTCGAGTCCGACTTTCTCAATTACATTTGGATCGTTTTCGAAAGGATAAAACTGATTTCAATCGACGATTTGTAACTATGGAAAACAAACAGCAGAGTGGACTGAACCCGCGGTACCTCTGCTCCGAAACAGCCAAAGTGGTGAACATCGGTTATGGCATCAGTTGTTACCTTAAAAAAAACAGTAAAACAATAACCGGAGAATATTATTTAAACCGTTTGGATGAACTGGTTCAAAAAATTCGTGAGACCAGACCCGTTTTAAAACATAAAAAAATTATCTTTCATCAAGATAACGCAACAAACACAAAAGCGTTTCCAGATCTGGCGCCCTCTGACTTTCATCCGTTAGCAAACCTCAAAAGATTTCTGCGTGGAAACCGTTACGAGGTTATAGCTGCCATATAAGAGTATTTTGAAAAGGTCTTCCGGAAAATCACTTCAAAGATGTGCACTCTCATGCAGATGATGAATAAAGATTCTGTTCAGATCAAATCGCAATATTCAGTTCTACCACTAATTTCCAAGTGGCCAAAAATTACTGATTCTACAAATACTTGGAAATTATGAACGTCCACCTTTTTCTGCCACTTAGGTTTATTGTATGTACCAACAAAACATAGTGTGATGGTATCCAGGATAACCAGAAGTGGAATAGGTTATGGTAGGGCGTGTGCGTCTGACTAAATACAAACTAAATTAATTTTTTCTTGAACAGCGGACACTAATTTAGTTTAAAATAATCTGAATTTAGTCGAGGCAAAGTAAGGTTTTGCTCTATTGAGAAGTTCTAGTACACATGGTCTATTCAATAAGCTGAGTCACAGAGCAGACTTTTTCAACTTTCCCGCTATTCCCATCGTTCGCCACTTGGTTTCAGGATTGAATGGTAAACTTGCGACTTTAATACCAAAAGCGAGAAAGGCCCAGCATTTTTCAATCAATTGTTGAAATGAAAAAAAAAAAAAAAAAAAATCAAGAAAACTTGCTATACTCGGCTTAGGAGGGGTAATTGATGTTTACAAAAAATTCGTGCATTACTTAGTTGATATCAATAAAGAAGAAAACCATCTTTTTTTTAAAAAGTCTTAGACTAGAACTAGAATGTTTAAATATATGTAGGTATAGTAAAGACGCTGCAAACACTCTGGTTTCAACCACAATTCAAATTTGCTTTGTTTTCCAAAATCCATTAGATTTTGCCTCTTTTTTTTTGGACTACAAGTAATCAAAAGTCTTTGAGATGACCGCACTGATTATTTTTTTGCCTCTAATAAATTTTTTATCATTCGATATCAAAAACAATAGAACAATTTAGTAGATTTGTTTACTGAACGTCGATCATAAATATTTTAATCGTGATGTAATTTTATTGTTCTCAAGTCAAATATTTTTTAAGTGTAATCTAAATATTTGGTTGTGATTCTTTATCAATCAAGCAAAATTTGATGTAATGGGGCTAAAAAAAAAAATGTTTAGAGCAATTTAAAAAATTGTAGATCCCATTTTATATATGTACAAGACCCAAAAATTGATATAAATTCCAAAAGTACGACCTCTATAATAATTATACCCATATATATATATATTGGTTTTAAAAACAAATACCCATGAACTAAAAATAAGAAATTAAAACAAATTAAGAACATAACATTCTCGAAAGGAAGTTCAAATGAATTGTGTGTTTCAAATTTAGATGGATACAAAAAAAAAATTGGAATTCTCCCCTCGCTTTTACTAAAAACTAACAAATTTTTATGACTCTAGTTTTTACCACATTTCATTCGATTTTATTTAAATTAAATTCGTAGAAATCGTGAAGAACCCAACAACCATTTCAATTTTTTTTTTGTTTTGTTTTAAATTTATGATAGTTTAGTAATTTAGTATAGATTATTAAACCAATTCTGTATTGTTAGTTAACAAATTCTGGGAGTTTTATTTTTACGCGTTTAGCTTTGATTTATAGTGTAGTTCTCGTGATCGGATATAGCCGATTTTTTATTTTTTTAAATACGTGACTTGCTTTAACTTGGCTGGCTCGATATAAATAATATTGTGATAAGCTATCATTTGTACTGTGTAATTTTAATTGGTTGTTTATTCGTTCGACTGTAAAGTAATTAACGTTTGATTATTTGCATTTTAATTTTGTAGGCCAATTTTGTGAAATAATTAAATTTATTACATCTGAGCGTGTTTTTTTTTTTTTTTTTAAATTTTCAAAGAGAACATCTTACATCATGCAATATTAGTCATACCTTGTCACACACCGAATTATGAAATATGCCCAAGATTCACTGCCAATTTTTTTTTATTTTTTGTTTATATTTATATGACAAATGGCATATGACTACAAAATGTATTAAAACAAATCGTGTGGTGTGGAAAACAACAATGTGTTTGATCTAAAAACGGTTATATTCGTGCATAATTATTCAACGCAAAAAAACGACATCGACCCTTTAAAATAAAAGTGAAATTGTTCTAGTTGAAAGCACGCAAAAAAACAAAATGACCAACGTACAAACTAATTACTTTATAATGCTTCACTATTATTATTTTCTCATTCTGTACAACAACAACAAAAACTACAGTAAATCGATTCAAGTTCATCAAGTAAGAGTAAATGAAAGTAAAATAATTTTTATTTTCGTACCGTATTAGCAAAAATTATAAATGAAAACGAGACAACAAAAAAAAAAAAAAAATCCACCAGCTACCCACTATATATTGACTATATTGTATACAAATCAATCAAAAATCTTAAGATTTTATAATTACATAGTTAATTTATAAAAACATATACACTCACACGTTTAAAATTAAAATACGCGTTCAACAATATTTTTGTGTTACGCTCCAAATAGATGAGCAGGTAACATTGAACTTCTTACATATACAAGAGAGTGTAATAAAATTCCATTAATTTAATTACAAAAATGTGAAGCAAAAAACTGCTTTTCTTTTATAATAAGTTTTTGTAAATTTAATTTTATTTCTAACCCAAAAGACCGTTAAAATTAATATTCGATCAAGTTTTTTTTTTTTTACCATCTGTACATATAAAGAAAGTAGTGCACGAATCTAAAACAATCGGTTTTTGTTTTGATTAAAGTTTTTAATTCGCCACATCCTCTTAACATCCAAATTATATTCAGAACTGTATTTAAAGACTATGGCAATACAAAAGTATAAAATTTAAATGCTTTTGATAACATATTACTCATTCACACGTTTTTTGACCAAAGGTGATCATGTGGCACGTGTCAATCGGAAAATAAGTCATTAAGTTTAATGGAGCAGTAAGGTATGTATTAGTAATTAAAGTTCACGTTGTTTATTTCGTCGTAGAAATGGAAATCTATAATTAATCTCTGAATGAAATTACTCAATAAACGATACAAATTTGAACCAGGACCCTATTGCACCAACTACTTATCACTTATTACTTATCAACTTATCATAATTTTTGATAATTTTCTGTTGTACCAAATTGAAATTTGATAAGTATTTAATTGAGTTATAATAAGTGATAAGCACTCACTTATCAAAATTAAGTTGCACCAATTTGCGAAATGATAAATGATAAGTAATATTTTGATAAGCGATAAGTTTGAGATTTTTGATAATTTTTTCGTAGTTCTGTTGCACCAAAAGTTTTAACTTATCAATAATCGACTACTTTAATGATAACTTATCCAAAATATCAATAAGAAAAGTTTCACTACTCAAAAAAATTGATAAGAGCTACAAATTGTTGTGGTATGACGGAAGTCTGTTAAAAACGTTTTTTTTTGCTGTTATTGGTAAGATGAGAACTTTTGTTCAATTTTAAAAGAGTACAAATGATAATGACAATACATAATAACTTTAATTTCAAAATTTATACCGCTATTTTATTGTATTAAAATAAGTTATAATATTAAGTCAAAGTAAGAACAATTTCATTCTGTTCGATTTATCATAGAGGTAAGACAGTGGTTTTTCGATATTTTAAAATTTATATAAAACTATCAAATGTAGGTATATCAACTTTCGTGAACAAAAACTGAAATTTATTAAACGAAATTTAATTTTTATATAAAAATGCGTCGGTTCGAAAGATTATTCGAGGATGAAAACGAAAGAAGAAATCATGTAGTGAAAGCCAGAACCAAATATTCTCTGGACTCGCGAGTGATAAAATATTTTCGTTTGTCACATGAACAAATTGAGCACGTATTGTTAAAAATCGGAGCAAATTAGCACCATGGAACCGACCGAAACTGCGCATTGAGTTCTCTATAGCAGCTACTAACAACACTGCATTGGTTAGGAATATCCAGGATAGAAGTTTCTTGAGTTGGGTGGTTACCCCCAGGTAGCTGGTTGCTTCGATGGAACAATGATTAATAAAGATGCACCTACGGTCAATGAAGAACACTTTGCGAATCGACATGGAAAACATTCACTGAATGCAATGATGGTGTGTGGCCCAGACCGCAGCTTTTATGCAGTAAATTCAAATTGGCCAGGTAGTGTCCATGAATCCAGAGTATTGCCATATACAAGGCTATTTAGTAATTTTGAGTCTTGTTTTCGCCCGTTCCCCGGTGCTGTGATTTTGGGTGAGAGTGCTTTCACTTAAAGATTGGCTTATCCCACCAATGCGAAGAAATCCGGATGATATAATAGAGCAGAGATTTAATCGTGCTCATAAGTGGACGAGACGAATAGTGGAAAATCATTTTGGTTTGTATATAGTATGACGATTACAATTTTTGTATAATGTAGTTAAATTCAATTTATTTGTTAATAGGAATTCTCTTAAATCATTTGTTCTGAAAATAAATTGTTTACGTTTAAGTACTGCTGAAAAATTATTTACAGTTAGAAAAGGGAATTTATTTTAAAAGCAACAAAAGAAAAGTTTTACAATTGATTCTAAACACTGAAATAAGAACTCTCAATTGAGAAAGGTTTCTCTTCATTGTTATATACATGCAAAATTGTTGTTGCTATTAAATTACACACTAACAATTTTTTAATTTTTTTGCTATATACATATGTAGGTACAAAACCATTGTTTAACATATAAAACGTGCGGAAAGCATATTTTTTGGCAAACACTATCACATTTATAGTATTGTTGTATAGATGATTACAACTTATCATAAAAATCTGATAATTCGTCAATTGTAAGGTATAGACAATCTGATGTGCAACGCTTATCACTTATCATTATCAAAATTTGATAAGTATTCAAATTGATAAGTGGGTGAGATTTTGTTATTTTTGGTGAAACACTTATCACTTATCATTATCAAAAAAACTAACTTATGATAAGTTGATAAGTAATAAGTGATAATTAGTTGGTGCAATAGGGCCCAGATCAAACGAAAAACTATAATGGATTTACATAGAGACGTCCCATGTCGAATAAACTAAAATTCAAGTATCATGGGTGTAGAAAAATCTTATTTGGGTGGAGAAATTATTTTTCGAGCCCACTGTATAAACAAAATTCACTCTTTGACCAAATTTATTATCCAAATTTACTCTGATTATCTTCTCCGATCTCCGCAACACAATAAAGTGTTGGAATAGATATGGAAGGAATAATAGAAAAATTGTGTGTTTAAAAAGCAGCTTTAGTAGTCATCCGATCACTTATGTATAGGAATATGCAACGTGCATTGAGCAACAAGTTTTTTAAAACAACATTTTTTGTAAAATTAAGGAAAAATAGTTTGGATGTTTAACATCAAATACGTTAAAAAAAAAAATTGTTAAAATTGCCAGATTCAGAATCCTGCAATTCTGACGTTTATCTGTGGCTTTTGAGGTAGTTTTTGTAAAAATATTTGCCGGGGGGGGGGGGGCGAGAGTTCATCGAAGAGGATAGACGTGTTTTTTCTATCCTCTTCAAAAATTTAATTTTATTTTGTTTTATTTTATTTTTGTGAATTAATTTTAGTGTAATAATAATCAAAGTGTAGTGAAAATAATTAAAGTGTAATTTTGGAAAATGCAATCCACCGGGATGCATTTGTCAGGCAATGCTTTTTTAGTTTTGTAGATAGAAAAATTAAAAGTGCATGATTTGATATTTTGTGGATTGTACATAAAATCAAAGTTCAATTTTTAATTACTAAACTCTAATATTTAGATAGTATTGAAATAAATTTTAATTTATATAAAATAAGTCGCAGTAAATTTGGTATTAGATTTTATTTTTACGCACATTTATTTGTATTCTTATGTGTGATTTTGTATACATTTTACAATCGACACTAATACATACTTATAATTTGGTATAAAAAAGGGCCAAAAATATGTTTGTGTAGCTGTCTCGATTACTCTTTGCACGGTTTCTGTGAAGGAAGTGTGCGTGGTTTTGTTGGTTTTTGTATTATAAAGTACAAAAAACAACAAGAAAGAGAATCTTTGCGTTGGTTTTGATACAGCTGTCACAAGTATTTTACTATTGTGTAAAATGGGCACTAATGCATGCATACAACTTGATTTATATATGGCAGGATCAACAACATGGTTGTACAGCTGTCTCGTTCGCTCTTTACACGGATTCTGTTAAGGAAATGTATTATAATGCACAAACAACAACAAAAAGAGAATTTTTTCGTTGCTGTTGTTGCAGTTGTCACAATATTTTACTGTATTATATTGATACATAGTTTAGGTGTGTTTATATGTACTATAAGGCCTACTGCTACGCACATGAAAGATGGTAGAAAATATTTACCGTCAATGTGTGTTTTTGGTTTTAGTATATAAGATTTTTTTACTTGTATGCAGGTGTTGTTAATCTCTTTGTGTTTCTGTGTATTCACGAAACAACTATGATATTATTGAAATCATGCATTATGTGAACACAATGAGATTTTTTATATTCGACTCAAATAGGATTTTTATACTTTGTATAATCGAATTGGTTTGAATCGAATTGGAATTGGGAGCTGTCTTATACAATACATTTGAACGGTTTATTTATGTAGGATTAATAAATTTAATTAATATTAAATTAAATAGATAAATAAAACGCGAATTTAGAAATGTTGGTTTAAGTTTGATTTTTAACACAAAATGAGGAGTTCATTTATGTGAACAAAGTGGAATTATGTTAAATCATTTTGCAAGGCTAAATGTTTTTGAGTTTAATGGTTGTCTTAATGGATTTATTGAAATTTAGATGGTGGGATGTACACACAATCGTCATAATTACGTATATGACACATCGAGATATGTTTAAAAAAGTAAGGGTTCATTTTCATTGCATTTATTTATTGTTTTATTTACTTTGCATGCTTGATTTGGCAGGGAATGAGGTCCGTGAACTGAGTTAAAATTTTGGATATATTTATATTTATTTATTAATAAAGAGATCAAATTTCTGAATGATGCTAATTGGATTTTTATTTAGGTAGTCTAATATTTTATAAGTTTTATTTTTGAGTTGCGAAAATGACTAAGGTGAAGGAAATCATTTGAATATGTACACTATCAGACATAAATATTTGGACGACATCCGGGATTAATCAGTGGAGCTGATTTTGGGGTAGCTGATTTTGCTACTCGTGCAAATTACCGCTCAGTCGGCTTAGTTAAAGTCGTGGGCGTCTACAACGATGCTTATTTTCAATAAATTTCTTTTTATGAAACGGATGCTTCCGTTTGATATTACATATTGTAGGGATTTATTTTGATAAGTTTCTTGTCGTTGCAATGCTTTTATTATCAATTTTTTAACGCTTTCATCTATTTCTTTGGAGAGGCTCATTTTCAATCCCTAAATTAAATTTTTGAAGACATAGTTAAAATTTGTTATAAAATTTCAAAAATATATTCTGCTAAAATCAATCACTTTATTGGTATTAAATTGTAATTTATATTAATGTTGCTGTTTCGTTAAATATTTATGTATATAGATTGAAATATTATACTAATTAAATGAATAGCATCGTACGTTATCTAGGATAAGGGAAATTCCCTTTTATATGATATTGTAAACTACATTGCATTGCAAAAATATTTGAGGTATTGATGAAAATGTTTCAACACTTTTTGTCAGTTTAACTTAATATCAAAGTGTCATAGTTTGTTCGGGTATTTTTGTCTGATGGTGTAGTTGATATAAAGTATATTTAATTATATATAATTGTTAGATCGTCTCCAAGCTACCAAAATATTGGTGAATTCTCGCTCAACATTCATCCCTCGATTTTGTTACATGTAAAAAGTTGTACGATGGCTGCCTGGCCTGGGGCGAATATCACACTATTAGACTTATGTGGTTATCGATGTGGCGCCTTTCTTTACGGGGTGAAAATTGCTATGTTTGGCTTCATGAAAAGCTGAGTATGATGGTACATATTTTCTTGGTGATGGAGAGTTATGGTGTCGTGTTGTAACATGGGTATAGTGGTGTAGTATTCGCATTTATAATGCGGGAGATTTGCTTAATGCTTGATCGTACATTGAAATCAATGAATCAAAAAATTTCAGAATCCTGCAATTCTGAATTTTAATGAAACTTTGAAATTACTTTATTAAAGCTCAGCTTGTGATAAAAGTCAGAAACAATAAAATCTTTCAGAATTTAATTAATTTGTTAAACACTTATATAGTAAAAGTCTAGATTTGATTGATTTAGAGTAAGGAATGTGCTTTGTTTAACTGAACATCAACAAAATATCAATATACCAGATTATACCTTAAAAATGAAAATAAGGAATAAATATGTAATAAATCTATAGGCATTGTTTTTATAGGCACTTGATTTTTTTTTCGTTATCAGAAAACTAGAATAATATGATAAAGGGAAATTAAGTCTATTGTCTTAGAAGTAAAACTTATCACATTTAAACTAATTTGGATGTAAATGTTTTTAAAAGTGTAATAGTTCGGATTAGAAGTAGCCATTTTCAGAAAGAGATAGAGAGGGACAGCGAGATAGAGAGAGACAGCGAGAGAGAGAGAGAGAGAGAGAGCTCCCACCTGATTTTTATTTGAAGTTTCAATCTGTAGTAGTTCAGCACCGCCGCCTAACAAATGAGAGAAAGAGAAAAAAATAATAACCCAGCAAGGTCCTTCTGGATTTCTATAAATTTGAGGATTTATAGTAATACCCAATTTCTTGAAAAATTTGTGTTTTGTTTTTTATTTCACGCTAAAAGATGAAAAAAAAATCCCGAAATTATCCCAAGGGTGGTTGTCGTCTATTGGAGGGGAGGGGGAGAGAAGGTGGCTACATTAATTTACCAGCTCCCTAACCAGGTGCGCATCAAGTGAGCTGTTTAGGCAGCTGCATGATGGGTGCAATTGTGTAAGGGGTAACCTGTTCACAATTCGTACGTGTAAGTGCTGCCTCCTCGTGGCAACCACAGGTAACTGAGGTCATTTGGCACTTTGTACGGCGCTCAAGGAGAAATCTTTGAAAAAAAAATAATAATAATCTAAGGTGGAACAGCGTTTGACGATGGATGAATGGCTGTTAGGTTAATCAGTTCAAAGTGTGCGGACTCTGGATACCAGGCACCCATAAGTTTTATTTAGCCTTCCTATAGTGAAGCTGGGTGACCTACAGGCAACTTTCCATTCCCAGCAGCTCGTAAGAGTAAAATCAAATGGAAGACGGGCAGGGGTAGGAATATACGGGAGTGGAACAACCCTCTCGAAGTCCTTGGGTACCAACGCTACCGTCTTTCTAGCAGAAACTACATGCTGTAATAGTATCTAGGAGGGAGAGCAATAAGCCCTAATAGTAAGCATCACGTACCGGCAGGCAGTACGGAGCCCAAGTACAAAAGACCTTTTAGCTCGCAGTACGAGGTGGCTGAACGCCTACATGGCCCTTCAATAATAATAATAATAATCCCAGGCTAGATATTCTTGCAGGAACCTGAGAACAGCTTGATTTTGATAATAAAATCAAGATTTTCCCCAAGGCCGCTTAGGTTTGGATCTATTTAGCCAAAGATGCCAGGAAAATTCAAAGTAATTTGATTGCAATTCGCTATTTTCGTTGTGATCATATAATTTTCAGTATGAGCAATTTTCTTTGTGTGTCATTTTCCGTGTGATCTTTCCATTTTTATAGCCAGATGGAAGTACTGAACAAATTGAATTTATCGTTCATTTCATTGATAAAACAAATTATTATTTTCAAAAAATACAATATTTTGAAAGTGGTAGAATGCAATAGGTACATATTTATACCTATGATAACACAATGGCCTGTTTGTCCATCCGCAATTTTAAATTCTGATTTAATCTGATTTTAATAAGCAATTTATTTCTATACTTAATATTGATAAACACAATTAAACTGTCAATTCAGTCAGCGTACTCGCAGACATGGTATGATTTTACGCGTCAAACTATGTTGCTCTTGTTCGTCTGGTTGTTTTTGTTTTTTATTTTTTATTCGATTTGTGAGTTTGTATTGTACGTAACGGGGTATTGTAGAGTTTTCATAGGGGATTTTAGAATAACTCTTCGGTAACGTAACGAAATCTTAGAGTTTTCCGAATGCTGCTTAATGCGAATAAAAAAATATTCCCAAAGTTGATATGTAACAAAACGTACACATTTTTTTTTTGGCTGCAAAAATTTACTACACAAACCATAAATGAAACAAACAAGTTCCTAAAATTGGGCATTTATTACATAATGAAATAACTTTCTAAATTAAGAAATACCTACTCAAGATTTAAATTTGAAATATTCTGGAAAAGGGACATTTTCATTCTAATTTTAACTCAAATCATCCTTTCCGAGGAAATTGAATAGCGAAATAAATCTACAAAATAATTTCTAGGGTATCAACAAGTAAATCTTTGTTTTTATTTACCTATACCAGTTTTAATTTCTAAGTGGCTCATCAGGCACATTATATCATTAAAGAACTTCTGTTGACTTCAATCAAGAAATATGGAAATCGTACTCAGAGCATTCTTTATATTCGTATTAAGACGTTTTGTTAAAAGTTATGCTTAGAAATTACTTAATGCTTCCTTCATCTGTTACGTGCTTATGCAGCGATACACTAAGATGACTAAGATGACTAAGAAGGAGATGACAAGAAAGGATTAAAGGGGATTGGGAGTTTATTCTCTAAGAATCCTGTTTTTAATATTGATTTTGAAATTATGTAAGTTATATAACAAAGGAAAAGCTTCATGTCTTAACATATGTGTTGGCCTGGACGAACCGGGCATAAGCTCATAAAGCTCTTCAAACAAATGCTGTGACAACATTTCACAGCTTTTGGATAATATTTCAAGGCTTCCACTTTCCGTCTATGGGAAAAGGAATCTAGGGCAGAAGAGATGTTAATATCCAAGTTCATTCGGCATACTCGGTTCTCAACTCGGTATAATATCAGCCTTCAGAGCGCCCGCCTAAATATATGAATTATATGCCTTATTTATTTAGTCGGCACAAGAAATCTTGTTTATTATAATTAAACCGCGCATGTCACTGATTCAAAATTGGTCGCACTGGAACCACCAATTTCGAAATAGAGAAGGTTGTTTTGCGATAAAAAGGAAGGGAGGAAAGAAAAATAAGAGATTCGTGGAGAGTCGCGGATGGAAATTCATTGACGAGAGAGTGTTCCAAATTCTTTTAATTACTTAAAGTAGCAAATGGTGCCACATAAATTCTGAACAAAATTTTGCAACTGCTGGTACGAAATCCAGGGGCAACTCAGGCCCTTTATTCTTGAATTCAGTCGAAAAAAGTTGCCGGTGACTTTAGTGCAAAGCAATTTAAATTTTCAATTGAAATGAAGTATTTTACTAGAAAGCCACCGGTGACTTTTTTCGATCAAATTTCAAGAATTCGGGCCCAGGGCCAATTGTTAATATGGTTCATGGTTCATACGACAAAATTAATAAAAATTCACCATGTCTGTAGGTATTTGAGAATATTGATTTCAAGAGGCATTTCTTGTCTGGCAAGTTTAAATGGGCTGAAAAGTTTCCTGAATTCATCTTTTTTGACAATGTTTGTATTTAATCTTCAATATAATCTCCTTTTAAATCAATTCACTTCAATTTCCAACATTTCAATACCTGTCTGGTAAAGCAATTTTTCAAACACTTTAAAACATACGTTTGTTTCGGCCATTACTTCACCGTTTAATGAAAATCTCTTTCGCTGCAGCCACCGTTTTAATTTTGGAAACATAAAACAGTATCTAGGTACTGAATCTGGAGAATATGCTGGATGGGGAAGCATTCGAAGACTAGGGTATATTGTCTTGAAGAAAGAAAATTTTCTTCTCGCCAAATGTGTTCGGCCAGTAATTGTTTTTCCTTTATCTAAACAGTCAATAAGTAATATTCCATGTGTTTTCACCTCTTTTAGACCACCTCTTCCTCTCACCAACCCAAAAACTGCTGATAATCCTTTCTCAAAATGCAGAATACGTCAATTTTGTTGCTTGTGAAACGGAAACTAATGACAGATCGATCCAATAAAAAATTCTATTTTCGAAATTTAATAATGACAACTCATTACAGCGCCATCTATGTGCCAAAACAGGAAACTTTTCAATTCATGTTGTGATTTGCTTATTCAGGAGGTCCTCTAAGCATTTAGCCAGAGGAAGGATTTGATAATTATACGACTGAACCTTGCTAAAGGCAAGGTTAAATGTCAGCAGAAATTGTCTTACACCAATATTTTTATATTCAGGAGGTGTTAATCTAAACAATTTGTCACCAAATAATCAAAAAAAATGAGGAATCACCGATAACAAGTTGAAAAAATAGGGGTTTGGCTGCCTTATCTAAAAAAAACTAATATAGAAACTGAAAAGCTCGAAAAAAAAAATACAGAAACAAAAAATTCAGAAAAATAAAAAACCAGAAGACTGAAATCCAGAAACACAATTATCAAACTACGTCCTAAATTAAAATTTATAAAATGCCTATAAAATTTGAGTTTTTCCGTAAACTTTTTAATATCAATGATAATGGAAATTGCTTCGTCAACCTTTCAGACAAAGATCAAAGGAGTTGTATCGCTCAGTGCGAGTTTACGGATCATTTTCTGATGAAAAATTTTCAACAGGCAACCAATCGACGTAATCTGCTGAAAATTTTTCATCAGAAAATGGTCGTAAACTCGCACTCATATCGCTTATACTGATAGTTTTCCACAAATGTTTCTAGTTATTTTGTGGTTGGCTTAATTCGTTGGACTAGTATGGTACCGGCGAATGTAATGGAGCGAATTGCGGATTTAATCCTTTTTTAATGCTTCGGCAATCTAGCAGACACAGATCAAAGGAATTGTATCGCTCGTATCGCTAGTTCTGATGATGATTCTGACAAATGATTCAAGTTATGTCAAAAGTCTAAAAATGCCTATAAAATTTAATTTTTTTCATTTATTTTAAACAAAATATTTTTTCTGGATTTTTTTCTGGTTGTTGTTTTTCAATTGTGTTGTTCAATTATTCTGGATTTTAACATTTTTGGGTTTTTTTTTTCAGCCAAATGTAGTGATCAGCGATTATATGAAGCCATGGTGTTCATCATTCAGAGGGAACGATGAAGTCATGAAAGAGCGTGTACTATCCAACTCCTTCATGTCTACCAACACATCCAACACAAACAAGGCAAAACTTATTAACCTACGGCGATGATATGAAAAGGGAGCGAGCGTTATGTAATGAAATGAAAAGTTAGTGGATGTGGTATCGTCGTCATGAACGGTGAAATGTTTTGAAACCTAAATTGAATTTTATTGGAATATAAACTAAACTTTAAAAAGGTCGAATTTCCGATTGTGACACCCTTTAACTGTTTAATTTTTTTTTTTAAATTCAAATAATTTGTAACGACTACAGCATGCTTATCAAAGAAAAGTATTTACTTAATAAATCAGCATTTTAACATCTTTAGGACGCAATTCACTAACAGAAAGCGTAAATATTGCGATTATCGTAAGCAACCTTTAAGACTACTACAAAAAAAAACTAAATTACTATCAGCTCATGTATTTATAATAAAACAACTTACGTTATTTTTAAATAATTTTAATTGAAAAAAAATTTTCCTTATAGTAACAATATTTTTAAAAAATTTTTTTAGAAGATCGATTTCGGATTGACTCCTTCTTCGGTTCTTTTTTAACAACTATTCTTTCTTCTTAGAATAGTTGTTAAAAAAGAACCGAAGAAGGAGTCAATCCGAAATCGATCTTCTAAAAAAAATTTTTAAAAATATTGTTACTATAAGGAAAAAATTTTTTCAATTAAAATTATTTAAAAATAACGTAAGTTGTTTTATTATAAATTTATAAGTGACAAAATATACACAAGCAAAATGGATATACACCATTATAACTCATATAGCTCATGTATGTCAAGTGTAATTACACATCTTCACCTTTAATTTACAAGCAATTACAATTCAAAGTGACGGCCATTTTGCTAAATATAATTAATTGCCTAAGTACTTATAAACAAATACAAAATAACGAGTATCAATAAAATGATAAAAGCCTATAAAAAATCATAATAATTTGGCTAAATTGTTGTCTGTTAACAATAATAAAGACAAGCTAATTTGATGATGAATTCGCAAATTCAACAAAACAATTGCTAATTAATTTTTATTAATCAATATCTATACCTACAAACACAATTAATTATATCGCATTACATCGCAACATAAAAAATATACACGCGTTTATTGCACTTTGGTCACCTTCATTCGGCCGCACACAACGCGATTTTTTTTTTTAATATGGAATGGAGATCATTTTAAATTAATTAATTAACATTCTTATAAATAATTAATAAAAAGTAAACAATCCAAAAATGTAGAAATGCAAGATTTCGTTCCAATAACCATAAGACACTAAATCACCTTGGCAATTCATGTGTTTGTTGTTTTTTTTTTTGTTTTTTTTTTTTTTGTGAAATATACCAGTAACAGAAGTATGCGTACAAAACAGAAATTTAATAGCGAACTAGAGACATAAATTCCAATTTGCCTACGCAATCCATTATTATTACCTGTGTGTAAAAAGCAGCGTATGTGTATAAGTAATTATTTATCTAAAGTATTTTTTAATAATAATAGATCAAAAAACATTTTTTGATAAGGATGATAAAATTTTACAACAACACATCTAAAAAAGCAATATTGTCAAGTTTTTTATTTTTTATTTTTTTTTTATTTATTGAACACTGAGCGTATAATATTTATGATAAGAAAACAAATTTTGAAGGATAAGAATTTTTAATATTTAATATCGCTGCTTATGTCTAGGGTCATGTATATAATACACGGTATATTATGTAAAAACGGTAGCATCATATTTAGGGCAATTTGAAAGAATCAATTTTTTTACCAAGAGGTTTTTTTATGTTTACATTTTTTTTTTTGTAATCATGTCAAAATGTAATTATTGAAAAATGTCACGAAACGTCGACTACTACTACATCGTGGTGCTTGTAAATAAAAAAAAAAAAAAAAGATTTAGGGGGAATGAATTTTTTGGGGAAATTTGATTCTATCCTACGTGTAATAAGTGTAAACTAACATTTTGTTGTTTTTTTCTGTTGTATAAAACAGATTTAGGTGACGCACCCAATTACGTAATTGTGTAGATATCATAATTGTGACAGATAAATGTGGGGCTCGTTAAAAGGGTAGGAAAAGTTATTTGGTTTTGGAAGGGGGGGGGGGGGGGCGAAAATATCCGTTTGATATATAAATTGTTGGTTGAATTTCAGCTAAATACATCTCATCTTTTAAATTTTGGCAGCAATGGACAAAATATGAAACTTTATTTTGGGCAAGAAAATATTTGAAAATCCCACTCGGCGAAGTTGTGCCAACACAAAGAATTGAGAGCATCTTCGAGAAGAATGAAGTTTCGGTTTAAAAAAAATATTCCACCTCGAGCCACCAGAAGCCACCTCGTACTGCATCCTAAAAGATCTTTTGTGCATGGACCGTGCTTAAATAGCCGTCCAGTCAATATTCAGGCTCTTAATGAACCTGATAATACAACCGGCTGGTACAAAATACATACTATCTGGGCTCATTATTCTCCCTGAAAATGGCAGGGCATTGGCACAGAACATGTTCCTCTGATTCCGCTTCCAGATCGCAGAAGCGGTCCCATCTGTCGTACTTAGACCCATCTTCTTAAGGTGATACCTTAAGGACATGACCTGTGACATGACCTGTGAGGAACCCAGTAAG
This sequence comes from Tipula vernalis, assembly GCA_958295665.1. Classification (NCBI taxonomy): domain Eukaryota; kingdom Metazoa; phylum Arthropoda; class Insecta; order Diptera; family Tipulidae; genus Tipula; species Tipula vernalis. Next base: position 417,962,280 of record OY282558.1, read on the forward strand.
CAGCCTCAACTCAGGTTTCCCAAGTTCAAGACACTCTTTAACCCTGACAGACGAAGGTGATATACATTTCTTCGCCTGTCGCAAACCTGGAATTCTGCGCCAGTATGAGTACTTTTGAACATCCTCTCAACGTTTTACCGCTGCTCTAAGGTATCCCTTAGTGACGCCGCAGAAGGGTTCTGGTCCAATAAATGGAGAGGCAGAACTCCTATGACCTGGCATCCATATAAGTGTTACCTTGTTTGAGCCTGCCAGATGTATAATAACCTTCAGACAATCCCATACTAGCCTTGACTCAATGGTACAAGACCTAAGAGCCTTTAAGGCCGATTGGCCGTCTGATACAATATAACTCTTTGCATCATTTTGGCCTTTTGCTATGCCTATCCTAGCGCAAAGTTCTATAGCATGTACTTCTGCTTGAAAGACGGTAGCATTGGTACCCAAGGACTTCGAGAGGGCAGTGTCACTCTCGTGTATCCCTATCCCCGCCCCATCTTTTGTTTTTAATTCATCTGTAAACCATACCATGAACCATCGCTCAAAGGAAGGTCCACCTGCACTCCACACATCCCGGTCAGATGACCTAACACAGAATGGTTTGTGGAAGTCCAGTTTAGCTGGCATACAGTCGGAAGGCATTCCTATGATAGGGTATGTCTGAAATTTCTTAAGGATTTCCAGATGACCCACCATATTGCCTGGTTTGATATTTCCTTCCGCCTACATTTTCAGGGCCATAATTGCAGCATCCTTTTTAACATGCAGGTGCAACGGTGTCAGTCCTAGAAGTGACTCCATCGCAGCGGATGCAGGCTATTCGCTGAACCTTATTCAATAAAGTTAGCGTTGCCTTCCGCTCAGTTTTAGGCCACCATCACGGTACTCTGGAGTTGGTTTAAAAAAAAAAGTGCGGTGTCTCCGAAATTCTTTCGCCCAACGTTTGGACACCTAAAAAGGAGTACTTTCAGCCGCTACAGAAAAAAATCGGCTTGGCGCTTTTTTTTCTAGGACGAAAATACGAAAAATAATATGCCTGGAGAAGATAACGCCCTTTCATGTGTGATGATGATTCTGGATATATATACAGGGTGTCATATACATTCGCATTGGTTCATACACAGTATAATGGTAGATATGGGGTGTTCAAGAAGTGTACGGCAAGTGTTGCCATTCATAAAAGCATTATTTATTATTATTATTAAAAGCATAAAAACACAACAGAAAAAATGAAAATTTAGAGAGGTTTGTAAGATCCGTTTACGGCCCCCTCGAGGGCCTTGTCTAGACAAGAAAGAAACAAAAAACAATAGCACACATATCATAAATGAAAACTATTATATTCGCATACAGCTCGCAATAATTTGAATAAATAGTCAGGATGATTTTTTAGTACTTTGTGACGATTCCAAGTCTTACTAAAATCTGCATGGGTCGATTCGACAACTTGTTCGCTATAAAACCCTAGCCCTCTTTTGGTATCGGAACAAAAATCTACTACATGGTATAGTATGCCATGAATTTTTGGTGTCACAGGTATCTCGAGTGCTTGATAACTAAATTTGAAATCTTCAATATATCTCTTGAAATTGGGGTCTAGTTTCAATGAGAAGCAAGAATCGACAACTTTCTTCAATTTTCTAAATGTCTCCACATACTTGACACAGCCAAGGCATTTCATGGCATCTAAAATATCCACATTATCGAGCAAGACCTTACTTCGTTCAGACCGTACCTTACCCTTCTTCGTTCTCCAACATCATATGGTGGAAGAGGGTATTTACTGCTTCCAACAGTAAATGCAATTCTGGAGGTGGGATTATGTCGATGATCCGCTTATTTTCATTGAAGAGAGGTGGATATATACAATTATCAAATAACTTGGCTGACTTTCTAAGTACGCCACTTTTCGTATTTGGCGCGACAATCATTGATCCTTCTGTAATTGCCCGAGTTGATTAAGTTTTTTGGGGAGCATCGCACCATGTGCAAGGATGTGCACTTATTATTGTGTTAACTTTGACTTTTTTGTTAAATTTTTTGTAATATTATTAGAGAGAACCATTGTACCTGACACACGTTTCTTTGAAACTAAAGGTGCAATTATCTTACCAATTACTTATTATTTATTGTATTTTTTTTTTTATTTTGTTGTAAACGTTTTAATAAAATTGGTAATGAAAAAAAAAAAAAAAAAAAAAAAAGTTACTCATAAGACGCGAAATAATATTGGCCAGCTTCAAATCCGTTGCAACTGTTCCAAGAAAGGAATTTATATCTAATGCTGACCATATAAGCGAGATATTATGGTAATTTTCCTGAGTGTTAGGGGCTAAACAAAGAATAAATAATCGTTTCACCCCAGATTCGAGGAATTTTTCAGCATATCTTGTACTTGGAAGCTTTCCTTGAGGTGCCATGGGCGATTCATCGTTCGATGATTGGATGGAAAGAGAAAATTGTAGTAAAACCACCCCCACCGTCAATTCCGAATTTGAGTTGTACATTGGAAACTTGTCGTTGCTCTATTACATCTTGAATGAAACTTCGCAGATTCTTGCAAATGACGACCAACGCTGGAGAATTGAGAGATTTTTCACCTTTAGTTGTGACAAATGCAAATACTCGTGGCTCAAAATACTCGTCAAACCGATGATTACTTTCTGATATTTTTTTTTTGATAATTGGGTTCTATTATTCCTGGTGTGTTGGTTTCTGCACGGATGAAAGCAGCAATTCTCAACACTTTCCTGGTACTTAAATCCATATCAGTTTGTATTTACCGCAGGGAATTTGCCGAAATCGATGGTACCTGCGAATTCCTTGTTCCTCTAACAATATTCACGGTCAATGGTTTCCTGTGACGCTGCGAGAGGGAAATTAACCCTTCGTCACGCGAGTGTGAGCCTTCTCCTCCACACGAATTTGTGCACTATCTTATCTTTCAATAAGCGAGTTGATATATGCTCTTTTTGTTTCGAATTGAGCCCTAATTTTTGCATGTTATTTAACAAGTTCGTGCTATTGCACACGTGATTAATTCCTCTGGCCAATAATCCTCAACATTACCACAACGTTTGATAACTGTTTTTTTTTTATTTCAGGAACCTTAGAGGCCTTTCCGCATTTTGTCTTTTTTCTCTCCTAGTGATTTTTATTTACGACCACTGGTGTCAGATTTCGCGAGAAATTTGGTACCACAGGGCCGGTAACTAACACATAAAGATAACATTGGCACTGGTCTCCTTTCCTAACAGATCTCGTGCTGTACTTCACAGACAGAAATTTTCCAATTTCTGAGAATTCACATCTTTTATCTTCTTTCAATGACTTGCCCAGGCGTAGATTACAAGCTGGGCACAGTACAACTGGCACTCTTGTATCACATTCATCAAAACTCGAGATTACTTCCATCAAGTTTGATTTCACCTTCCCTTGAATGATCACCAGTTTTTTTTTTATTTTTTTCCACAACACAGACATATTTTGAAACGATTTTCTCCGTGATTTCCACGCTTTTTATAATCCGGATAAAACATATCGAAAATAGAAAAATCAGCGATTTCAGATTATTGTTTACTCGTCAGTGACTACCGGAATACTAAATGTAAAACATTGAAATACTAAATGCAAACATTGAATCTTGGCTCTCTTTCTCTCATTCAAAACCAAAACATGCCAATTTTCTTTATAATTATCTCGAGGCGGTGTAGAACGGGTCTTACGAACGTCTCTAAATCTTTATTATTTTTGTTGTGTTTTTACGCTTTTAAGAATCACATCCATTGCCAATCCCTTCTCGGAAACCCTATAACTATCATTATATATATGTATGAACCAAAGCGAATGTATATGACACCCTGTATATATATCCAGAATCATCATCACATATGAAAGGGCGTTATCTTCTCCAGGCATATTATTTTTTGTATTTTCGTCCTAGAAAAAAAAGCGCCGAGCCAATTTTTTGCTATAGCGGCTGAAAGTACTTCTTTTTAGGTGTCCAAACGTTGGGCGAAAGAATTTCGGAGACACCGCACTTTTTTTTTTAAACCGACTCTAGAGCACCGTGCCATACAACCGATGCGTAGGTGACCATGGCCCTAAAGATTTTAAGAAATGACCAGTAGATCATTTTTTGTTGTAGTCCCCAAGTACGCCCATAGAGGTCTTTGACAGGCCCAGAAAGATTCTCACGAAGATAATCAGTTAGTTTCTAACATAACTCAAGTGGAGACTCATTAACTGGGAATATGGAACGAAGGCAATAACCGGAAAACATGAGTATTGCTTAACCCTCCGAGAACACATAGGGTCAATTTGACCCTTACCTCAGCATTTTGATGCGCAACACGCACTAGGCGTGCAGGGTCATTCTGACCTTTATGTGTACCAAAGGTCGGTTTACTCCGAAAACAACACATTTTTTATTTGAAGTGATATCATTGAGGAAGTATTTTAAATAGTAACGAGATTTTGCATTACTAAAATATGCAAGGGCATATAATTTCTGTTTCGTTTGGAAATTTTAGTTGCGAAATAGTGAAAATAATAAACAGAAGAATTTTGAATACTTTTATAAACATGAGAAATATTCGTAGTGGCATCTGAAGGTGAAAGAAATTCAAATTTTAATCTACTTGACATTTGATTTGATTGAAATTTCTTTACAAGACCTTTTAGCTCTTCATCGTTTTGTTGAGAATTTGATAAAGTTTCAGTGTCCACAGCTGAAATTGTCCACTAAGCTTCATCACATTCAATTCGAAATATTTGAACTGTTTTATTGACGAATAAATTGCCAATAATTCGCGATCAAAGGTTGAATATTTCTGCTCCGTCGTTGTTAACTCTTTCGAAAAGAAACTAAGCAGATACCATGAATCGACTACAATTTACTGAAGAACTCGAGCCACTGCTACATTTGAAGCGTCTCATGTAATATTGATAGGTGCGATGGATTCGGAAAAATTTTAAATCTAAATACCGGTGAATTATTTAGAGAGTTTATGTTCTGGAATAATTTCCTCTGTAAAATGTACGTTTTAGAAATTGAGGATGAAATTTGTGTTAACAAGAAGCAATTTTTCCCATTTATCGAATCCAAAAGAAATTCGCTTAGATATCCGCGTTTTATGACTTTCAATAATGCTTCAGTTTCTGGCTCTCAGGAATTACATATATGTATAATCAGAGGCGCCTTTGCTAGCTTTTCCAAAGCACTTTTATGCTGACCGATACCGCTTTTGGAGTTTCAACTTCGAGTTCCCAGGTACTAAAAATAGTACTATTACTTCATTTGCTTAATTTGAGTCTATCGGAACTACATTACATGTATGTACTTAGGTCAACGATTACCAACATAATGGCTTTCTCTGGTCACGTATTCGACATTAATGGAAAACGTGGTCAGATGGACGTTATCTCTGGATCACGAAATTTTAATTCGTAAACTGGTTGATTTTGGTTCCGATTTCACTCCGATTGATTGTATTAAATCTTACATTACATATTTCAAATTGTAAATATGTCACGTATAATGTCTGTATGACCTTATTATTATTATTGAAAGGTCATGTGGGCGATAAGCCACCTCGCACTGCGCCCTAAAAGATCTATTGTGCTGGACCCTGCTTAATTATCCGTCCGGTCAATATTCAGGTTCTTAATGAACTTGATAATACTGCCAGCCGGTACGTGATACATACTATCTGGGCTTATTGCTCTCCCTCCTAGATGTTTACTACAGCATGTAGTTCCGCTAGAAAGACGGTAGCATTGGAACCCAACGACTTGGAGAGGGCTGGCCCACTCCCGCATATTCCTACCGCTGCCTCATCTTTCGTTTGATTTTACTCTTACGAGTTGCTGGGAATTGCAAATCGCCTGTAGGTCACCCAGCTTTACTACAGGAAGGCTAAATAAAACTGGAGGGTACCTGGTATCCAAAGTTCGCATACTTTGGATTGATTAACCTATCAGCCATTCATCCATCGGCATATGCTGTTCCACCTTAGAATAGGGGTTTTGTCAAGATTTTCTCCTTTAGCGCCGTACTTTAGCCTGTGCCAAATGGCCAAAAATGTGCCAAATGGTCTTAGTTACCAGTGTTTGCCACGCGGCGGCAGCACGTACACTTGAGAATTGTGAACAGGTTACCCCTTACACAATTGTACCCATCACGCAGCTACCTAATACATGACAGAACAGCTCACATCATGCGCACCCTACTGGAAGGTTACGGAGCTGGTAGATTAATCTACTCAACTTTGGTCCCCCCCCTCCAATAGACGCAAAATAATCAGGTGTATGACCTTAAAATTTATGCAAATATTGGCGCTTTTATTGTTACTGAACATATGCAAAATGACCTTAACATATTTTGTGGTTGGTCTAAGGCAAATAAATTGCATGACAAGGTTATCTTTGTTTCGAGGCTCCATTCGTTTTGTCGGGTGAACAATTGAGAAGAATTTATGATTTCCGTGATCTTGAAATTGTTTTCACGAATCGTTTTCCAACAAATTTTTGGAAACTTTTGGTAAGCAGTCTTTACTAGACTATTTTGCAGTTACCACCTAACCCTTTACCAGGGGAATAACAGCTACAATTTTTGATCGGGTGAAGTAAACTGACTTCATTACTTTTGTTGCTTAGCTTTTACGGATGGGTTTGCTCTTGTTGCGCTCCATACCATGGACCGCTGTTTGGTTTCCGGATCGTACTTATAGAACCAAGATTCGTCACCAGTAACGACTCTACTAAAGTTGCTAGACTGCCCATTTTCGAATTTATTTAGGAAAAATTTAGCAAAATGTACTCGAGCCTCTTTTTGGGACTCATTTAAAATTCGTGGAACCCATCGAGCAGATTTCCTCGTGTAGCCATGGCATTCAAGGCCAATTCATCAGTAATAATTTCTTGTTTCAATCGTGGATCATCGTCATCTTTGGGCTTCACCAGAGCCACAGTGGCGTCATCAGTGGAAGGTTTTGGTCGAGCTTCTCGGGGCTCTTCCGCTACAGAAAAATGTCCCGTCTGGAATCTTCGGAACCACTTGGAAATAGGTCTGTAGAGACGGTGCAATCGTTCCATATGCAATTTGGCATTCATTGAATATTTGTTGTAATGGCTTTAGTTTACGCCGAAACCCGAAGAGAATCACATAGCGAATTTCTGTTTGTGTTGGTGGTGAAATTTCGATCGTTCCGGAATTTTGAAAGAAGTCTCATAAAACAATTGCAAAGGATTTCGTATTTTTGTTTTTAAAAAAAAAGATTTAAGAGTCACCAACTAAGCGAACTTTTGTTAGTCCCCTCGTAGTCCGTATAACGACTCAAAATGAGGATGAAATTCAGATTTCCGAATCAGATGCAGCGAAAAAGGAAAATTTACATAATTATTTCTATTCGGTTCTGAGTCCGAGAATAAGACAAATATTCCCAGATCGTCCCAAAATTTGTCGATGGAACAATTTGGACGAAATTGGAAGTAGGCGGATCTAGTGGTCAATCAATGTCCATCATAAGACTGGGCCACTGGATACGCAAAAAGAAATGTGATTGAAGGTAATGTAAGCAGTGATTTCATGATAGAAGATATAAAACGTTATGTACCGGAACAGAAGCACGTCATGTTTTGAAAAGTGATTGGAACATTTCAACCACCAGAATGTGGACCAGTACCAGTTCCTTCGATTCGGATAATTTTATAAAAGAAAGGACGGAACTAAACGCTTAAATACTGACAAATTTGCATTGATATCCGAAATACGGAATAAATTTATACACAACAGCCAATCCTGTTATAAACCTCACGAAAATATTTCAATGGACGAGCAACTGTTCCCTACGAAATCCCGATGCAGATTCACAAAATATATGCTAGAAAAGCCACACATAAATTTGGCGTAAGTTTTGGTTGGCAGTAGATGTCCAATCGAAATACGTTATAAATCGGTTCCCTTACCTGGATAAGACTAAAATGCGAACTTCAACACCCCTGACCATATGTAGATCAAGGTAGAAATATAACAACGGATATTTTTTTTTATCAGCATTCTCCTTGCTGAAAAATTGTTGCAAAAAGAACTAGTTTAGTTAGAACTTGGAACCATTCGGGTCAACAAGAGGCAAATTTCAAAGCCAGCAAAAAATAAGAAAGACAAAATTAAATTTTATTCTTCAGAACATTATATAAATCGGGAAAATGTATGCTCACTATCTATAAAAGTAAGCCAAAGCTATCGGTATTGTTACTAAGTACTAAGCATATGTCTATAAAATAAAAAGGCAATAACAAATGTACCCCAAAAACAATAGTAGACACCAAATGGCGCAAAATATCCCGTCAACGCAGCATCTTTTCGATGGCTCATCCATATGTTCTTCAACAATTTAGAGTTAGCCGCAATAAACGCTCCGATCTTATATAAAGAATGTATTGAAAATGTATAGGCGCTTTATTCGCGAGCACCTGAAAATACGAACATTTTGAAAATGAAGCAAAAAAAATCAAATAAAACTCCGGTACTTGTCTGTTAATTCACCCCAATTATTTTATTTTTATTTTTTAAATTTAAATTTAATCATTTTTAGACTTTTGTCGTCACTTGAAACATTTGTGGTATGTACATCTATCAGAAGAAGCGATACGAGCGATACAATTCCTTTGATCTGTGTCTGCAAGGTTGACGAAGAATTAAATCCGCAATTCGCTCTAATAGATTCGTCGATACTATACTAACCCAACGAATTAAGCCAACTACAAAATAATTTGAAACATTTGTGGTAGAACTATCAGAAGAAGCGATTTGGAGTGAATTAACAGACAAGTACCAAAACGCCTAAGCGCTGTATTTGGAAATTCAAATACCACTAAGAAAACAAAAATTAATTTGTCAACGTAAATATCATGTTATCTTCGTAAAACAAGGAGGAATATAAGGTACGTTTGCGCCAAAATTTCATATTTTAAAGGAAGGTACCCTTCCAGCAACTCGAAAAAAAAACGAAATTGATTAGAAAATTTGGAAATGCGATACCTACCGCACGAAAAGATTCGTACCCATTAAAAAACCTACATAGCTTTGATATAGTAATCAATATCATATAATATTTGAGTGAATGATCAAAGCAAACTGTGATTATTTTTTTGCATATCTGGGTACGAAGCTTTTTTGCGTCTGACAGTGCACATGGTCCACTCGTCAATAAAACTATTAGACTTTCTAAACCCAATATATAAATAATAAAAGCATTCTAATTGTTATTTGTGTAGCTAATTGTGTCATTGTCATTCCTCCCCTTAAGGAATTCATTCTATGAAAAATTAAATAAGTGTTCTGTAGAATTATTTTGAAACTTAAAAAATTTAATGATCGAATTTAGGGTTTTGTCAACCGAACTTGCCTTGGAAAAATTTAGAATTTTACAAATTAAATTTCATTAAAAGCCGAGTAAAAACAGTTAAGAATATCTGAGCTTTTAGGTTTAAAATTTGTACCTGTAAGCCTGCGAACTGCAATAACGAAAAGAAAGTTTGTATATGTTATTTGCTTTTTGTTGGTAAGCTTCTAAATTTTTCGGCAGTCGAGATTAAAATTCTAAATACTTTGAAAATAAATAAAAAAATCAATGGCTTAGAGGCCGAAATCGAGCTGGTACCTTTCGAACCGTATTTATAACGTTTTGTTGAATGTAGTAGGTGGTCAGCCCAACGAACGATTGTGTACTCAAAATCGTTTTTTTTTTCACGTTTTTTTGATGCATGGTTGTGATTAAATGTTGGTCTGTGGCTATAATCGAACTAAAGACCGGGTGTTGTAAACAGCTCTATTAATGCTCTATATTTGACGACGAAAATTTCTTAAGCCTTCATAAAATAATTGTATTCTGAAAAAGAGTTAGTAGAGGTATAGTAAGAAAATTCAATAGTTCCATAATTCTTCCTTCCAGCCATGTCAAAAACGATGATTCTACTTAGGTCAAATTCACTCGGCGTTTAAATTTAAAATCAAACATTTTCTTTACAGAATACTAATTTATCGAATAACCTATTATTCTAATAAAAAAAATACAGATTTTTCGCCAAATGCCTTGAAAAATATTAAATTCTTGGATTTTAATAAGAACTAAATTTGAATTGGTTCGAAACTTCACGTTTCCTTATACTATCAAGATTAACCTTTCGTCACTTTCTGGGTTAAAAATTTAACAAATCGACTTTCAGAAGTTTTACAGAAATTTTGAAATATTAGCCAAAATATCAGAAATTCAGGTTTAAATATAATTCTCTATTCGATCGCAAATTAGGTACACATACTCTAGAAAATATGAATGCATATGAGCATTTATTTTCTAGAGCCTTATTTTCGAGCTGCTGAACTTCTTGCGATATGAATTTTTCGAGTTAATTTATATATTTTATAATGAAATACCTCACAGCTCACAGTGTTACAACGAAATAAAGAATTATTCAAATTTCGAAAACAATTGTATTTTAGTAACTTAAATCATTTAACGAAGACAGTAGTGTTAATGTACTTGTAAGAGAGAGTGTGAGTAGTTAGTCATACATATACATATCTCACATGACACAGACACGTGACACAACTCAAAAATGGAGGTGTGGCCAACACACGGCTTTCTTTTACGAACAGAGAATTTTGAGAAATTTTAATTTTTTTTTATACTTTTTTAAATTTTAATTTTTAAATTTTTAAATTTTTTTTTTAAATTTTTTTTTTTTTTAATTTTATTTGTTTTTAATTTTTGGAAACATTTTGTTTTTGTTAGTTTTTGGCAAACCTTATACTTTTTAAGATATTTGCAAATTAAATTTTCTGGACCAAGGGAGTGGCCACTTCCGGTTAGCCGATTTGGAGTAAAATTCACTGGGACCTCCCAATTTATCAAAAAAACTTAAATCTAAAGTTTCAGTTCGATTGGTTAAACCATCTAGGCTGTAGAGAGGACACAGACAGACTGACAGACTGACAGACTGACAGACTGACAGACTGACAGACTGACAGACTGACAGACTGACAGACTGACAGACTGACAGACTGACAGATTGACAGACAGACAGACACCATTTCGAAACCCACTTTTTCGGACTCAGGGGACCTCAAAACAAATAAATCTCTAAAAATCTCAAGGTCAAAAATTTTCATGATTACTATACTTTATTTTATAAGAGTGAAAGAAAGTAAAAACCCCTAATCCATACGAATCGTTCGTTAAGCAAAAGTTCTGCAAAATTATTTTTTGGAAATCGCACTCAACTTCCAAGGGCCAATATCAGCCATTGCCAACAATGATGACAACGGTTTGGCTAGCACATGGTATAGGTCCCTTAATTACCTAGTTAAAAAACCCTAATCCATACGAATCGTTCGTTTAGTAAAAGTTCTGCAAAATTATTTTTTACAAATCGCACTCAACAATGATGACAAAGGTTTGGCTAGCACATAGAATAGGTTGCTCAATTACCTAGTTAGAAACCCCTAATCCATACGAATCGTTCGTTTAGTAAAAGTTCTGCAAAATTATTTTGTGAAAATCGCACTCAACTCCCAAGGGCCAATATCGGCCATTGCCAACAATGATGACAAAGGTTTCGCTAGCACATGGAATAGGTCCCTTAATTACCTAGTTAGAAAACCCTAATCCATACGGATCGTTCGTTTAGTAAAAGTTCTGCAAAATTATTTTTTGGAAATCGCACTCAACTCCCAAGGGCCAATATCGGCCATTGCCAACAATGATGACAAAGGTTTGACTAGCACATGGAATAGGTCCCTCAAATACCTATTTAGAAAACCCTAATCCATACGGATCGTTCGTTTAGTAAAAGTTCTGCAAAATTATTTTTTGGAAATCGCACTCAACTCCCAAGGGCCAATATCGGCCATTGCCAACAATGATGACAAAGGTTTGACTAGCACATAGAATAGGTCCCTCAAATACCTATTTAGAAAACCTTAATCCATACGAATCGTTCGTTTAGTAAAAGTTTAGCACATGGAATAGGTCCCTTAATTACCTAGTTAAAAAACCCTAGGCTACGGTATAGTTATTTGACGCCAAATGAATTTCAGCGCCAATTTTTTAAAAGCAGATTTTTTTTAAACTAAATACGCCTTTTTTTTTTAATTAGAATTTTTATGAATTAAAAATATAAAATAAAAAAGCGCTTTTTTGTAAAATTGTTTGTTTTCTAAACTACAAAATTAGTACCAAATATGAAAAATTAGTACCAAAATTAGTACCAAATAGGAATAAAATCGAGTCGTCCATCTTATAAACATTTTTTGTACTTTTTTATATGAAAATTAGTACCAAAATATAAGCGCTTAAACTGGATATATTAAAAAATGAAATGCGCATTTTCCAAAATATGCGCTTAAACGAAATCTGCATTTTCCAGATATTTATTTTGTTTTATTTTGATTTCATTTTCCAGGAAAAATAATGAAATGTATCACTGGATTAAAAAAATGAAATGCGCATTTTCCAAAATACGCGCTTAAACTGGATATATTAAAAAATGAAATGCGCATTTTCCAAAATATGCGCTTAAACGAAATCTGCATTTTCCAGATATTTATTTTGTTTTATTTTGATTTCATTTTCCAGGAAAAATAATGAAATGTATCACTGGATTAAAAAAATGAAATGCGCATTTTCCAAAATAAGCGCTTAAACTGGATATATTAAAAAAATGAAATGCGCATTTTCCAAAATATGCGCTTAAACGAAATCTCCATTTTCCAGATATTTATTTTGTTTTATTTTTATTTTATTTTCCAGGAAAAATAACGAAATGTATCACTGGATTAAAAAAATGAAATGAGCATTTTCCAAAATCTAAGTTGTCAAAATTACCAAAAATTAGTGCTAATTTATATAATAGATGGCACTAATTAGCAAAGACTCAAAAATTTGCTTTACCAAGGAAACAAACATCATTTGATACACTTATCAAAGAGTTGAACCATTTTAGTACATATTGTGTCCAAATTTAGCAATTACTCAAACCATTTTGCATGTTTTCCCATCATTTCCGCTGTATTTAATTTGGCGCCAATGTCGTTTCGTTGACGTAAAATATCTATACTTGTTCCAAACCCTAATCCATACGGATCGTTCGTTTAGTAAAAGTTCTGCAAAATTATTTTTTACAAATCGCACTCAACAATGATGACAAAGGTTTGGCTAGCACATAGAATAGGTTGCTCAATTACCTAGTTAGAAACCCCTAATCCATACGAATCGTTCGTTTAAAAAGTTCGGCAAAATTATTTTTTGGAAATCGCACTCAACTCCCAAGGGCCAATATCGGTTATTGCCAACAATGATGACAAAGGTTTGGCTAGCACATAGAATAGGTCCCTCAATTACCTAGTTAGAAAACCCTAATCCATACGGATCGTTCGTTTAATAAAAGTTCTACGAAATTATTCTTTGGAAATCGCACTCAACAATGATGATAAAGATTTCGCTAGCAATGGAATAGGTCTCTTAATTACCTAGTTAAAATTGGGGTGTGGTCAACATTTTCAAAATTTTTTAGTCCAAAATTTGGAGAATTTTCCTTTCCTTTGATTTGTTAAATAATCTCTGATACTTTGCAGAAATATGGTGTAGCCACTTTATATTTATACGTAATATATTGAAAAACAATATTTTGTGTAAAATGTTGACTATAGGAGGTTATAATTAAAGACCCACTAAATACAAAAGAAATTGTAAAATTTCCAGAATTTGTAAAACTCTCAGACCATGCCTTAAAAGCTTAAAATATTTTACGCTCGTTTGTGCGACAAAAATATTTATTTTTGTAGCCCAAAAGTATTTTGAATTTTCATGAAAATTAGTAACTGAACAGCAAAAAAAAAAGCAATAGTTAATATTCCTATTCTCATAGCGATAAAAGCAACTCGCCATTATGTATTTCGTAAAAGCATCATTCAACCATCCATAAATAAATTAAAATGTATAATAAATAGTTTTTCCCTGTAATTTAAACGCGAAAAAATTAATATTCAGTACTTATACAAGTAAAACTTGACGTTACATTTGATTGATCAAAGTCGCTCCACATGATAAATGTCCCCGATATTTTATATTGACGATAATTTTTAATTTACAATTTCTCACCATACACCACCTATCTACCTATGAAATAGTAGAGTAGTTTTTATAATATGTAGAACGTATCTTGTTTGTTTTCTACAAAAATGTAATTCTTACAAAAACGTAAGTATTATTGATTTTATTATTTTAAAATGTGTATTAGTAGTTTTTTTATACAATTTAATATAGTTTCGAAGGTTATTTCTTAAAATACGAACTAATTTTCTACACAATTAAATTTCGTATTTTATTTCATTGTAGTTTTATCTTTTATTACTTAAGTACTTGTACATGTATGTATAGTGGAGGAAAAATTGTATCAAATAATTGATTTGGTACATGATTTTAATTTATGGGACGCAAAACCATTTAAGCTCGAATTTCTATCTATTGTGATAATAGCGGATTTGCTACCCCTGATCTGTTACCGATTTCCAGCATCGATTTTTTAATGTTCCTTTTCAATAAATATGCAAGTATTTCTTAGACTTATAAATAATTTCATTGAAATTCAAAATGTACTTTACGTAGCAAATGAATGTAACTGATTGGAAGATCATATAAATATATGGCATTCGAAATTCTTAAACAATCTTACAAATTTAGCGTATATGCGTTTTGCAAACAAGGTTCCAACAAAACCTTCAATTCGTGGCAGTAACTAAGAAAAATTTTTCCAGTATTACACCTTCTTACAACAATGAAATTGTATCTATCATTTTTCAAGAATAAACAACAATGTTCTTTTCTGATCTGCTTTTGACACAATCATATAAAATATGTGCACTTGACTGCCATGAAACATTAAAAATTAATAATTAATTTTGAAAAGTGAGATTTTGAAAAGCGGAATTTTGAAAACGTTACCCAGCCCGCTTTAATTATTTTATCAAAACGGCTAAGAGTTTAAATAGTTCTTTAGTTAGCCAAAAAGCCAATACGAGCAAAAAACGGCAAGAACAAAAGGTCGATAAGGCTACGAAAGCTGGATAAACAAAAAAATCAAGAAATACAATTGGTCATATTGCCGGCGCAAGTTAAAAATAAAATTTTTATAAAATCCGATTTTCCTTAAGGTCTTAAGGTACATGCCACATTTCTGGTGAAAAAATGTGCACCATTGAAGTTAGCTAAATGAGTTGAATTATTCTCAACTGGAACAAAACTGAAACCAGAGTAACCAACATAACGGTTCACAGGACAAAATTCCACCCACACGGTTACCAATTCGTCACGGATATGAAGTTAGCCCGAAAAAAAGCATTTTCATCCCGAAAAATTGATGTGTCCTCCTCGCTTAATTCAATATAAAAAGCCTTTTGCCCAAAAAAATCATGGAAAATTACGTAAAATTACATTCCATCCCGAAAAAAAAAATATTTACCTGAAACAAAATGTTTAGTTTATGCATGTGTTTTATACCACTATGTAGAAATTTGGTAAAAGTCAGCATTGTTACAGGGGCTGGAAATATGTGTATGGGTTAAACCTGCTATAAAAAACTAAGAACACGGTTTGGAAATAAGACCTTAAGGTTATCCAATAACTGTCTTTTAATAATGAGATAATAACTGGTGTATTTCTACAGATTATTATTGCAACGGATTCGTTCAATATATTTTATTTAAATTATGAAATAAGCTACATCTTATTTAGTTTGAAGTATAATTTTTACCAAATAATTTTTTTCGTGTTACTAATGCTAATATGTAGTAATCAAATTTCGGGATGGTATTCATTTTTTTCATACAATTCAATTATTTTTTCGGGCTAGTATGGATTTTAGCAAGGAAACACACCAAAATTAAAAAAAAGCCTTTTCGGGATGATTTTTCGGTCTAACTTCACATACATCAATTCGTCAAGTAACTAGTTCGTTACGTTATTAATAATTCGACTTATGTAGGTAACTTCGGATGTACATCTTTTCACGAAATCGTTTCATCAACCTTGCATACATACAAACGTATATGGTGAAAAATACGTCAAATCACAAATTTGATATATGGGACCGGAAGTCGTGTTTAATTTTTTCATTTTTTATGTTTTCAATTGGTAGTACCAGTTAAAAAAAACATTTTCTAGAAAATAATTTTGTTGTTGTTGTTGTTTAAAATACAGGGTGTCAAATTTTGAGAAAAATGATAAACATGATGTTGTGTTTATGGATATAAAAGGAAAAATAAATATCCGATATTTATGATATAGGGCTCGTTTTAAAGGTAAGTTAATACGGATTAATATAAAAATGGTTAGTTCTTTAATTTCTTCATTTTAAAATTTCCCGCCAAAATTTTATTTTTGAATTTTCTCAATGATCGTCCAAATTTTTTTTTTTTTTTTTAAATTTTATGCCCTTTAATTCTATTGAACATACTAAAAACTTGCGCTAGCAAATTTTTCGTTTTCGTGCAAAATACGTTTAAGTATGACTCTACCTATTTTGAAAATTTCAAAAATCGAATGTTAGATTTTTGGCCCTCTTACGTTAATTTTTTCACTCGTTTTTGTGATTCAAAATTAAATTTAAAACAAAAAATATTGACAGTAAAAAAATTTATTACAAAACAAGGATAGAAATTTATACGGTTAATTATACGGTTATACGGAACCCAATATCATAAATATCGGATATTTATTTTTCCTTTTATAGCCATAAACACAACATCATGTTCATCATTTTTCTCAAAATTTGACACCCTGTATTTTAAACAACAACAACAAAAAATCACGTTCTACAAAATTTTTTTTTTAATCAATTGATTGATTTGATTGATTGCGATGTACGATCAAGCATTAAGCAAGTCTCCCGTATTATAAATGCGAATACCACAACCACTATACCCATGTTACACAACACGACACCATTCTTCATGAGGCCAAACTTAGCAATATTCACCCCGTAAAGAATGGCGCCACATCGATAAAAAACCACATAAGTCTAATAGTTGTGATATCCGCCCCTGGCCAGGCCGCCGTCGTACACCTTTTTACATATAACAAGATCGAGGGATGGGAAAGGAATGTTAGCAACAAAGACTCAACCCGGTTTCAGACACCTAAGTAGTTGATAGTTAGTAAATTTGTTAGTAATATATTTTTAGTAATTTATTTAGCACAAGACATACAATTTAAAGTTCATCTACTGCTCCAACCTGTAAGAAGGAAGGACACACAAAATGACAACACAAATTTTCCTGGTGCCCGCCAACTCTTTTTTCTGAAAAGCTGTAAACAACTATTATAATTCCCTCCACCATTTCTTCCATCGGCGGTTGTGAGAGGGGGCGAGATTTTGTTCCATCATCATGTTCCCATGCGGTGACCCAAATTTGTACTAACTGTAGGTAGTGGTGCTTGACGTTGTTGTTGAAATCGTTGCGTCTCTGCTGTTCCTGCTACTCGCCCCCCCCCCAAATTTTTTTTTTTAATCAAGACTACAAATTCAAAACATAAAAATCATAAAATTAAAACATTACTTCCAAAAATTTGTGATTTCACGTATTTTTCACCATATATAGATCAAAGGAATTGTATCGTTCGTATCGCTTCTATCGATAAAAATGCCCATAAAAATAATTTTTTTCATTTATAAAGGGTCAAACCCAACCGTATTAAGTAAATATCAATAAATTTTTATTTTAGTTTGAAGATGACATTATGACATTATGATATAAAAATGATTTCATGTAAATGACCGCCTCGAGATTTTTTTTACCAAATTTATCAGTAGTGATGAAGCTCTTTTTTGTTTAAATGTCTGATGGAAATCCTTATAGATGAGCCTAAAGTTAGATTTTCTAGGAGAAGAGACACGTTCTCAATTTTTCACCTATGGTCTAAAAAATAATGTCTTATCCTGCAGGGGGCGAGGGAGGGGGTGTAAGGAGCGATCGCTAAAAATTGTTCGTCAAAAGTAAAAATATTGTGAGCGATGGCAAAATTTGACGATTGAATGAAACTATCGACATTAAAATTATGGGAGGCTGCAAGTTTATCAAAATTAGACAAATACAAGTGAGGAACATAACATTAGATCGGCAATATATTCAATACTACTTCATCTACTAAGCCCAGATTTCGAAAACAATGCTAATTGTTTTACTGGTACCCTGTTCTAAAACAACAAATTAAAACTTTCTGCTCCCCGTTAGTGTATACTGTGTATTGTATTTTATCGAAATATTTAGAACAAATATTGAACTCTTTGGTGCCAAAAAATACAAAAAAAAAATCTATATAAATTGACAAAAACTTAACGAGATTAAATTTGAATCGATACACCGCGATTTAACAAAACGAGTTTATCTAACTCTTTGCTACTATATATAATTGTACTATGTAATTACAGTAAATGAGTAGAACCTTTCTTTTTAGCAATTTTTTCTACTATTTCCGAAACAAGCAAGGAAAGCAAAATTTGCCAATTTTTATATTTATCGTTAATCAGTAATTTATCCTTAAATTTAATATTAAAGATAAACTGCTCCACACAAACATAAATTTTCCACCTAGATAGCTATTTTGCAAGAAAACGAAACGAGATGATATGCTGATTTTTTAGTATGTCTCATAGATCTAAATAGGGAAAAGATAAAAAAAAAGATGAACGTGGGAAAAAATTCAAAAGAACGTTTCGGCGGCCATTTTGAAAAAGAAGAAATGAAAGAAAGATTGTACCAGTTTTACAATTATTTTATAATCCCTGTTCATTTATCTTTAAAATGAGCTGAATTTTAGGCACGGATTGGTTTTACCTGTCTCACTTGACATTTTAATTTTTCGATACAAAAATGTTTGCAAATTTTGGAAAAGGAAGATTTAATTTATTTTTAAATTAAAATAGAAATGAATAATAATTACTAATGTTTATTCAATTTATTTAATAAACTTAATAATACGAAAATAAAAGCGATTTTTAGTTATTAATATTTCCACTGTAAGAAATAAATGGCGCCACTTTGACTGAGACAGCTAAAACCAATGCTAGCCGAATTTTATAATTTTCGGATAAATTTTTATTTTTTCTACAGCAATAAATACAACACCACGTGCATGAAATTTTTAAATATTGGACACCCTGTATCTTAAAAAAAACAATAGCAACAAAAAAATCATGTTGCCTAAATTGTTTGTGTTACTCAGTGCCAAACATTCAAAACATAAAAATCATAAAATTAAAACATGACTTCCAAAAAAAATGTGACTAGACATGTGATGGAAATCGAAAATATTCTAACATCTTAAACGATTTTTGCAGGGCTGTGGAGTCGGAACCGGAGCCGGAGTCGGAGCCGCGGAGTTTATGTTTATTTTCGTATTTTTAAAGGAGCCGGAGTCGGAGCCGGAGCCATGTGGAATTGACCGACTCCGACTCCGGATTTTTGTTTGTTTTTATTCCTATTTTCCTACGTATCTCAAATATTTTTATATGAATTACCGCAGTTCAATTTGGCATTCCAAATCATATTAGCCGAAATTGCGGTAAATTTAAAAAATTTTGGGTTGAGATTTTTGAGAAATCTTAAATTTTTCAAATTTTTTGTATAAAGCACGCAAATCGAAATAAATATTTTGTCATCACATTTTACAGAAAATTATTGAAATTAAACCAAACAAAAAATTGGAAAAATATCACGAAGAATTAATATGGATTTTGACTAAACTTTAGCAAGCTATGATGCTTTCTTGTTAAATTTGCTGCTGGGCATACTTAACATACTTACTTGAAATTTGTACATAAACCTTTTCAAACCAATAATAGTGCCTTAAATGTATCTTACAAATCAATGAAATAAAATCTTGAGGTGTTTAATAAGCCAACGCTTATTCAAAATCTTTCAACGCAATCGTACAGCTACTCTTCTAGAGCTGGAAGAAGCCATACCCGAAAATGTTGATTTTTTATGTAAAACTCAACTCAAACATGCATGGAAGATTGCATTTTCCGTTCGTTGGCAAAAGAATTGTATGTTTATGAAGCAACTGGAAGAATCGCAAATAACCTTTAGTTTATTTTTATGTTTTATTTTAAATAATAACAAGGTAACTGAAAATGTCACAGTAGCTTTTAGGAAAATATTCAAAATCTGAAATTATTTTTGAAAATTTAGAAAATTGTCGAGTTATTTCCATTCATAACTCAAAATCGATGAGAAAAACACAGATTTGTTTGAAAAGCATAAATGGTTATGAAATAAATTATAAAATGAAAAGCTAATGTCATTAAGTAAAACCCTCTTACATTTTTTCAAACAATATCCACGTCACCGTTACAGATTTTGTGTATTTTGAGTAACAGCTCAACAGATATTCCTATGGATGATACGAGCCCCCTCAGCAACCACCGACACGCTACCTCCACTCCCTAAGACTGAAACTCTGCGTACTTGTAGAAGTTCCACCGTTTAGAGATGACCTATTGTTATTCGTTCTGCCTGTTAAGAAAAAGGGAAACTAACTTCGTACGAAATTGAAATGTATCGTCAGATTATTGACTTTATAGAAAGATATCTTTGGAATAAAATTGTAGCTAGTCTTAAATGCATCGTATAGCAGCTTTCCCCGATAAATAATCTAATATTAATATTGTACAGAAAAGCCTAATATGGTGTCCTTGCGGTGATCTTTGCAAATTAACGCCAGTTACTGCCAGCTTGCCAAACTGAATATATATTTGGTGTCGGAGCCGGAGCTGGAGTCGGAGTTGTGCCGGAGCCGGAGCTGGAGCCGGAGTCGTTAATCAATCTATAAATTTCCGGAGTCAGAGCCGGAGCCAGAGCCGAACATTTTTTTTTCAGACTCCACAACCCTGGATTTTTGGATACATTTTTAGAATATGGTCTGTAACTTGGCTGTTTCTTAATCGATTATGATGAAATTTGACATGCACCTTGGAATGGGATTCTTAAATGATTTGCAGATGAAAATTTTGAATATGGCCAACCAGTATGGATCTTGGCTGTTTCTTCACCGATTTTGATGAAATTCGACAGGTGGGATTCTTAAATAATTTCTAGATGATGTTTTTGAATAGGGCCAATTAGCCCTGTAACTTGGCTATTTCTTAACCTATTTTGCTGAAATCCTATGATGATGATGACGGTGAAGTTGATTTAATAAAAATATTTTTGCTTGAAACCGAAAATTTAATTTTAAAATTATCTCTTCATTATAATTTTAATATTAAATCTCCATTTTCCTTTTAAAATAAAATTTTTGCTTGAAAACGAAAATTTAAATTTTGGAAAATGAAGATTTAATTTTAAAAATAAAATGAAAATCTCCATTTTCCAGAATATTTCAACACAAAATCTTCCTTTTCATAATTACCCTTACCTTCAACATTATTATCAGTCATCCTCATCACCATCAGAATCAACATCGTCATTGCCATGCATATTGGGGCAAACGCAAATTCCATAACTGTGGTGAAAAGGTTCGTGGTGTTGTTATTAAACGATGGGATCATGGTTGGATATTATTGTAGCGTGTGGTGATAAACATTCACGATCGAATATTAAATTGTAGAGTGGGGAGTCACTAGTTTTTACTGATAAACCAGCAACAATTGACGCCTTTTGACTAGCATTTATCATAAAGTGACCCAAAACTAGACTAGAATGTGTTTTACCAAGAAAAGCCGCGATGGCGTTAATTTTTTGTGTTATTTCTTTCACATTTTGCAATATCATTTTATGCGGCATTTGTTTAACATTGCATATTTCAAAACGGAATGTTTAAAAACGACATATGGTACACTACGGTATATGGTACACTATGGCATAAGGTACAAAACGGCATATGTATTTCAATATGGCATATGGTGTAATATTCTAAAACTTGGCTATTTCTTAGACGATTATGATGAAATTTGACAAGTGCAATGAAAATGGAATAGTAAAATGGATTTTAGACGAAGTTCTGAAATATGACCAGTTATGGTGGAACTTGGCTATTTATTAACCGAATATGATGAAATTCAACATATGTATACGATGGAAATGGGGTTCTTAAATAGGATTTTACGTGACTTAAATAGGATTTTAGGAACTTGGCTATTTCTCAACCGAATATGATGAAATTCGACAAGTGTGTTGGAAATGGGATTCTAAAATGAGTTTTAGTTGAAGTTCTGGAATATGGCCAATTTTGATAGAATTTGGTTATTTATTAGCCGATTATGATGAAATTCGGCAGGAATGATGGAAATGGGATTCTAAAATGGTTTTTGTTCTGGGATATGTCCAATTTTGATGGAACTTGGCTCTTTCTCAACAGATTTTGATGAAATTCGATATATACGTTACTTTGCTATTTATTAACTGATTATGATGAAATTGGAGAATAAGTTCTCGTCCGTTCCAGAAGTTCTGAAATATGGCCAATCTTAACCGATTATGATGAAATTGAACAAGTGAGATGGAAATGGGTTTAATAAACAACTAACTTTTTATTATATTAGTAATGAATTTCTTTCGAATTAGTATTGGGTGTGTGAATTGGTGTCTTTCTCAATTGGTGTCGTTATTTTTACTGCTTACGTAAATTATAAATGGGCAATACTTGTATTCTATAGTATTTGATGTCAGCTATCAAACGCAGTATACGACATTTGGTTGAAGTGCAAACAAATAGTATTTTTAACTCTTTCAAAATGTCGAATTTTATTCCAAATAAACATCATTTGCGGGAAGTTTTATTACATTATTTTATTGCACAGAAAAGTGCAGCGGAAACTTATCGTTTGCTTGTGGAAATTTACAGTGAGCATGCTCCATCGAATACAACGTGCAAAGAATGGTTTCGACGATTTAAAAATGATGATTTTGGCATTGAAGATAAACAGAATGGAAACCCACCGAAAAAATTTGAAGATGCGGAATTGGAAACGTTATTGGCTGAAGATTCTTCTCAAACACAATCAGAATGTAGCATTAAATGTTGATCGATCAACTGTTGCAAAACGTTTACAAAAAATCGGAATGGTTCAAAAAGCTAACAACTGGGTTCTACATGAATTAAAAGAAAGAGACCTCGAACGTCGAAAAACCATTTGTGAAATACTGATTCAAAAACAACAAAGAAAAGGTTTTCTGCATCGGATAGTTCCTGGAGATGAAAAATGGGTTTATTATGAGAATCCCAAACGCCAAAAATCTTGGGTGAAGCGTGGTGAAGCTGGTCCATTGCAACCAAAGCGAAATATCCATTGCAATAAGGTTATGCTCTGTATCTGGTGGGATCAGAAAGGTGTGGCATATTATGAACTGCTGGAATCAGGTGAAACTATCAATGGCAATCTGTACCGACGACAACTAATAAGTTTGAAGCGAGCTATAGAGGGAAAACGACCAGAATCGGTGAATAGACAATAAATTAATTTTTCAGCATGATAATGCAAAACCACATGTTCCAAATGTTGTGAAAAATTATTTACAAGGACAAGACTGGGAAGCTCTATCCCAACCCGCTGTATTCACCAGATATAGCTTCTTCAGATTACTACTTATTACGGTCGATTCAGTCGTCTCTTTCTGAACAGCGGTTCCGTTCTCACGCAGAGATTGAAAATAGGCTTAATGATTGGATCGCCTCCAACGACCAAGATTTTTTCAGAGAGGGAATCCGTAAACTGCCTGAAAAATGGAATAATTCTTTTATTTGGATGGATGACCATACATTGCAGTATTGGACCGCATAAAACTGTTTATCCAATGGTTCGTACATTGATGAACGAAAAATCGACAGCGGTTTATGAAAAATTATTTTCCAATTTAAATGAAAGCGATAAATTAGCGATAACAAATTTTGAAAAAGCCACAATCAACACTATCCGCACCGTGTAAAAAAAATAAAATAACGGTTAAAGGCTGAAATTTCCATTTTATGCAAAACGTATAGAAACAAGTAGACAAAATTGATTGGCAGACCCGATATGACATAGATGCCGATTTTGCATTAAAAGTCCGCCAAATTGCAGCGTTGTGTTTCCTTGAACATGCAGAAATACCTGACTGGTTCAAGGAAATAAATGCAGAATTTGTAGCAGAATTTCATCCGCTAACATATTTGTCGAATTTTATCTTAATCGGTTAAGAAATGGGCCAAGTTTAAAAATATGCCGTTTTTAGTGTACCTCATGCCGAATTGGAGTACCTTATGTCATAATGTACCATATGTCGTTTTGAAATATGCCGGTTTGAAATATGCCGGTTTGAAATATGCCGGTTTGAAATATGCCGGTTTGAAATATGCCGGTTTGAAATATGCCGTATTGTTACATTCCGTAACGAAATATGCCAATCGACAGGGACCCACCCACTTTATGCAGTCCTTCCCCGTTAACTAAGCAGCCTTTTTTTTTTAAATCGAATTTGCAGTTCTTCTTTTCCACAGGATGCTCATCTTCCTCTAAATTTCCTCGTTTTAAATACCTGCCTCTCTTTTTAGATTTCTCGACGGTGATTTGGCGTCTACTGGAGGGGGGGATCAAAGTTGAGTAGAGTAATCTACCAGCTCCGTAACCTTCCGGTAGGGTGCACATTACGCGAGCTGTTCTGGTCATGTTTTAGGCAGCTGACGTGATGGGTACAATTGTGGAAGGGGTAACCTGGTCACAATTCGCAAGTGTACATACTGCCTCCTCGTGGCAATCACTGGTAACTGAGGCCCTTTGGTACTTTTGACCATTTGGCACAGGCTAAAGTACGGCGCTAAAGGAGAAATCCTTGATAAAAAACCCTAATCTAAGGTGGAACAGCATATGCCGATGGATGAATGGCTGATAGGTTAATCAGTCCAAAGTATGCGGACTCTGGATACCAGGCGCCCTCCAGTTTTATTTAGCCTCCCTGTGGTAAAGCTGGGTGTCCCACAGGCGACTTTCTTTTCCCAGCAACTCGTGGGAACAAAATGTTTAAACATAGTGAAAATAATAAGGATGATGACGCTCCTAAAGCGTCATGCACCAGCGATAGTTCCGCGGTGGTGTTCGAGGACCTCGGCCCTCTTTCCGTTGTGGGACTCTCGATGAGTGGTCTATCGGATGGGGAGCTCCGTTCGGGGATTGAGAGATTAGTTCTTAACTCCGACATGGACACCTCAGGAGATGAGAACTCGGCCCCCGTAAGTGGGGGTATCGCCTCTGTGAAAGCAGGGGGGAGCAAAGTCGTCGGGGAGGACCCGAAAGGAACTGTCAGCATCACTGACAAACCTTCCGCGGCTCCTCGCGTGAAAATGTGTGGGGCCGCGAAGAAGCGGTACAGGAGGCTTCTTGCTCAGGGCAAACCGCCCGGAAGCGAGACAAGGCTTCTGGCGATGCGGCCACAAAGGGAGTCTTGTGCTCCCGCAGAGGCCCCACCGTCAAAGAGGATCCGCTCGGATGAGGGTACTCCACCGGCACAAAAAAAGGCCAGGGGAGAAGAATCTGTCCCGACGGTCTCGGGTTCTGCGGTCCGGTCTGGACTTACCTTCAGGCAGGCTGCGGAGTCGGAGATCGTTGGGATCTTGCCCACTGGTTTTCCAGAGGTTGTCCTCACTGGAGAGCAGCTTAAGGCTGTCCAGGAGGGCATCCTAGATAAGGTGCTAGAGCAAGAGGCCAAGGAGCTTAAACCTAAGTTCCTTGGCAGTCAGCTTCGGCCTGGTTGACTGGTACGTGCTGACCGGGCCACTGTTCAGTGGCTCAGGGAGGCCATAGGCAGTATCAAGCCATGGAAGGGTGCGTAGCTGATCGTGGCCGAGGCGGAAAACCTGCCTCGAGCCAGGATTGTGTTCGGCACCTTCCCAAACAGTGCTGAATTGCCCACGGAGAAGCTTTCTGGTTTTATAAAAAGCCAAGAGAGTGATCAGGAGGGAGGCGAAAGGCTCTTCGGCCTTTTTCACGTTCTCTATGGACCACTCTTCAGTTGAGAAGCTCATGCTGGTTGGCTTTAAGGTCAACTATAAGTTTGGGACTGTACAATTGCATCCCAAGGGTGGTCAGAGCGGAGCTAAACCGGCTTCTGTCGGCGGCACCCAAGTGGTGAAGCCTGTAGAAGCTACGGTAGCGGCACCTGTAGCGAAGACCACCAGGGTGACCGCCCTCTCCAGGAGACAGGTGAGGAGAAGGCGGGAAAGGGAGAGGAAGGCGTCAGGGGTTCCGCGGGGGAAGGCCTCACAAGGGCTCCCCCCGTGCAAGCCACTGGTTAGGCCTGGAGGCTCTCAGGCAGCGGGGGCCAGCAGAACGGCGATGGAGGACACTGGTCAGCCATCGGCCGGACAAAAAAAGCATGCGGGTGGTGGCGGTGCTGAAAAGGAGGCTGAGCAGGGCCTTCAGAAGGGGCCTTCGGTAAATTGAAGGCACACATCACCTGCCTGCAGATAAACCTGCATCATGCAAAGGCGTCTTCGGACGTCCTTTGTCGTAGGTTTATCTGACAAAACATTGGCATGGCTCTAATCCAGGAGCCATGGGTGATTGGTAACCAGATTAGAGGTATACCAAATCAAGTGGGTAAGTTAATTTATCATAACGGAACTCAGAGTCCTAGAGCGGCTGTGTTGGCCAGTTCGCAAATTAATTTTATTCCCATTTCAGAGTTCATCTCCAGGGACTTGGTTGCAGTAATGGTGGAGGTTCTGGGTGAAAGAGGCAAACAGGAGGCTATAATGGCCTCCGCCTACTTTCCTGGAGACTCAGAGTTAATACCTCCACTTGACGTTAGGCGGCTCATAGCTCATTGCAAAGGCAATGGGCTGGCCTACCTGATAGGATGCGATGCAAACGCGCACCACACGGTGTGGGGTAGCACCGACATCAATAACAGGGGTGAGTACCTTTTTGAATTTCTGATCTCAAATAATGTAGACATTGTCAATAGGGGAAGGAAACCTACTTTTATAAATGCGATTAGGAAAGAGGTCCTAGATCTGACACTTGCTAGTCCGCATTTCAGCGACTTGGTCAAAAACTGGCATGTGTCTGAAGAGGCCTCATTATCGGATCACTTGCACATCAGATTCGATTTGGCAGCTGAGACCATGCAGCGGCAGGAAATCAGAATTCCAAAACTGACCGACTGGGACTCTTATAGAGTCTCACTCGAATCAGAAATGCCCTCGGTTGTGGGGAACATAGAGTTTCCAGAGGGTTTGGAGATCTGTTCAAACCAGCTGCATAATTCTATACACTTGGCTTACGAGAACAGCTGCCCAGTTAAGCGAAGAGAGTCCACAAAGATGGTCCCTTGGTGGAACGGGACGCTGGGTAAACTGAGAAAAAAATCGAGAAGATTATTCAACAAGGCTAAACGCACCGGTGAATGGGGCGAGTATAAGATGGCCTTGACGGAATATAATCTCGAACTAAGGAGATCCAAAAGGGCTACCTGGAGGAATTTCTGTGAGGGAATCAATGAATTGCCCTCTGCAGCTCGTCTCCAGAAAGTCCTTTCCAAGGATCATTCAAATGGTTTAGGACTTCTCCAGAAGCAAGATGGGGGGTTCACTGAAAACCGGAAGGAAACCTTAGAGGTACTGTTAGAGATCCACTTTCCGGATTCAGTAGTGGTAGGAGCCTAAGAGGACTCGCATGATCCTTCAAGTGAGGTGGCCTATGCGCCTCACAGTAGGATCTGGAGTCTCTCTGGGAAAATTTTCACACCCAGCAAGGTGCGATGAGCTATTGGGTCTTTCGAACCTTTCAAATCCGCTGGAGGGGATGGTATCTTTCCAACTTTACTTCAAAAAGGTATTGAGGAAATACTCCCCAGCTTGATCCAGATGTTTCGGGCAAGTTATGCTTTTAACTATATTTCGAAACTGTGGAGGAAAGTAAATGTGGTCTTTATACCAAAGGGCGGGGGTCGTCCAGACACCCAGGCCAGGGCATATCGGCCAATTAATCTCACATCGTTTCTTTTGAAGACGATGGAAAAAATCCTGGACTATTAAATAAGAAGTGAGGTCCTTGGAAAGAATCCGCTGCATCGGGACCAGTTTGCGTATCAAACTGGTAAATCCACGGTTATGGCCCTTAGCGGGCTAGTCACGAGGATTGAAAAAGCAGTGACATATAAAGAAATTGCCCTTTGTGCCTTTGTGGACATTGAGGGGGCGTTTGATAATACCTCCTATGGATCTATAGAGAGGGCAGCAATGGGAAAAAGAGTTCCACTTTCTACAATTAGGTGGATCCGTTCCATGCTGGAACATCGTGAGATTACTGCCAGACTAGGTGGCGAATCAGTAACCATCAAGGCCGTAAAGGGCTGTCCCCAAGGAGGCGTACTATCTCCTCTTTTGTGGTCATTGGTTATTGACAGACTACTGGTCCTTCTGAGTAGCCATGGGTTTGATGTCCAGGGCTATGCTGATGATGTGGCTATCATAATCAGAGGCAAGTTTGATGGGGTCATTTCTGATCGCATGCAAAATGCACTCAATATAATATGGCAGTGGTGTTACCAGGAAGGACTCAGTGTCAATCCAAGCAAAACTGTCATTGTTCCTTTTACGAGGAGGAAAAAGCTTGCGCTTACAGCTCCCTCGTTAAACGGTACTACTGTGCCTTTTTCCAGCGAGGTTAAATATCTAGGGGTTATCCTAGATCAAAGACTGAACTGGAACCAACATTTGTTGAAAGTTCAAAATAGAGCCATCAAGGCTCTCTGGGCCTGTCAAAGACTCTATGGGCGTACTTGGGGACTACAACCAAAAATGATTTACTGGTCATTTCTTACAATCATTAGGCCTATGGTCACCTATGCATCGGTTGTATAGTGGCCTAAAACTGAGCAGAAAAGAACGCAAACCTTATTGAATAAGGTTCAGCGTGTAGCCTGCATCGGTGTTACGGGCTCAATGAAGTCATGTCCAACCGCGGGGGTGGAGACACTTCTAGGACTGACACCGTTACACCTGCATATTAAAAAGGATGCTGCAAGTATGGCCCTGAAAATGCAGGCGGAAGGAAATATGAAACCAGGCAATATGGTGGGTCATCTGGAAATCCTTAAGGAATTTCAGACAGACCCTACCATAGGAATGCCTTCCGACTGTATGCCAGCTAAACTGGACTTCCACAAACCATTCTGTGTTAGGTTACCTGACCGGGATGTGTGGAGGGCAGGTGGACCATCATTTGAGCTAGGGTCCATGGTATGGTTTACAGATGGATCAAAAACGGAAGATGGGTGGGGATAGGAATACACGGGAGTGGCACTACCCTCTCGAAGTCCTTGGGTACCAATGCTACCGTTTTTCAAGCAGAAGTACATGCTATAGAACTTTGCGCTAGGATAGGCATAGTAAAAGGCCTAAACGATGCAAAGATTTATATTGTATCAGACAGCCAATCGGCCTTAAAAGCTCTTAGGTCTTGTACCGTTGAGTCAAGGCTGGTATGGGATTGTCTGAAGGTTATTAAACATCTGGCAGGCTCAAATAAGGTAACACTTATGTGGGTGCCAGGTCATACTGGAATCGAAGGAAACGAGGCAGCTGATGGCCTCGCCCGTGAGGGTTCTGCCTCTCCATTTATTAGACCAGAACCCTTCTGCGGTGTCACTAAGGGACACCTTAGAGCAGCGGTAAAACGCTGGGAGGGTGTTCAAAAGTCCTCCTACTGGCGCAGAATTCCAGGTTTACGGCAGGCGAAGAAATTTATATCACCTTCGTCTGTCAGGGTTAAGGAGTGTCTTGAACTTAGGAAACCTGAGTTGAGGCTGCTTACTGGCTTCCTCACAGGTCATGTCCCCTTAAGGTATCACCTTAAGAAGATGGGCCTAAGTACGACAGATGGATGCCGCTTCTGCGGTCTGGCAGCGGAATCAGCGGAACATGTTCTGTGCCATTGTCCAGCCATTTTCCAGCAAAGACTGCAACATCTAGGAGGGAGAACAATGAGCCCGGATAGTATGTATCTTGTACTGGCCAGTAGTATTGTCAGATTCATTAAGAGCCTGAATATTGACTGGACGGATAATTAAGTAGGATCCAGCACAATAGATCTTTTAGGTCGCGGTGCGAGGTGGCTTATCGCCCACATGGCCCTCCAGTAAATAATAATAATAATAATAGATTTCTCGACTTGGGCACCACCTCTCGTGTATTAAAGAATTTCTTCTCGGAATTTTTGCGATTGTACTTAGTTGATTGACCCGTCCCGAGACATTGAACAACTTGTAAACCATTTCACGGATTATTTTAAATGTCTTCCCTATTTTTCTATTTTAATGGTGCCGGTTTTGAAAATGTCTCCGTTAGAAATCTGTTTGCCAGATCTGTTGGCCCCTAGCTTCTTTTAAAGTTTCCGCTTGAATTAAAACTTGGTCTCGACCCGCCAAAAATTATGTGTTAGCCAATGAATTTAACTATAAACATATAAAATTTCATAGTTGCAGTCACCTATTGCGTGTAATTTCTTACAACGGCCTTGGTATTTTTATTTAACTTCAACATACATAGATAAGAAATCAAAAATGTAAAACGTATTATTTTTTCAAATAAATTATCTACGTTTATACACATTTCTGTTAAACGTGTTCATCAACCATAAAATACATAAAATAGAAACCACCCCATCTCTATAATAAGAATTACACTTTAAAAGAAAACAAAATTGTTTTTATGCATCACACCAAAAATATTAAACAGTTTTATTGAATTAAACGACAAAAAAAAAAAAAAAATGTCGAAACGTGACTTTTCGCCAATTTTTCGATTGTACTGCTTACATAACATACATAAACAAGACTAAGTCAGAAGAAACTAAAGAAAAATCTGATGTCGTGCTCAAGGTCTCAACAAACCCGTCTTTTTTTATGGATGCTTAGGACATGCAATTCTGTAGAAATAAAATTTTAAATCTGTTTGCAATTTATTTTGACGCAAGAAACAATCACAAGTATTGTGTTTGTTTAGCTTTTGGCGCGTAATCTTAACAATTAGCATCCAAAAATAATATTTGTTTGTACTATGCGTTGTTAAAGCAATAATAATTTTTTAAATCACGAATTGCAAATACTTATAAGATCATCTTCATCTCATGTACATATATATAATTGAATTCGTCACGCTAGGCAGATATACGAAATCAGCAATTCAATCTTAAATAACCAAAAAATTATCATATCGTCTGACGAATTAACAACAAACGACACAAAATATCCAGATATATTTAAAAATGTAAGTCTGTTTCTAGTTTTTATTTATACGAGTACATACACAGAGATTAAAGTTCATGAACAAAAATTTATGTAGTTCTTTTTTGTAGTTAAGTAAATTTAATGTAGACTACAAATAGTGTACATTCTGTTAAAAAAGTACCGGGAATTGATAAATAAAACACAAATTTTAAGTTCATAAAAATTTATTTTGTCACCCTCAAAGTATTCTTCCCCTTTCAATCATCGAAACATTTTTTATAGGCATATTCCTGGAGGGCCTTCAGTTCGCGCACCGAATTTTGTTTTATGGCTTCAATGGAGTCAAAACGGATTCCACAGAGTAGCAATTTGAGTCTGGGAAACAGGAAAAAGTTTTGTGGTGGTTGGCCTTAAATTCGTTCACAATCGTAGCTCGATGTGATGGCGCGTTATCGTCGTGTAAAATCTACAAGTTTTTTTTTCCCTTAATTCCCGTCACTTTTTTCGCATCAGTGCAAGAAATTTCATTTGCAACATAAAATTTCATTTTCCTCATTGCACTAATGAGGTCGACTGACTTAACCAACTGCTGTAAACAAACTGGTTGACAGATCGTGCTCAAAGTTGGCATCATAATTAAACATAGACCTACCAATTCGCGGTACTTTTTTGACAGAATGTATATGCGAGCGCACATTTTGTTGTTATTATTGTTTTTTTTTTTGTTGTTTTTAAAACAATTCCAATTGAAATTCGTGACAAAAGATTTTTTTTGTTAATTTTATTTTATAAAAATACTGAACTAAAACCAACAAACACAATATATAAGTTTATATACAAGTCGCGAGAATCAAACAAGTATTTACGCGAATTATTTTGAATATTATTATGTACATAAACAAGAGGCAATACCAACAACAAAAAATGCCAAAATATGTAACAATTATTGTTGTATGTACTCGTATATCTGGAGATGGCGACTAAACTAAATTCTACAATAAAATATTATTGTGACTATGTCGCACATGGTAGAAATAGTTATTGATTTTGTGTAATTTAGAAATAAAAATTTTAAAGGAGGGAACATTGATTTCTTCAGCGGAAGTAAATTAAAATACCTAATAGTATCATCTGAATTTGTCTCAAATTATATTTTTTCGAATACTAAGAAATATAAAAATTTAATATTCTAAGATTTGATACGATTTTGATGTCATAAAATGTATATACTTACTCTACACTTTTACATACACACATAATCGTGGTTTGTTTAGTTTATGTGGTCAACAGTCGGGAAGCTAATTATTTAACCACAATGTCTACTCTATGTCGTAACCACTAACCATACGAATTTGTTTTTGAATTCGATAAGGGGGAACATCACCGAAAATTTCCGCTAAATCGAAATATTTTACTTCCGCATAGAATTATCTTTAGGTGCTTGTTTAGCTGATATATAAAAAGTAGGCTTTAAATA
Source organism: Tipula vernalis (assembly GCA_958295665.1). NCBI lineage: Eukaryota > Metazoa > Arthropoda > Insecta > Diptera > Tipulidae > Tipula > Tipula vernalis. The sequence goes on from OY282558.1 coordinate 417,995,021, forward strand.
ATTGAACCTGCTTGTTGAACTCGGTTTATCAAATAATTTTATTTACACTTATCTTCAGCGTAAACCCACGCATTTTATATTTTTGCTTATCTACTCGTAAACAAACAAAAAAAAATATTTTTATAAATGTACAAATAGCTCTGGTCAAAAATTGTCTGTTTAACACGATAACAGAACGTTATTTAAAAATGAACGAGCTGCGTGATTCGTTCTTAAGAGGAGGCGAATGTATGTTTGTGCACTGATGTACCAAGTATTGATTGTACCAAGATACATTCAAATCAAATTGGTGGCTTGATTAGGATAGTTTGATCGTTTTGTCCCACCTTATCGAGATATAAATCACACACAACGCACAGAGACCCTAACTGTTTTGTTTTATTTTATCATTACATGCTGGAAAGCCAATATAAAATGTGATGAATAAAGAACTATTCATGTGTAAGTATACTGGGTGGGCCGTTTAAGTTGGCAAACGCGAATTACTTGAAAATAACAGAGATATCATCAAAAATTATGTCAAGTAAGTTTTTATTTTATTAGAGAGAGGGCATAGTTTAATACATTTCACCTTCAACGCGCCATCTGTTGCTAAGACACTGGATACAGGAACATATTTTTAAATTATAACAGGATCATCTGATATATTACAAAAGAAAGATCTTTTCTTTACAGAAGCAACTTTCATAACGAAAGATCTTTCATTTTAAATATCATAACACCACTATTAGGAAGTTTAAGAGAAGTAGGTCAAGCAAACTCAAAAGGCCAAAAAAAGTAAAAATATCAATCCCCTCCCCCCCCCCTTTACCCCAAGATTTAAACAAAGTGTATAACCCTGAACTTTCATTGAGCTCATTGTGTTGGTAGTTTGGTTTCGTACTGAAAAAGTTGGTCTACTCATCAGGTAGCTATGACCAAACTACAAAAATACAATTCCTACTTAACACAGATAGTGTAAAGTACGATCGTTCTGATATAGCGAATTATATTCACTAAATCAAAAAACTCAAGGAAAAACCTCATTTGTTTAAGTTTACTGCCCACACAATATTAAGAAGTCTAAGAGGCGACCACTATTATAATTTAAAAGTTTAGCCCTTCATTTCAGTACCAGATGACCCGTTGAAGATGAAATGTATGTTAAACTAAGCACCCTTCCTCTCTATTATTTTTAAGTTATTCGCGTTTGAATACTTAAATGGCCAATGTTTCTTCGTTCCAAAATAAAGATAATTTTTTCTTTATTTACAGGGTGGCTGAGACCAACTGTTACCAAATGAAAACGCTGTAATTTTTTTAATTTTGATTATTTTTTATTGAAATTTCGTGGAATATGTTGAAAACATATTACATTTTATGAAAAACATGTTACTGCTCGATATGACCTCCTTTGGCTTTGATTATTTGATTCAGTCTTCCATAGAAAGCATTGCATGCTGACCGAACGTGGGCTTGCGGAATTTTATTCCATTCTCGAACAAGAGCTGACTTCAATGCATCAACACTTTCGTATTTTTTAGTGGACACCTTACTCTCCAAAATGGACCATATGGAGAAATCCATGGGATTCAAGTCTGGTGAATATGGTGGCCATTCTTTCGACGAAATCAGCCGCGGAACGCAATTTTGTAAAAATTGCTGTGTCGCTCGAGCTTTGTGTGACGGTGCCGAGTCCTGTTGGAATGTCCAACGGTTCGTACCAAAGTGTTTACGTGCCCAAGGTAGCAAAGCATCGTTTAGGATTTTTTGGCGGTACATCTCTTGGTTTACCTTGACTCCATGTTCGATGAAAACCAGAGGAGTGCGTCCATCTGCAGTAACTGCAGCCCAAACCATAACATAAGCTGGAGATTGCTTGCGCATGGCAACTCTTGTGTCCAAATTATCGTTGGACTTGTCCTCTAACCAAACACGATCATTTTGTTTATTCACATGCTGTTGAATGGTGAAAATTTTCTGATCAGAAAAGACAATTTTTGGAATCTCATCACGTTCGGCCAAGGCCTTCAATGCTCGTGTTCTTTCAAGCCTAACTTTTTTTTGTGCCTCCGTAAGATCTTGAACTTTTTGTATCTTGTAGGGCTTCAAGTGTAGTTCATTTTTCAATATGGTTTGAATGCTGTATCGTGAAACATGTAGACGTGCGGCTAATTGATTGGCACTTTGACGAGGATTTCGTTGGATTCGTTTCTTCACCTTTCGTATCATTTCTTTTGATGTTGCTGTCTTTTTAGGACCGCCTCTGTTGCGTTTAGCGATGCTACCAGTTTCGTTGTATCGAGTTATGGTTCGATACACAAACATTTTATTCACATTCAAATGCTGGAGCTGACGAACTATTGCTGTTTGTGAATTTCCACCCAAATACAGTGCAATTACACTATTACGTTTGAATTCCATTACGATTTTTTTATTAAGATATTAATTTAGAACAATTATTTATTGACCACATATAAACAACTAACCAAACTTCAATCTGTCAAAAAATTAATGCGCGAAAATGACAACTACACAAATGACAGCAGAGTGAAGTTAGTAACATTTGGTCTCAGCCACCCTGTATATGGCTGAAATTCACTTTGACCTTCAAGGCCTAAATCTGAGAAAGTTAAATATTTACACACTCTGTCGTCGTTAGCACCACAGACTTGTGACAGCATCCCAGATTTCTTGTCAAATCCCCCACACACAGAACACTACTCTCAATTAAAAAAAAACTTCGTTGGACCGATTAGCTCCGTCATCCGAAAGGCAATTGGAAGCTCTCATTACGGGCCAAGATATTGGTGACCGTCGGCCTTCTGACGCGCTACGTCACATTCGTACTCTGGCGGGAAAGAATTTTAATGATCAAACGATAAAATCACTCTAGATTAGGCGAATGCCAGAGATCATTAAAATCGCTTTAATTGCTCAACCAGATTCAATACCCATCGACGCACTGGCAAAAACGGCTGATCGTATGTACGAAGTAATCAACATCGGCCAACAACAACAACCAAGTATATCACAGATAAATCAAAGGCAATCTCGTCCCACGGTGCGCGGTGATCAGGTCCCATCGACTAGCCAAAATTCTGGCTCGTTCGAACACCGACTTGCGCGTCTTGAAGTCAAATTAGATGGTTTATTTCGCGATAGATCAAGAGGACAACGAGAATTGTCTCGCTCACGGTCCAGATCCCGCAACTCCGTCAATTACTCGCGCCGACACGGCAGATGCTGGTACCACACGAAGTTCGGTCCAGCAGCGAAAAAATGTGTACGGCCATGCAATTTTAATACGTCACTACCATCGGCGTCACAAGTTAATAAAATTGATGGCAACAACGGCGATTCAAAAAACTAACAGAATACACGGGCAGGATCCCAATGACAAATAATCCACACTCATCTCGGTTATTCGCATTCGACCGAATAAACCGAATTACCTACTTAGTCGACACTGGCGCTGACCTTTCGGTTATTCCAGTTTATAATTATAAAAGTGAATTCAATATCCTCAAACGCAATTTTAATCTAGTTTTGTCGGCCACACCAATGGCACTAACATCCATACTTACGGCACAAAGTTGCTTCAGTTGGATTTGGGACTAAAACAAACCTTCACGCATGCTTTCATTTTAGCTGCTGTGAATCGTCCCATCATTAGCGCCGATTTCTTGTGTAAATTTCGACTTTTGGTTGATCTGAAGAATAAACGGCTGGTTGATTCAGCGACAAAGCTGTCAATCAATGCCAGCATGGTTCACGTCGACACACCGACCCCGATCCATTATTCAATCACCAACGGCTACGGCACTTTGCTTAAAAAGTTTCCTCAACTTACAGCAGAGCCGAATTATAAATTGCCAGTCCCACACAATGTGGTCCATCACATTGTCACAGCAGGACATCTGTCTCACGCATTCGAATGCCATTCGGTCTACCCAATGCCGCCCAAACGTTTCAGCGTTTTATGAACGAAGTCGTTCGAAACTTAGACTTTATTTTCGTCTACATTGACGAAATTCTTGTGGCATCGCAAACTGAGGAACAACACAAACTCCACTTGGAACAACTCTTCCAAAGATTAACTGAGTTTGATGTTCACATCAACAGTTCCAAATGCGTGTTTGGCGTTTCAACTCTTGATTTCCTTAGCCACAAAATAACCCCTAATGGTATTCTGCCGTCTGAAGAACGAATTAACGACATTAGGGAATTTCCAGCTCCAAACTCAATTAAGCACATTCAGCGGTTCATCGGTATGGTAAACTACTACCACCGATTTATACCAAAGCTTGCTGAAATACTCGCACCAGTTCACAGCCATTTGGTCGTACTTCTACGTAAACCCAAAACACCCAAGAATTTCTCTTGGACTGACGAATGTGAACAAGCTTCAAGTCACTTAAGGCTGAACTTGCTAAAATAACACTACATCCATTGAGCGATTCGAAACTAAGTTTAACTACTGACGCATCTAACACTGCCATTGGGGCAGTTCAATAACGAATATTGGGAGCCATTGGGATTTTTCTCAAGGAAACTTTCGGATGCTGAGAAAAAATACTCCGCATCCGATCGGAAATTACTCGCAATATATCTGGCAGTGAAACACTTCAGATATTTTGTCGAAGGTCGGGACTTCACCATTTTTACCGACCATAAACCTCTGACCAGAGCAATTCAGTCTAAAACTCAACGTAATCCGAGGCAAGCTCGCCATTTGGATTATATTAGTCAATTTACCACGGATATTCATCATGTTCACGGACATGACAATGTTGTTGCAGATACACTCTCTCGCACAACAGACAATGAAACGGCCACAGTCGAAACATAATTCGACTTAAACAAAATCGCAATTGCACAAAAAGCTGACCTAGAACTTCAGAATTTATTTTCTGGTTCCGAATGTCACTCTGGTTCATCAATGAAACTGGCGCTTTTCCAATTGCCTGGCCTCGACATCATCTGCGAAACATCAACTGGGTACAATTGCCCAATCATCGTACATCACTGCGTCAAACCGTTTTCGATACTTTACATAAAATTTCGCATCCTGGTGTCCGTGCTACTCGTAAATTGATTACTGCTCGATATTTTTGGCCTAGTATGAATAGAGACATAAGCCTTTGGGCTCAGTCCGGTTTATCCTGCCAATGTGCCAAAGTCCAAAGGCTTACTAAATCATCCCATGGACAATTCCAAATACCATCTGCTCGATTTGAACATATCCATATAGATGTAGTAGGACCACTTCCTCCTTCTAATGGATATTCTTATTTACTCACTTGTGTCGATAGATTTACTCGCTGGCCTGAAGCTTATTGCATGATTAATATATCAGCTGCAACCATTGCCTTGACTTTTGTCAACAATTACGTTTCACGATTCGGCGTGCCCCTTAATATCACTACTGATCAAGGAACGCAGTTTGAGTCAAAGCTTTTTACCGAGTTAACAAAACTCCTTGGCTCACATCGTATTCGCACAACGGCTTATCACCCTCAAGCCAATGGCATGGTCGAACGTTTTCACCGGCAACTCAAAGTCGCGTTAATGGCCAGAGGGAACACAATCAATTGGCCTTCGGAAATACCCATCGTACTAATGGGAATCCGAGCAATTGTGAAAGAAGATCTGAAGTGCCCACCAGCCGAAATGGTTTATGGACAAACCATCAAGCTACCAGGTGAGTTCTTCTTCGAAAATCATCTTACACCACTTCCAACTAGCGACACAGTTATTGAACAACTACGTGAGACTATGCAAAACCTTATCCCGAATTCAACACGGCAAGCCAAACAAGATGATATTTTTATTCCAAAGGCACTTGCCAACTGTGAGTTTGTTTTCATAAGAACAGATAAGGTTCGCACAGTCTTATCTACTCCCTATGAAGGCCCATTTAAAGTTATTCGACGCCTTCGGAAACAGTTCACCGTGTCAATTTATGGCAAGAATCAAACCATTTCAATTGACCGGCTCAAACCGGCCTACGGCATACTATGTTCCACTGATCCAAAATCAGTTTATCGTCAACATAAATCTGTTCGTTTTCAGCCTAACACTGAACTTCCTTACGGAGGGGGACTCACTTGCGGGGGAGTCCTGTAGCGGCTCACGCATTGGAATCATATAAATTAATTATTTGTTTATATAAATTGCAATGCCACCACCACATACACATTTGGTTTACGCATAAGATATCTCTTTGCGTAACGTATTTTCATTTGCCATCTAACGAGATGACATGTACACAAAATATAATCGAACACTAAATTATATTTTGTGATATTTGCCCCATCTCGTTAACATTGTTTTTCTAAAATAAACTTGAGTGATATACCCTGTGACTCCATCTCGTTTTGCACAGAACAACGAAAATCGGCATGCGATACTTCTCGTGTGCCAACACACAAAAAAAATTAAAACAAAAATAATTCTTTACATGAACCCAGCTTCACGTTGGGTACCAATAAAAAGAAATGGGATATAGAAAAAAACACGCGTCAAAAATTAGATAGTATTTTTTCTTACGAAATGAAGTGTGGTGAAAAGTTAAATATTAACGTAGTATAAATAAAAAGTAAATTATATTTTATAAAACATATTTCAATCGATCAATTAAATGATAAATTTGAACTAAAAAAACAAAATGAAAATTGTGTTACAATTAATTTATATCGTGTACTACGATAGGTTGATGTAAATATTATAAAATCGAAATGTTGTACACAAAGAGTGCGCAACAGAAAACTCATTTTAGAATCCTATTTCAAAGTACTTTTCAAAATCATTTAGTTCCTATTTCCGTCGCACACATCGAATTTTATGAAAATCGGTTAAGAAATACCTAAGTTAATCCTACTTGGTCATATTCCAGAACTCTTTCTAAAAATAATTTTAGAATCATACTTCTATTGTACATATTGAATTTCACCATAATCGGTTAAGTTACAACTTACTAGGTCACATTCCAGAACTTCATCTAAAAATCATTTTGGCATCCCCATCTCCATTGCTTTGTCGAATTTTATCATAATCTGTTAAGAAATAACCAAGTTGCATCCTAACTGGGCATATTCTAGAACAGCATCCAAAAATCATTTTAGATCCCATTTCCATTCGCACAAAAAGCCTAGACCATATTCCATAACTTCATCTAAAAACCAATTTAGAATCCTCTTTCCATCGTACATGTCAAATTTCATCAAAAACTGTTTAGAAATAGCCAAATTTCATCCTGCTTGGCCATATTTCAGAATTTCATCTGAAAATCATTTTAGAATCCTGTTTCCATCGCACAGTCGAATTTCATGATAATCGGTTAAGAAATATACGCGGGCCATATTCCAGAATTTCATCTAAAAATCATTGTGCGATCTCTTTTTCATATTATGTCTCGAATTTCTGTTGCGGTTTTTACGCCTCGGTTATTTTGTCTCGATTTTTTTCCTCAATGTTACCTTTTCAATGTTAAAATGTAAAGAAAACAAAAAAATTCATTTTTTCCTTTTTCCCCAGTTCAGTGATGGCCATTTCCACAAAAAAAAAAACTATTTAATATTTATGTACATATGTAGGTACAAAAGTATCTTAATAGGTACTTATTGAAAATATTTTCCTTTGTAGTATCAACAGCAAATCGTCGACCTAACAGTGAAATAACGTATCTGACATTTTTTCGAAAATTCATACCAAAATATTTGTCGTGAAAAACTGCACCCGAAGTCGTCGTCCTAACCGTGAACCAACCCAGGTGCAAAATTCACAGTTTCTCACGACGAAAAAAAAAAAACTTTCGAAAAAATGGTAGATACGTTAATTCACTGTTACGGGGGAACGAGCGAGTCCTTAACAACTTTAACCAGTGAAGTGAATCTTAAGTAACTTTTCGTTCAATTCAGCTGTAATGGCTCAACCAGCGAATCAGTAACAAATTAACGTAATAATGCGATAAATGGGTTTTGCTTGTTACTGGCCAGCGAAAATTTAACAACTTTTTCGTTCAGTTTCGTTAAATATATCTGTCACTTAACAGAGCGAAAAATTACGTGCAAACTGAAGGAAATGTCAAATACCATCAAGTCACCTTGTTTCAAATATTCTTGTCAAATATTTTTATTATTCTCGGTAAACATTTTATCAGTAAGTAAAATTAATTGTGAATCATTTTAAATTAAATTTTTTGTAATGGGTTTCTTAGTATTTTTGATTTATTTTTGTCGCTGATCAGGTCGTACAACCATTAGAAACGATCAGATCTGAGATTGATGTCAAGAAGGAACCAATAGACGAAATTAAAACGAATACTAATGAGAATTTTAATGTGGTTCTCTTGAATGGAAACAAATACTATCCTTGTTCGTTCGAGGGATGCAGAAAGTGCTTTAAGACCATCACACAATATAGAACTCATATGAAAGTTCACACTGGTGATAAATTGTTCAAGTGGACTTGACCGGGATAACCGACCATTCCCTTGTAAATCGACTGGATGTGATAAAAGTTTTAAATCATCAAGCGACCAGCTAAAACATTTATGAACCCTTACTGGGGATCGTCGATATATAAATGCACCTTTCCAAGTGTTTTAAACAGTTTACAACGTCCTGCAATCTAAAACAACACACAGTAACTCATACTAGAGAACGGAATTTCTGATGTAGCGTTTGTAATAAATCGAACGTATTCATCGCGGCGAAAAACCATTTAAATGCTGAATTTGTTCACGGACATTCATCGAATACTCGTCCGCATTCAAACACAGGCGGGTCCACGAGGAATGCAATCTAACATGTAATTTCTGTCAAAAATCTAATTTTAAAAATGTAAGATTAGTGTTTTCTGTTACAAGACGAGGAAGCTAATTTAATAAAAAATTCGATTCAGGAACATAATTTACAAGCCCATATGAAACGTATTCACCTTGAATATGAGGATATACTTCACTCGAACGATTTGGACCTGAACAACAAAAATTTGTCGAAATTATTGAATAAAACAAATTTTTTTTTTAAAACAAAATATTATATTTCACTTTCTGAGTTATACTCTGCCCATTTTTCATCATTCAAGTTCACTGGACTCCATCCAGCTTCTTCTTCTTCTTCGTCAAATACTTATTGAATTGTGGCCGAATACTAATAAACTTGGCAATTTTAGCTTTAAACTGTTTCCACGTGTCTTGATCATAATTTTTCTTATCCTTGGTCATCTCTTTGTAATTCCGACCATATTTATTCATAAAATGAATCATACATAAAACGACCATTTGTGTGTGTATAAACAAATTGACAAGTTGGGTTACAGCTTCACCACTAGCCAACTTGTCAAATTTTCCGTAACAAAAAACTTTCGTTGTTTTCCGTAAAGGTTTGACAAGTTGTATTACTGATTCGCTGGTTGAGCCATATGTAAAGAGCGAAAATTAACGCGCAAACTGAACGAAACGTTCATCAAAATTTTTCCGGCACATTTTTCTTAAAAATGATAAATTTTGCTAATCACATTACAATTTTAATACTGACTGTATTTGTCAATTGTTACGGATTCGGTGGCCGCCAAATTTTCTGTAAGGAAATAATTTCGTCAAATTATGTAAGGATTCTTACTGATTCGCTGAATACTCCTTTAGGTCGACGAAATACAGAATATGTGTGACGAGACAAAAGAAACAAAAATACAAGCGAACAGCCAATATCTGTAAAGCATTGACCAGCGAGTCTTTAAGAAATTTAAGTAAGAATGCGACCATAGGAACATGCATGTTATTGACCAGTGAAACTAAGAACTTTTCGTTCAGTTTCGTTAAATTTGAAATGTCATTAAACATTCTTTAAAGTATTGACCAGCGAGTCTTTAAGCATCCGTAACAAAACCTTACAGAATTTAACGAAAATATATTGTTAAGGAAATTTTGACAGATCGCCCAGCGAATCCGTAACACGATTTGACAACAAAAAACAAGGAATATTCGTAATTGTATTTTGCAATAATTGTTTTGTCACATTACACAACATAATATATTATGTACATATTTGAAATATATATAAAGCATTATTTTAATTAATAAAACATAAATAGGCCATGTTTCACTGTTTGACGTTTCCTCCTTCAGTTTGGGCGGTAATTTTCGCTCTTACACCTGGTAGACATTGGTATTAATTGTTCCTTAAAAGGCATCCAATCATCACGGAGCGAGTATCGCAAAATTTAACGGCAAATCGCACGAGTATCACCGAACCACAAATACGGGCTTGGTTCAACAAAATCACTTCATTTATTGAGGAAGAAAACTTCCAAGATGTGTTAACCGATCCATCTCGGATTTTTAATGCAGATGAAACCGCATTTTTCTTATCCCCGCAAGAAAAAGCTGTCTTAGTACGTAAAGGTTCAAAGCAGGTATACAACAGGATTGCCAATGACGAGAAGGAATGCCTAACAGTGTTGGTTACTGTTTGCGCTGATGGAGAATCAGCTCCACCTATGGTAGTTTATACGTACCAAAGAATACCTGCCAATATAATAAAAAAAATTCCAGTGGATTGGGGAGTTGGCAAGTCGGAAAGCGGATGGATGACTTGCCAAACATTTTTTGAATATGTGGCAAATGTTTTTTATCCGTGGCTGATCAAATTGGAGCAAAAATTTCCCGTTTGCCTATTTCTGGACGGTCACAGCTCTCACCTGTCACTTCCGTTAGCAGAGTTCTGTAGAGATCACAGAATTATATTGATTGCACTGCTCCCGAACGCTACACATTTACTGCAACCGCTAGATGTAGCATGTTTTCACCCAGTTAAAACTGAATGGAAGAATCTATTGCGGTCCTGGAAAATTGAATGCAAAAGTCTAAAATTAAACAGGGAAGATTTTGCGCCTTTATTAAAAACTTGCTTCGACCGCGCACTTAAAAAAGAAACCATTAAAAACGGATTCAGAACGTCCGGGTTATACCCCTTTAGTTCTGAAACTATCGACTACACCAAGCTTTTGGAAAATGCAAGAGCACCATCATCTTTTGAAAACATTCAAATTCCCACTCAGAATGATGAGAATAAGGATCAAACCAACCAGCCTTTTTTAGCAATTATGGAAAAAAGGCTCCCATTAGAAAAGCTTTTAATGTTCCAAAAAAGTGGTGAAGTCTGGAATGGTGAGTTAAAAGATGAAAATCAGTTTCTTTTCTGGAAAGATTTGAAAGATGATGTTATTTTGACAAGCAAAGAAAATTGTGACCCATCATTGATAGTAAATCAATCATTAGATCTTGTGTTAGACGACCAAATATGGGTAGGGAATCAGGTGTTAAATTGTACCGTTGATAATGACGCAACAAATGCACTCGTAATGAGTACGCCAGATAAAAACAGTGATGAACAAGATCTACTTCTTATCGGTACAACTCCGCAGCCGGGTTGTTCTTATTTGTCGTTCAAAGAAGATTTCCCACACTGTTTAAGAAATCTTTTCACTATCCGGATCCTCCTACTGAAAAGAAGAAGAAAAATGTAAGAAGGAAAATAACACCTGACGCAATCACATCAAATAAATATTTTGAATATCTCAAAAATTTGGAAATGGAAAAGGAAAGAGCACTGGCTGAAAAATTGGAAAGAGCGGTAAAGAGAGATGAGCGAAAAAAACTTAAAGAAGGAAGAGAAAAAGGACAGAAACCAGTTATTAAAAGACCATCAAATCAAAATAACAATGAGGATTCCATAACAGGAAACTCAGTTTTAAAAAAAATTAAGAAAACATCGTGTCCTGGTGATTTCGTGATAGTTGCATACGAAGAAGAGTTTTTTCCTGGAGTTGTAATGGAGATAAGAACTGGAGAGGCATTTATAAAACCATGCAAATGAGTGGCCAAAACTGGAGATGGCCAAATAAAGACGATGTTATTTGGTATAAAGAAGAAAAAATCTCTTGCTTTATAAGTCCACCATCACTTTTAAATGTAAGAGGTATATATGCCGTACCTGAAATTGAAGCCTTCCGAAAGAACATTTTGTAGTTTTTTATTAATTTTAATTATTTTACTTGATTACCTGATAACAGATGTGAATTAAGGGTTTTTGTTAATTTGTTTGTTATTATTTGAAGAATTTTAATGTGATACTGTGAATTAAAAGTACTTGTTTGTAAGTTATTCATTATTTAGAAAATTGAACCGAAATAAATAATTTGTTTGCTAAAACTATTATTTTGCTGTTTTATTTTCAATATTTTATACATGAATCTAAATATGCCAATAATACGAACCTCAGTCGCCGAAAATTAGAACAAAAATAAATCGAATATGCCGGTAATAAGAGCGAAGACTTATTGTTACAAAATCTTTTCATTTTCAATAAAAATATGATTAAAACATTAAAATTAATGTTTTAGACTATTGTTTACAATATTAGCTTTAATTAGAAGGTAAATTATTTTAAAACACATTTGAGCTCTAAAAAATATCTTAAAATAATGTGTACTAGTTTCTTAAACTGACGGTAATTGGTACGTTTACCTTAATCAATACATGGATCTTCAAAACATTTATTGTAGCTAATTTAGCATCAAGAAGTTGTTGGTGAAATTAAATTAAAATATTTTTGTTCGTACTTTGTTAAACTGAATCTCTCTACGCTTGCAATTCATGCATTACATTCATATAACAACCGGCTCTGGTAATAAATCCTAGTACTAACGACACTTTTATTCGCCCACTTCCCGAAAAATTTCGATTTTACGGATCCAAAATATAAATCGAATTTTCTTCAAATTTCATTGAAAACCGATCATTTGTTCTGCCGGTCAGCTGTACGACCGGTGACCTTCTTATTGCTGTGAAAACCAGCAGGACCGATTCCAGTTGGTTTTATGCTTAATAGAATAGAGGAAAACAGTGGTTCTTATAGTAAAATTATATTTTTAAAATAGAAATCTCAGAACTTGAAACTAATGGAATAACAAATAGCAACAAAAATCATAACTCAAAAAGAGGTAATTCCAAAGGAAAAAATTTTGTAGTTTACAATTGTAGAAAACAATTTTCATTAACAATTATAAACGTAAGTGGTTATGTAATTTTTGAACTTCGATTTAGAGAAGGATTTCAAATCTCCAACCAAATGGCAGCCGGTTTTTTATATGTACAGCATTTCTCTTTTCATTACTTCTAAACAACAAATGCAACAGAATGCAATAAAAAATTGCAATAATCTAGTAATATTCGCGTTGTATATATGTACGTAGTGTATTTGTACAACAAAAGATGAATTGCAACAACAATACCATTAAGCCGGTTCTCTATGTATTTTCAAAGCAATGAACGGTAATCAAAAGAAAAAGAATGAAATAAACAACAAAAAGAACTGGAATTTCTTTGCATTCTGCATTGGTAACATAAAAGATTCACTTACCTTAAACACTTCAGAAAAAAAGCCAGATCCAATTTTCTCCTTAATAAAATCATCCACCGAGTATAATGCTGATACGGCGGTTTTTAATGCGCGACACGATGAGCCAGTAACAAAACGATCAGATTGCCGAGTCAATGGTGGACCCGGGCCACTAATTTGACTTACATTCATTGTTATCAGCTTACGATTTTACTACACAGAGGTCTAATGGTATCCAAATTATCCATAATCCACTAAAAATTTGCGGATTTTATTTTGTATTTTTCGTGGTTCACACTTCACTAATTTATATACTTATTTACAAATAAATATAAGTATATAGCTAAATTATATTTTGTAATTTAATTTCACACAATATTTAAAATAAATATAAATTTTTGAATCATAATAAATTTGTTTGATTTCAAAATTTTTTTTTTTTTTTTATAATTTTTTCACATTTTTCCAAAATCTTAAAGAAAACCTATAAGAAAAATAAAACAGAACTGAAAAATCCAATACGATTCACATAAGAAATTTTTTACTGTACACAAAAATACCGAAATGTGTAATTTGTTTCGTTGTTTTTTGTAAATACAAAAATTTCACGAATTACCTAGCTAGGTAATTAATTTCACGCACAAAAATTCTAAATAGCTAATAATAATAAATTTTATAAAATATTAATTAAGTAAATAATTTTTTATTTTGTCACTTTAAAGAATTTATTTTTTATTTTTTTTTTTAATTCAAGAAAAACATATTTTCCACCACAACTCGAATTTTATTAATCAACAACACAAACAACAAAAAAGTACAGTTCAACATACAAATAACAACTCGAAAATTGTTATTTTTAGTTAGGAATTATTATTATAATTAGAACTAGCTACTTCACTCTAAATATATAATTATTTATTAAATCTTAAGACAACACAAAAACTATTTATTTTGTGTGTCTTACGGAACAAAAAAAAAATTATTTGGTTTTATTTTTTTATACACTACTTCTTTCTAAGAAAAACTTTCTCCGAGTTAAATAAACTGAAGAGCAGACATGTTTACAAATGAATGAAATCCAAAAAAAAAAAATTGGAAAACAAAAACAAAAAAATAAAATACAAAATAAAAGAAATTTTTTAGTGCTGCCGCAGTATGGAAATATTTCCCCGGTTTTTTGACATTTTGAAATATTGGGAAAGTGTCAAGCTTGCCCAGTAGAATAGTTGTAAACCTTATAAATGTTTAAATTGTATATTAATAATAAACAAATCTTTTAAATTCGATAAATAATCGTTCACAATTTATTGAAAACAACAATAATATTTGTTTGTCTTCATCACTTAAAACTTATATGTGGAAATAGACTCTTGTAATCTTTATGATTTTATTAAAGAGGTTTTAGGTACATAAAATAAAATTTAACGAGGGCTCTTCATTCCGTCAAAATTCTAACACATTTGATATCTTTAACTACAACAAATTTTATTATTAAACTAAACACTATTTCTTAATATATTTTAAATATTTGTTTGCCTTAAACGAATCATCAACTTCTTCTGTGACTCGTACAATTTTCTTGGGTTTTCTCATCTCAATCCGTTGCTTACGTTCAGCCTCTGATAGTGTATTCAAATCAAGAGGGAACTAAAATAAAATACAACACATTAGTATATGATAAATTTAACACTTCCAAATTATTAATTTAAACTATCCTACCGTAATAATTTTTCTCGGCTCCTGGTACTTAATATTTATTGAGGCACCATCAGGAAGAACCACAACAGTGGGGTATGTTCGAACATATACTTGACGATGAATTTTCGTTATACTCGCCGTATTACATGATAAATTTCGTACGCCGGTTTTAACTAATCCGAAAATTTGGTTTTTTAAAATCATATTATTTTATTGTTTAATAGTTTTACAAATATTTTAACTATTCTGTATCAAATAGATTGAGGTTATGTCATATAATTGCTCAATTTTTTGACAGTTCTCAAAATGCGACACTTGCTACGTTTATATGTAACTGATTATAATTTTTTATTTTTGTTGTTTAATTTCAACTCGACTTTTAGCTTGTTTCCATGTAAGGTTCAAACTGGCTTGAATTTGGGGTTGGTGTTCCTAGAAACGAGGTTCGAGTTAGATTTTCGTTAAGTCAGCTTGAATTCAACGAAGCTAGTGGAATTGAGTAGAGTTAAAAACCAAAATGGCGAGAAAAATATACATACATAAGTGATTTTTATTGTTACCACCATAAAAAAATGTTACTACATATAAATGAATACAACCAAAAAATATTAACAAAAATTTAAGAACGCAATACAAAAGTCAAAAGTGTATTTATATTGTACTTTGCTGTAACATTTTCAACTCGACCTAATTCACTTCCATGGAAACGATCGACGCCATTTTGAAATTTAACGGAAACCTAATTTCAATCCAACCTAATAATACCCTTGACACACTGCAATTTAATAAATCCGATTTAGTGAATTTTCGAGATTAGCCGTAGTTAGATTTACGATATTTATGCATTATTTGGAGTTAAGTGACTAAAACGATGTAATGGGAGTGTATTAGTTTGACAACTATTATGAAAACAATAACAGTTTAAGTGTATTTACTGTTATTTAAAACGAGTTTAGCTAAGTCGGATTTATTAAATCGCAGTCTGTCAAGGGTATAACCACAGAAGAAAGATTAACCAGAATAGACATTGCGTGGATCAAATTTTTTCCTTCTTTTTTGGACATTGAAGTATAATTATTTTCGAATATTACGAATTTTTTGAATATTTTATACAAATTATGCTGTTAAAACAAAACTTATCAAATAATTTCACTAAATATACTATTAAGCATTCTCAATTTTTATTATTTCAAATAAAAACCAGTAAACCAAAGAATACATAACCCAACTTTCTCTTACCTTCGGCAAATCAAGGTCAAAAAAATGAGTCCAAATTTTTCCATACAAAAACAGCGTTATGTCTCTTCTGGTTGTATTCTGTGGTATAACATTCAACCTCGTTCATGGAAACATGATACACATTTGTAAATATTGAGGGTACAAATAAGTTTTGAGGGTTTTTTTATAACTTCGAAGCTTTAGTCTTGGTCTCGACCGCAAATCTCGTTGTAATTTTAACAACGGGAAACATTTTTTTGTATGGTTGTATCCATATGGTCGAAACCAAGACTTATTCAGAGAAATCGGTACATTGTATTTTTTTCGAGGTATTGTCCATCATTGGCTACGACTTTTCCATCATCTTTCCGGAAGATAAATACGGATTCCACATCGAATTAATTGCTCGTCTTTTGAGGCGACCACGAAATATACCCAATTTTTGGCTTCTTCGTAAGCAGTGAAGTGCTATTATTGTGTGAATGGATTTCCATTTTTTCACTATTTTGTGTGATTTTGTTACTTTGTAAAATTTTTTATATAAAAAAGAAAAATTCTTTATTATTATTTATTTTTATTATGTATTTTAATATTTTTATCTTCCTTATAGTAACAATCTGTTTTATTTTTTATTTTTTAAAAAAATCGATTTCGGATGCTTTCGCCTTCCTTTCTCAATTTTTAATTTAATATTATTACAAAATTATTAAAGTTAAGTCCTTATATACTATTTGTTTTTACCCCTTCCACTCTTTGTATTGTTGATTATTGCTTCGTATAACCTATTTGTTCTAGTATTGATTTTGTCGTTTAAGATGTTACTATTGTCTTTGTGTTTGTATATCTCTAATTCTTCTAGCCGATCTAGGGTTTTTCCTTTTTTTACTTTGTGTACAATTGTTAAGTTTTTGTCATAACTAGTGTATTCGTGGTTTTCTGTTTTTAAATGATGTGCGTAATTGGATTTTATTGTTTTCTTTGTTAGGTCGCTGGTGTGTTCTTTAAATCTCGTTAAAAAGGAACGTCCCGTTTGACCCAGGTAGAATTTTTCGCAATTATCACAGGTCAATTTATATACTCCGGTGTCTATTTTTTCATTTTTGTTGTTTTGTTTAAATAATTGTTCCATTTTATTGTTGTTTTTGTATGCGGCGGTGTATCCATATTTTTTGAAATTTCTCTCGATTATTTTACTGGTTGTTTTATTATACTCTATGCTGATGTATTTGTTTTCTAATCCTTTTTCTATTTTTTGTAATGTTGTTGCTTTCTTTTGGTTGTTTGTAGCTTTGTGTTTCTCGTTGATTTTTGTTATTAATGTGGCCTGGTATCCATTTTGTGCGGCTATATATTTTATTGTGTTGAGTTCTTCTTCGTAGTCCTTTTTGTTCATGGGTATGTTGTTCAATCGTTGGATCATGTGATTGTATGCAGCCATTTTGTGTTGGTGCGGATGAACAATAAAATCCAATTACGCACATCATTTAAAAACAGAAAACCACGAATACACTAGTTATGACAAAAACTTAACAATTGTACACAAAGTAAAAAAAGGAAAAACCCTAGATCGGCTAGAAGAATTAGAGATATACAAACACAAAGACAATAGTAACATCTTAAACGACAAAATCAATACTAGAACAAATAGGTTATACGAAGCAATAATCAACAATACAAAGAGTGGAAGGGGTAAAAACAAATAGTATATAAGGACTTAACTTTAATAATTTTGTAATAATATTAAATTAAAAATTGAGAAAGGAAGGCGAAAGCATCCGAAATCGATTTTTTTTTTAAAAATAAAAAATAAAACAGATTGTTACTATAAGGAAGATAAAAATATTAAAATAATAAAAATAAATAATAATAAAGAATTTTTCTTTTTTATATAAAAAAAAAAAAAAAAAAAAAAAAAAGTGAAGTGCTGCTCGGCCAGACCATGAGTCATCGACCAGAACAAGTAGTAGTCGGAAGGAACAATGTCTGGTGAATACGGCGGGTGAGGTACGGCATCCCATTGAAGCGCCTTCAAAGTTTCCTTGACCACTTTTGCAACATGTGGCCGAGCGTTGTCGTGCTGAAAGATCACTTTGTCATGTCTTTTGGCATATTGTGGACGTTTGAGCTTCAATGTTCGGTTTAATTGTATCAATTGTTGTTGATAACGTTCTCCAGTGATGGTTTCGTTAGGCTGGAGTAGCTCATAGTAGATCACCCCGAACTAATCCCATGAGATGGACAGCATTAGCTTCTTGCCATGAATATTCGGTTTGGCCGTTGAAGCTGATGCATGACAGGGCTTACACCACGACATCTCTTGGCTTGAATTCATACGGAACCCAATTTCCTTGTTGTTGCACCATACGCTCCTCTTGAGTTTGGCATGAATCTTGTTCCAATAACGCCTCCAAGTTTAGTAGCCTCACGCCGAAACCAGCACTCATATGTTTCTATTGACGGGGCATCTTCCCCATATGCTTCACACATCAATCGATCTCCATCAGCTGCACTTTTCCTCAAATTAAAACAAAAAAGCAGCGTTTCGCGCAAATTGTGTTTTGTTGGCGCAAAGGTTGGCATGGTTAGAAGAAATGATGACGCTTTAACATGAATATATTGACAAGACGGATGCCATATAATACTAGTTACGCCATCTTTTGTAAATCCCTCAAAACACCAAATACTTAGTGCATTTTTCTAGCTAATTTTTTAGAATTGAGCCGAGTTAAATATGACTCTACTTCGTTTGTAGTGAGATACCTACTAAGCAGAGTAAAAAATGACAGTTTTATGACTTAAAATACATATCAAAAAACTGTAATTTTTCGAAGTATTCACTAATTTTTAAGTGGTTTTCCAGTTGGAACAAAAAACAGACTTCGAAAATTAACAATACTTATATTCACTGTGTTACATTGGATACAATTTGCTACTGCCAAGTACTTGTGAGTAGATGTTCAATGGAACGCAAATTTTTGTGACAGTAGTAAAACATAACCTCAATTTAAATGAAACTGCTAGATTTTAATAAAAAATACGTTGATATATTAATAATAATAAATAAGTAATAAAACATTAAACAACAAAATAATTAAAATATTTTTACGATTTGACAATTACGCGTCGTATCACAAACATAAACAAAATTTTTTTGTTTTTAACCCTAATCGAACCAACATATTTTTGTTGTCAGTAAATTCAAATTCTAATCAAATAATTTACGAAAATTTTTTCAGAGAATGATTAGATGTCAAGTACGTTGTATGGAAATGTTTCAAAATAAAATACATACAAGTTTATAACTAAATTAACAAGATTTTAAAAATCGATGCATTTATCAAACGAGCCAAAAAGGCGTACCTTGGTTGGATTAGGGTTAAAAAATGACGTTTCACACAACCAAAATTGGTATAGATAGAGCCATCTATTAATATTTTTTAAACTAAAATCCCTCTTTCGTTAATTATATGCGTAACTACTTCTACAACTACACCATCACTTGAGCATGAGTAGTTGCGAATAGATAGAAGTACTTGTGAGTAGTTTGCTAACGCCAATGGAACACGCTTATTATAACTTGATGCGAAGCAGATCGCATTTTCATGCGATTTCGCATTTTTGTATTACGAAACACCCTTTTCGCATTTAATCCGCTCTTTGTCGAATGATGCGCCAAATTAAAGAAAATGAAAGCGGATTTTTGCGAAAAATAAAATTGGAAAATGCGACTGCTCAATAGCAGGCGAATATCGCATTTGAGTAATGAAAGGAGTGAAACATTTTGTGCAGCGATAAAATGTATAATTAATAATAAAATTGATAATTAATATTTTTCTTCTTTTTATCAAATTTACGGGTTTGTTTACTCAAATATAATTTTTATTGGAATATAAACAATTTACCTCACTTATTACAATAATTTGACAGAACGCTTATTCTTAAGGGAAATGCGATAATGATATTTCATAATGAGCTCTTGCTAAGCAGATCATATTTGTTAAATCGCAAGAAATCAGAAATGCGATCCGCTTCGCATCAAGTTCATAATAGGCTTCCAGAGCAATCAAATAAAAAACATGCATGATTGCTTAATCATACGTAAATATAAAAAATTAAGTCAACGGATCAAACTGGCCAATGTAAAATAAGATGAAAATTTCATGAAACTAACCAATGGTTTGTGACCCTTTAAATGTGAATATTGTACGAACGATAAATTACTTACTAAAAAATTTATTTCATCATTTTATTTTATTTATTAGTAGGTGTATAATAAATTTTAACGACAAAAACATAAAAAAATTAAACGACCTCACAATTTGACAAAATAATAACTTATAATTATTTAGGTATTTATTTCATAATTAACAAAAAAAAAAACAAATGCCCCTTGTTAATTATTTTGAAATGAGCTTGATGTTGCCCTTCTGATACAAAGATTTTATTTTCGATAAACGTTTTGCATCCGTCCTAGGTACGCTTGACCGGAATAAACTTTTCTTTTTGAAATCAATTAAATCAGCTTTATGTTGTTTATCGATTTTTCTATAGGCTCTATTAAAATTGTCGCCTATATCTTCAACAATAAAATTTGTCGTACTATGAACAATCTTTTTTCGATTTTCTTGACAAAAATCTGATTCCTCAAAAATACCCGCCGATGTCCAAACGGGTTGAGGTAAAACATTTGTTGGCTCATTAAATGTCAACTTCTTTTTTGTCATTTTCTTAGGCATTAATGAAACCCGGAATTTATTTGGTAATATTTTAGGCGTGATCGGCGATACCTTAAAACCACCAGGACGAAATTCTGGGGTTAGCTCTTTCTCGATAAACTTTGATAACTTAAGTTTTTTAGATGAATGCGATGTTTTCACATTATCATCAAGTTGGCTTAAAATGTCGTCGGGAAGTCGACGTTTCATCGACGCGGTTGGTACTTTTAAAACTGCTTCAGACTGAGTCGGAGGAAGTTTATCTTTTTTCATTTTTAGTTTTAAGCTCTTCTTTTCTGCGGGCGACTTAACTGATAGCGTTGGTGTCACTACCTCGAGAGTTTCCTCTTGGGCAAGTTTACTCTTTTTAAGTTTCGACGATGAGGTTTGGAAGTTTTCTAGTGTTTCTGATGAACTTGGCTTATTCAACTTTTTAAATTTTAATTTTCCTGAATTATTACTGCCAACACTTGTGTCTAAATTTGAATGGAAATAAGTAGGTAATTAATAATACAGTACTTAATTAATGATTATTTATTACTTACCCTTTTCTAAATTCTCAGACTTTTTTGATTTTGGTGAATGTCGTTCTAAAGGTTTAGATATAACTTCTG
The DNA here is from genome assembly GCA_958295665.1 of Tipula vernalis. Classification (NCBI taxonomy): domain Eukaryota; kingdom Metazoa; phylum Arthropoda; class Insecta; order Diptera; family Tipulidae; genus Tipula; species Tipula vernalis. The sequence goes on from OY282558.1 coordinate 418,016,654, forward strand.
ATTTAGGTGATCTCTCTATCGAATGTGTATCGTCCGTATCTTCGTTCGTGTCCTCTCTTTTTTTCAGTTTTTTCTTTTCCTACCAAATAAACCAAAATTATAGACATTTCTGAATAATGCCATGACTAAGCCGCACCCAAACGAGTTTTGAAGTAACCCGCCATAAGGTGCCTTATGGTGGTTACGCTTTCCGAAAAAATATTAGAAATGGCTGAAAAGGCCAAAAAAGAGATGAAATGTAGAATCGGGATTTTAATCGAACTAAGACAAAAGTTAGGTCGAAATGCAAATTTCATGACAATTTTCTAAAAAATTGAAGGACCCGAAAAAAATAAAAAGGGGGTCTACAACACAAGCACATGATATAAAAATGTACAAAAAAAATTGAAAAAATTTAACTCAATTGTCTTGATTCAGAAAGTTTAGATTAGGTAGACAATTCTATAAGAAACTAGAAACTCTCGAAATCTGAAAAAGACAATGATGTCTTTAATGGCAAAATTGAGGGATCACATCAAAATTGGGTCAAAAAATGACTGAACTCAATCATGTGAAAAGGAGCATGGTACCTTCCTAACCAAACGTTAAGAAATTCAGCTAATGTTAAATAAGTGTGTACTCAATTATTTTTATTTGTATTGAGCTAATTCTTAATATTTAAACGATTTATTTTTTGGTATAGGGCTCTTTATTTTAACTTATTTAAGCTTGTGCTCTCAAGCATAATGCTTTTGACAATGATGCCGAATTGGGATTGAAAGCTCAAGCTTAAATAATTTAAAATAAACCAAAAAATAATTCGTTTAAATTTTATAAGTATGTACTAACTTTTTTTTTGTCGGATTCCCCTTTTCTAGCCAACATCCGTTCCTGCAATATTTCACTGGACTCCTCCTGAGCACGTTTAACCTTTTCAAGTTTCGGTGAGTTTTGGGCGTGTTCTGGTGATCCTGATGAACCTCGCTTATTTAACTTTTTGGACTTCAATTTATCTGGGTTATTACTACTAACACTCGTATCTAAATTTGAATGCAAATGATTGGTTTTAGATACATAATTGAAAAAGTTAATGATAGATAATTTATTACTAACCCTCTCCGATATTATCAGATTTATTAAATATATCTTCAGGTTTAGGAGACCTATCTATCGACTCTATATTGTCCATATTTTCGTTCATATCCTCTACCTTTTTCGGCTTTTTATTCTGCAAAACAGACCAAAATTAGATAGATTTTTAAATAGTCACATTATAAGTACTCACTTTTTTTTTGCCAAACTGGTCTCGTAGCTTTTGTCTAGCCAACATCCGTTCTTGCAATATTTCATTACATCTTGCTTGTATTTCGTGTAACGAAATTTCCCGCTTCTCTGAAACTTTTTCAACTTTGACAAAATCTCCGGTCGAAGTGTTTGACGCGCCCACTTTAGCTTTACGTTTTGTTACAAAATTGCAATCTGTTTCAATTTTAGTTTTTAGTACCTCGGATTCGCAAACAACCCCTGCTGGCGAGTTCAAAGGCAATTCTGTTTCAATCATCGATGATTGACATTTTTGCTTTTTCGCTGAACTTCTTTCAGTCCTTGATAAATCTTGACTACCTGTTGACATCTCTTCCTGGATATCGGTCTCGACGAATGATCTACCCGCAGACTGTTTTTGTTTCTTCGCTGAATTTATTTCAGTCCCTGCCAAATCTTGATTATCGGTTTCACTGAATGATCCACTCGCGGACCGTATAAATGATTTCGCAATGGATAACCGTTCTTTTTGTTTCTTTGCTGAATTGGTTTCTGGCGTGAATACATTTGGACTAACACCAATATCTTCCTGATTATCTGTTTCAATGAATAAATCACCACGATTTAGGGTTTCAGCAATCGGTAATGATTTTCGGTTATGTTTCTTAGCTGACCCGGTTTCAGCCTTTTCATGATTATCGCTCTCTATAAATGATCCACTTACGGGTGTCTTAAAAGGCGATTTTGCAGTAGCTGATGATTGTCGTTTTTGTTTCTTCGCTGAACGTATTTCTTTCATTGATTCATCTTCTTGTGCTGTAATTGGTTCTACCTCCTCATTATTATCACTCTCAACGAATCCACTCATCGGTTTCCTTGGTGCAGTATCGATAACATACGTTAATCGGCTTATACATTTATTTGACGTCTGCAAGTTCGATTCTGATTCAGTTGTGGCCCTAACCGAACTATCCTCCATGACGAACATGCCGGATGATGTATTCGATCCATTTGCAACGACACTGTCACTCTTTTTCTTTTCATCTCTTTGCAATAAAGTTTCAGTTTTACAAGCGCCATGAAATGAACTGTATACTTGTGTTTCTAAGAAATTCTTCTTTACTGATTCAGGTGAACAACTCTTTGCATTGCGGCGAAACAAATTGCACGAAAAAGTTTCAAAGGTACCGTCTGCACTATGATCTGCCGCTTTATCAATATTTTCAGAATAGAATGAGTATGCCACTAATGATTTTTTATCTAATTCATGATCTACCTTGTCCAATTCATGAATAAATAATTCTTTTGGGCCATTAGGCGTAGTTTCTGAGGATTGTGATGAATTATTTGTTGTGGTCGATGACTCAGTGATTCTTGTCGAATCAAGGTTATTTGTTTCATTTAAATCGATTGATTTGTTGTTATCCGGAGTTTCAAAATTTATGGAAGCACCCAATTTTTCAACCATCTTGAGCGATGTCGGCGGATTAGTTGAAATTGTCTGTTTAACTGGAGTTGCTTGTTTAGCCGCAGTTGCTTGTTTAGCCGGAGTTGCTTGTTTAGCCGGAGTTGCTTGTTTAGCCGGAGTTGCTTGTTTAGTTGGAGTTGCTAGTTTACCGGGAGTTGCTTGTTTAGCTGGAGTTGCTTCTTTATTAGCTGGAGTTGCTTCTTTATTAGCTGGAGTTGCTTCTTTATTAGCTGGAGTTGCTTCTTTATTAGCTGGAGTAGTTGGTTTATGCATTGCTTGTTTTAAGGGTGTAACTTGTTTCCCTGGAGTTATTAGTTTGGATGGAATATGAGCCGCTGATTTAGCCGAATTAACAAGATTTAACTCTGAATTCGACTGATTTGATATGCCCACTTTAGCTGGAGTTGCTTGTTTTAACGGAGTTACTATTTCTGCCGGGGCTGACTGTTTTAATGGGGTCTTTTCACTAGTGGATGTCATCATAATAACGTTCGATATTGATTTTTTGGGTCTGCCTGGTTTTCTTCTAATTGGCGACTCTAATAATTCATCATTTTCCAAGGTATCGTCATGTTCAGATGACGAATTAAGTAATATTCTAGGCTCCATTTCAGTGATTTCCTTAGTTTCCAGTTTGTTTGTAATTTCGCCCTCTAATTCTTCAACCTCCTGTGTTGTAGTTCTACTACAATGTAAATTTGTTTTGTTATTGTGTTGTAGTTCTTCTCCGTCATTGTTGCTCCGACCCTGATATACCAAACAAAGTATTATTTAATGAAAACTTTGTTTTTACACAAAATATTTACCTTATTATTGCTCCGGTTTATTGATTTAATCGCCGCCGCATCAACCGACCTATTTTCCTCGACTAACTTAATCTCAGCCATCGACCACTTTTCTTCCTCCACTTTATTTCGTACTGTACCCGTAAATTTTTTCAAGCTCGTATTTCGATAATATTCTTCTGAATCATCACTATCGCTCTCTTCACTACTTTCAATTGTTTCGATGGATTCATTCTCTGCAGATTGTATTTGCTCCACGGCACTAATCGCCACAATTGGGGTACTTGTTTGGTTTGCTTCATTCCGGAATTTTCTCACTGGAGTTTTATCACTTTTCGCAGATTCAACAAGTTTATCAAGGCTACTACCGCGAGGTGAAGACATTTTATTTTTTGATGTTGGTTTTTCGATTGTGAAAGAAGGAATTTCTGCTTTCTTAATTTTTGAATCATCCAAAATGATCGAGGGACTTTTCGATATACTACGCCGCATATTATAAGGAGACAATTCTACTTTGTTCTCGAGTTTATTTGGTGTTTCTTTGGAAGAACTTCCTAAAGAGCTTTTTGGCGAATCCTCACACATTTCCTCGCTCTTAGTAACCGCTTTACCGCGTGCCAATCGAACTAGCGGAACTATTAACTTACCCTTTAACACATCTTCAGATGTTGTACTGTTTCGCCGCGTTATACGCTTACTAGCGGTTGGCGGATTTTCAGTTGAATTGTTTAATTTTTCCAAACGACCCAAATTCTCTTTAGTCAGATGCGACATTTTTTTTATTGGTGTTCCCAAATCAGGAGGCGCAATACTTCGTCTTGTTGTTCGTCGCGGCGTTAACGAATCAATAGACCCAGTTTCTGATATCGTTTCAAGATTAGATTTTAATGGTGTACGATGAGATGTAGACTCCATTTCCAAATCAACAGATCCGCCTCGTCTGCTGGACCGTGTTACTAGAAAGAAACACAATATGTATAAAAAATTTAAATAAAATAATAAAATGTCGGTTAAAAAATATCACATTCCACAATGTCCGAAACATAACCGCACAAAATTTAGACAATATGGGAGACAAACATTGTACAGCTACGACAAAAAAATTTTTAATTTACCTCGAAAATTCGGCTCTTCATCTATTGATTTATCTAATTTTGGCATTTTAAATGATTTAGAAAATATAAATTTATCACTAAAACTTTATTAATTAAAAAATAAAATATTTTAACTGCGCCGGCGCGTGTTCTTTAATATTCGCTTTGTTTGTGAGATTGAGATAACGAAATTAATGTAGTAAAACAAAAATGCGATTTTTGTCGTTGAGTTGAGCCAGATTGCGGTAAAAAGTTGGTCTTTATGAACTTTCGTTTCTAGCGATTGGCTCACCTGCTTGTCATATAACCCAAAGAACCAAAAAATGTAATCAATCAAATATGTATTTTCTTTTTGAAATATTATGGCTCGTCACGAGCATTTTCGTATTTTAGGCCCTTTCCGAAAGTTATTTATTTACTTATTTATTTAGACCTACTTATTTAAATAAGTATGTAGGCGAGGTAACTTAAAATAAATAGGTTTTTACAAAAAAAAAATCTTAAACGAAAACCAAAATTCTATTAATTTCATTGCATATATATTGTGATATTATGTAGTAATTAAGTTTTATAAAAAATTTAATTAAATATTATTTTATAGTTACAAAATAGACAAAATAAAAAATAAGTATGTGAAATCAATTCGGATGATTTTACATACTTATTTAAGATGGCAACAAATAAGTATGTCTAAATAAATAAGTATAACTTTCGGAAAGGGCCTAAGGGTTTGGTATGTTGAATTCTTTTCACCTAAAAACATCAAACAAAATTGATGTACATAGAAAACTGAGTACGTTTATGCTTAGTGTTCAACCTGGTTTGAACCTAAGTTATCTTTTACTATAAACGGAGTCGAGTCATCTTGTAGTTAACTCGACTCGACCTAAAAAATTACTAGGGTCGGAGTCGAGTCGAAAAATAAAAACAACAAAAAAGAATAATAAAAAGACACCATTTTGATTTCTTAATTCGTGTGCGCATCTCCGATTTTTGTGTTTCTGTAATTTTGTATACTGCAAACTTGTAAAATAAATTGCTTTAATCATAATTTTAATAATCATAATTTTTATTAAAAATAAAAATTATGATTTTTTTTTTGACGTTTCTGACTCGGTTTCAACCTAGTTTCGACTCGACTACGATTTGACTCTGCAGTATAAACGCTAAAAAAATAACTACAAGATGATCCAAAGTTAACTAAACGATGACTCGACTCTGAGCATAAACGTACTCTATCATGTATACTGTATATGCTGCGAGTCGAATCGAGTTTAATCCGAGTTTAACTCTCACTATAAACGGAGTCGAGTTATTTTCTAACCAACTCTAGGTGTATATACTGCAGAGTTAAACATATGCAGAGTTCAAATAGGATTGAAACCGAGTTTAAAAAAAATGGAACAAAATATCATTTCAGATGATCATAAGATTGATTATTCTTTTTGTTGATCGCCGTATATGTTATTGTCATTTTTCCAGCGATATTATGTCTAAAAGATTGTAATTTTCAATCAAATTCCATGAAACTTACGGGATAGACCACCGAAATGTTGGAGTAATTTTTTCGAAAAAATAAAAAAATAAATACCAAAACAAAAATTTATTATTAAAATTAATTAATTATAATCTTAATAAATAAGATTTTAAAATAAAATTTATTAATTTAATTGAAAAAATTAAAAAGATATTTTTTAATATTGGTGCACGAATTTTTCTTTAATTTTGTTGTTGTTTTTTTAACTCTACTCTATGCGTATATAGTGCATTTTTTAGAGTAGAGTTTAACTCGACTCTACAAATTATTAGGTCGAGTCGAGTTTAACTCGACTCCGTATATAGTGAGAGTTAAACTCGGATTAAACTCGACTCGACTCGCAGCATATACAGTATAATGGAAACATGATACATGTTTCCATGATAGAATTAATAACCTAGGTTCAACTCTGTTTATGTCCATGGAAACGCGTATTAGGGTAGAGTTTCGTTAAATCCAAATAAACTCGACGAATCTTGTGCGTTTAAGTTAGATTCTATCTGTCAAACTTTTTTTAAAATTATAAATGGCGCTTTGCATATTATTAAACATATTTCACAAAAATAATTTAAAAAAATACACAAAAATGTCGTTGTTAACGTTTTGACGATCTATCAAAGCGAAATACAAATTTTGTTTTTGTTTAACAACCAATTTTGTGTTTTATTCTATCGAATTATTTTTCTTTATCTCCAAATCCTAACTCTGTTCATGGAAACGGTACGAGTCAGCGCCGCCATGTTTTTAACTCAACGAAACCTAAACCTATTTGAACTCGGTACATGGAAACATGGTACATGGAAACATGGTACATGACAGATACTACGTTTCCATGACAGAGTTAACCCGATTTAAGAGTTTCGTTGAGTTAATAACATGGCCGCGCTAATCCGTATCGTTTCCATGCAAATATAAATTCTAATGTAAATTGACATTTCACAACAATTTAAAGTCATTTTTAGAAATTTTATTTGTATGGTGGAAATTTTTAAAATTAACGTTTATTTATACTGTATATGCTGCGAGTCGAGTCGAGTTTAATCCTAGTTTAACTCTCACTATATACGGAGTCGAGTTATTTTCTAACTAACTCTAGGTGTATATACTGCAGAGTTAAACATATGCAGAGTTCAAATAGGATTGAAACCGAGTTAAAAAAAAATGGAACAAAATATCATTTCAGATGATCATAAGATTGATTATTCTTTTTGTTGATCGCCATATATGTTATTGTCATTTTGTCTAAAAAATTGTAATTTTCAATCAAACTCCATGAAAATTACGGGACAGACCACCGAAATGTTGGAGTAATTTTTTCGAAAAAATAAAAAACAATACCAAAACAAAAATTTATTATTAAAATTAATTAATCAAAATCTTAATAAATAAAATAATGAATTTAATTGAAAAAATTAAAACGAATATTTTTTAATATTGGTTCCGAATTTTTCTTTAATTTTGTTATTGTTTTTTTAACTCTACTCTATGCGTATATAGTGCATTTTTTAGAGTAGAGTTTAACTCGACTCTACAAATTATTAGGTCGAGTCGAGTTTAACTCGACTCCGTATATAGTGAGAGTTAAACTCGGATTAAACTCGACTCGACTCGCAGCATATACAGTATAATTGTGATTTTCATGATTTAAAAAGTATTACGGAGAGAAAAGAATACTCGCAATGCCATTTTGAATTGGTATAATTGTTTTTTTCGCTTTTGACAGATAGAATCCCTTCAAACCCTACTACTTTCGTTGAGTTAAGTTGGATTAAGAAACTTAACGAAGATCCTAAACTCGACATGTTTCCATGATGAGATAATCCACGTTAATCCCGGTTAACTCCATCATGGAAACGTAGTAAGAGTTAACCCTGTGCCCATACTATAAATGAAACCATTCATTCCGGAATGAAATTATGTATATGGAATCAGGCATAAGACTACAATTGTTTCGAAATGTTGAGATTTTCAAATTCAAAATATAGAGAAATTGTTGCTATTTCAGCAGAATCTCGGAATTTGAAATTTGTCCAATTTTGTTTCAATTTAATACATGATTGAACCAAAGATTTTTTTTTTTTTTTTTTATTTAAAATAAATTTTATTTATTTATTTTATGTAATTACAATCTAGTCTCCTGGACCAGTGAGCAATATGTTTCTGACTTAATTTACTAACTTAAATTAATCTATGGATTCTTCCCATTGGCGTTCCATAGTGTTTGGTAAATTGAAGTAAACCGCATCTTTGTTGTGGATTTTAGATCAGCATAATGCTGCTTAAACTGACAATCACAGCAGCTCAAAAGGTTTGGTTCTTTTAAGTCTGCGAACTAAATTCGTGATGCTTAGGAGCTGAGTTGCCTCAATGTTCACATGTTGGCGGAGCCTTTCTTCGTGTCTCCGTGCTTTTTCCTGGATTTCATTTAAGATGAGGTTCATTTTAAGGTCCCTATGAAGGTCATTGTTCCTGACATACCAAGGTGCATCAACGATGTTCCTTAATACCATATTCTGAAATCTTTGGATGATATTTACGTTGCTCTGTTTGGTACAACCCCAAAGCTGAATACCATAAGTCCAAATCGGTTTCAATATTTGCTTATAAAGTAGAAGCTTGTTGTATGTTGATAAAGAAGAGTTCCTTCCCATCAGCCAATACATTTTTCTGTATTTAAGTCTTAATTCTTCACTTTTCTTCTTGACGTGCTTTCCATCGTAGTTTAGCATCCAGGGTCATGCCGAGATACTTAGCTGTGTTCGCATGCGGTATTATTTCCCGATTTATGGTAATCGGAATATGTTCGATTCGTCTGTTTGTAAAGTTGATGTGAACTGATTTAGCTTCATTTAGTTTTATTCTCCATCTTTTTGTCCATTTATATATTTGAGTTATAGCTGATTGTAACTTCTGTGTTGATTCTTCGTTGCTTTTTCCAACAGCTAAGATCGCCGTATCATCTGCAAAAGTTGCCACCGTGTTGTTTTCTAATGTAGGAAGATCATAAGTGTATAGTAGGTATAAAACCGGCCCTAATACACTGCCCTGTGGAACTCCTGCATTGATTTCTTTCAATTCAGAAAATGTATCATCTAACTTAATCCTGAAGAACCTATCTTTCAAGTATGATTCCAGTATCTTAGCAAATTGCATTGGTAGAAGATTCCTTAACTTGTGGTTAAGTCCTTCATGCCACACTCTATCAAACGCTTGTGCAACGTCTAGAAATACTGTTGAACAGACTTTTTTCTCCTCTAATGCTTTATCAATTATACTGGTTATTCTGTGTACTTGATCAATTGTTGAGTGTTGGTTGCGAAAACCGAACTGATGATTTGGGATTAAGTTTTTACTCTCGATTATCGGATTTAATCTTTTTACCAGAAGCTTCTCAAAGAGTTTGGACATGACTGGCAATAGCGAAATTGGCCCATAAGACGATGTTATGTGCGGTGGTTTCCCAGGTTTTGGGATCATAATTACTTCTGCAATTTTCCATAAGCTTGGTACACATTTGATTCTAAATGCTGCATTTATAAGATTGGTGAGTTTCACCAGAGCTTTCCTTGGCAGTTCTTTTAAGATTTCTGCAGTAATAAGATCGTACCCAGGAGCTTTTTCGTATTCAGATTAGCTTTTATCTCACGCATGACTTCTTTTGATGTTGTCGGCAGGATTTCTTTACTTTCTTGCACAGCTTGTTCAGTTATTATCTCGGCTTCCAACGTTTGGTCTTCATGTGGCTGGAATATTTTTTCGAGGTGTTCGGCAAATTCTCGAGCTTTGTCTTCATTATTTCTAGCCCATTTCTCACCTGCTGAACCAAAGATAAACTAAAGATAAGACATAAATCTTATCTTATGACTTATCTCTGATAGAACCCAACCCAACCACAATATAACTCTATAAATTGCAATACATTATTTATTGTATTTTTAGTTTCTTTATTAAGTTCAAATAATACAAATTAGATAATATTTTTGTTTTTATATTTTATCGCTTAAACACATCTTAAACACTAAACGAAATTCTTACTAATATGATTGTAGTAATCACAATTTGAAAAGTTTAAAATTAATTAAAAAATATCAAAAATGAACATCGATCGGATAAAAATGTTTATACGGCCTATAGATAGTTCACTTACATTTTATAATATAGGATATAAAAAAAAATAGGGATCAGGAGGGAGGGAGGCGGGTCAACGTTTAAAAATTACATCTAAACAATTAAGTCGATCCAAATGGAAGACCTCTAAGTGGCTGTGATTGTTTACCACATGACCTACATTAAACTGCAATTCCATTTCTTTTTTATCGCCTCTTTTGGGACGAAAGGGGACGATTGTTTATTTTCTTCTTTGAGGATCTTAATCTGGATGTCTGTATGCATTTCAATGTCATCATCAACAATGCCATAATCAACTGGCCTTGGAAGTTCTTTTATATCCTCATCATCATTCTCAAGAAATTCATTTTGCAATCCCTCCTCCTCCTCTTCCGTCTCGGTGCTTTTTGGCTCATCAATGCATGATGCAGTTACTGTATCAATTTCGATATCATCTTTGTTTATATTTGATGTTGTATTCGGTGTACTGCTCTGAATACGGGCACGTGCTAATCTATTTCGTAGCATTGTAACGGGGCTGGCGACTAAAGTAAGAAGACTGCTGACATCGAGCCGTGGCCGTTTTTGACTTTCAATTTCCTCAACAATATGATCCTCGTTATAACGTTTACGTACAATGAATGACGATGTATTTACGGAGCGTTGACTTTGATCAAGATATCCGGACGATGTACTTTCGTTTATAGAACTCGGACTATATGCTTCATTGTACCTGACATGTTCACGGTATGAATTTTGACAGGTAATATCACGCAACATTGGCCGGCGCCCTGATACCGAACGAATTTTAGCACCATAGCTTTTATCGGGTGTATGAGGATTTGTAAGGCTACTTAAATTAACACAAGTACTTGTGTTATTTTTGGGATCGTCGATGGTGTATAAACTCAATGGACTGGCGTTTCTCTCGGGTGGTCCCGATCGCATTCTGAGAATACGACTGCTTGGGGTGGGTGTGGATGTCAATGTGGGCGGTGCCGATTCTTTTGCGGGAGTTTTCTCTTCGATATCCACTTGCATCATAAGAGGTTCCATTTCTTCATTGTCCCACAATACAGGTGCAATTTCTTTTGGTTTTTCATCTTTTAGAGCTGGAACTTCTTCTGGTACTTCTTCAATTTTTTTCGCATCTGGTTTCGATTTAGGTTTTGCAGCATCATCAGTTATCGGTTGTGAAACCTCTTTAGTGTCCTTTTCCTTAGGCGAAGCCGTTTGTGATCTTAATGATTTGGCATCTTTGGTGTCTTTTTTCGGTGTATCTCTAACGCTCGATGGCTTCTCTTCTTTATCTTGTTTCTTATCTTTTTGATTCGGTTTTGTCGTTTCCTTATCTTTTTCCTTGTCTTTTTGATTCGACTTTGTTGTGTCCTTATCTTTCTCTTTCTCCTTAATTGCAGCTGCAGGCTTCTCAGCTGGGTTTTCAGCTTTCTCTAGCTTAGTATCATTTACCGTTTCGACACTTTCTAATTTATTGTCTTTAACGGCGGTGGTTTTCTGTCGTGTTTCACGAGTTTTTTTCTCTTCTGTGGTCGGGGTGCCGCTCTCTTCAATTTTATGTGATCCATTAGAAATTTTGGTATTTGTAGAATCCTCACTATTAGTGGACGAACCATTTTTCAACTTTTCATCATTTTTACTGACATTTTTTTCAGTTTTTGCAACCTCTGCAACGACGGTTTTTTTTTCTTTTTTCGTCGATGATTTTTCTTCAATAATCACCTTAGTACCTTCCTTTGTATCTTTTGCAACCACATCTTTTGGTTTTTGATTTATTTCCGTTCCGTCAACGCTGGTTCTTTCATTTTTTGTTTTGGCACTCGGTTTTGCTGGATTTAGAGTCAATGAATTCGCGATTCGATTTTTCTGCGATGCTTGACTCATTTTCTGGAAAGAAACAACAACAAAATGTATTTGTTAATGGAATTGGATATTCAATTTTTTTACTGTAAATATCAATTAATTGTTACAAAATAACGCATTAGGAACTCATGCGGAACTCGAACAATGTTATATGAATTTTATATACATATATGATTTATTTGTAAAGGGTCAAAATATATAGCAATCAATACAGGAGAGGAAAGAAATAATATTGATGAATACGCCCTAAAATTTAGTAATAATTTAAGAACGATCGATAGACCATACTGGTCTGTGCTGGTTCATTGTCTTGTTTTTCTGGAATTTTTGGGTGGACACACGGCTACAGTTCAATTGAATTGCAACAGTTGACATTTTTCTGAAGTCTAATAACGTTATTTGCTCTTTTAGACTGAACTTTGAAATATTCGATTAAAGAGTTTATCAATCACGAAATAGTAATAATTCCAAAAAATATAATCATTCGTAAATATAGATTATGAAAGGTCATTGATATTTTCAATCATCGATACAGTAAAATTCCATCATTTTAACTCAACCAAATCATCAAAGTTGAAAAATCTCACATGATCACCAAATACATAATCATCAAATATTTTATCAAAATATTAGATGAGCATCAAACTAAGTCCAAAAGTAACATGAACACATGCTACATAATTGTCTTGTTTATTTACTCAATATAAGATCTCGTCTTAAAGAAAGAAAAGAGGCAGAAATACACCCCACTTAAAATCTTATGTTGTTTATACTCATTAAATTACAATTGAGAATTAAGCATGATAATGATGAATAAGACGACACAAATGAAATGTATTAACCAGAGTGGAATCTAAATAAATTCTATTTTAAATCTAATGTTTGTGGTATGCGTATCTATTTTCAAATTACAGTAATTACAAACAGAGATGTACATATTGTAGTGGTATAAAAAAACACGCGGGAACCGCGCGATACTTAATACGTGCTGTAAAATATATACATACATACGTATGTACAAACGTATTGTTCTAGTTGGAATTTATGTTGTTATTTTCATTTCTTTCACTATGCTTTACTATGTATTTTGCAACTACAAAATACAATATTCAAAGTCACCAGCAACATAATTATTATACGGGTTATATTTTTAGAAAAGTACCAACCCAAAGGTGTAATTTATGTAACTACATACTTAATAGAAAATAAATTACGAGTTGAATTTTGGAAGAAAATCGAGGCAGTTGGTTACATTCGCTAAAGTGGATAATCTACCGGAAATAGAATTCTTATCTTGAATTGTTAGTTTTCCAAGCGATATATAGAAAAAAAAAATATTTTACAATACACAAATAATTTCTCTCGGTTAACATTGAAATTTACCAGACAGCCAAGTAAAAGTCTTGAACATTTTCATTTGCTAGTTTATTGACAATCATGAAACCTAAAAAGATTTAATAAACAACCATCGCCCTAAAAAAAAAAAAAACATTTTTTACCAGGAGCATATTTTATTTGTATTTTCTAGTCTTAAGAAATATGAACATTAGAATATAAAAGTGTAGTGAGAAGCATCTTAATTGTAAAATAAAACCAGAGTTGACCATGAAAATAGTAAATAAAAACGGTTTCGTTCCTTTAGAATGTAAGACTTATAATTTTTGTTGCTGTACCCATAACAAAATGTGAACGTAATTATCTTTAATGTATAGGTAAACGTAAAGGAAACAGAGGTGGGCAACTATTTTTGATAAATATTTAATTTACGATTTCTTTGATAATCAAATTGCATGAGGTACAAAATCAGAACAAGACTAGACTATAAAACTAAGACAATTTCAGTAATTTATAGTAGCAAAATTACGTTCTACGTTCTAACGACTTCAACAATAAAATTACTTAACGTTCATATTACACGCCTATTACGAAATTTATCCGATATCGTAAAATCCGATCCGCGGCGGATATTCCTATTACGAAATATGTATTTGAATTGCCAAATTTGATAACAACACAATTTTGATTAGGTCTGTACATAATTGTCACATTATTAAATTTAATGAATCATTTATTTAACGTTGTAATTTATTTTTTAATTATAGCTTTCACAAGACAATTCTTATTTGACGAAATCCACCACCTAAGTAACAGTCGGATTTGACATTTGTACTTTCGGAAAGTTCGCTAACGTTGGTATTTTTTAGTTTGATAGGAAGGGTATAATAGGAATATCCGCAATAATTTCATAAAAGGCCTCCTGATTTGAAACTTTTAGAGGTCAGTGTGCTCCTAAACATTCGAATAAACATTCGAAATTGATTTGTTGCGTTTAAACCGAAAAGTTTGGAGACAACAAATTCTCATCCTGATTACCTTCACCGCAATTCGAATGAGTTTTTTCTTTGAATCATAACCGTTGATCCGACTCAAGACTGCTTATATTGGAGCCACTTAGCCACTAGCTACGTCGTTTTTCTTTTAAAAATTTACCAAAAAATTGGGCCGTGCGAGTTCCTTGGTCCGAATCAATGAAGTGCCAAAAGCAACGGTTATTTTTGTCTAACTCAATATAAAATATTTTTAACTATGAGCGAGCCCTTCGATATGGCTAACAGAGTATTAACAATGAAAAAACATTTTACTTACAGGTAGGTTTGTAAACGAACAAAAATTGTTGTTCGTTATTTTGGAAATCAAACAAACCTTAAGTCAAAAGTAAAAAGTTTATTCATTGTGAATGTAAGTTAAAATTCAACTTTGCTTCGGCTTGTTTTCGAAATTCCCATAATACAGAAAACACCAAAGCACTTTGATTAAAATTTGCAAATATTTTCTATGCCAATAGCTGGATAGACATGATAATCGATTTATCGCTCGATTAAATCTATCGATAAATCTGTGGAATTAAACAAAAACAGGATATCTGCAAAAATCAAAACTCATCAGTGGCATAAAATTTTGCTTCAAAAATGGAATTTCGGCTTCCAAAACGTTGCAAATGTTGGAGAAGGCTTTTGACCACAATGCACTACCCAGGGTGAGTGTTTTTGATTGGTATAGGATGTTCAAAGAAGGCAGAGAAGGAAGTCAGGATTTGGTGTTTAAAAAATCGTCGATTGAAAATTAATTAGAGATCTGGTTGACATCACGAAAATATCATTTCGGTCAGAATTTTGGGCAGACAACTCTTGGTTTTTGCATCATGATAATGCGCCGTCTGACACTGCATTGGTTGTATGCAGAGAGTGAAACCGAAACGTTTTTCGTTCCGTGTTTATGGTTACGTTCCCAAATTAATTTTTTCGTTTCGGTTTGTACATTTTTTTTGGTTTCGTTTCGGTTCGGGTTCAAAACCGATTTAAAATCGGTTCAACATAGCATCACTTAAATATATTAGATACTGTAATTATAAAATCTTTCCGTTACATAACGCCTACAGCCTTCAAGCTTGAAAGATTATCTTCCTGCTGTTAAACAAATCTGCCAAAAAATCGAGATTCGTAAACCAACTCTCTTCTTTTGCCAAAGAAAGTGAAAAATGACGGTGAAACCAATTAAAGGGAGATATGTTATGTCACATATATGCAGTTAATTGGTGTATGTATTTACTTTTGACTAATCCGTATTTTTCGGGAAGTTAGTAAAATTGGCCCGTGGCGTACTGCAGCTATCGGGGGGTCCCAGGTGGTGGATAGTGGACGATCTATCGATAGGTAGGTTAACGGTGAATTAAATAAGCCGCCCCCAACCGCAGTCCAGCTGGTGGGAGAGTCTCAGGGAACTGGGGAGTGGTTAACCTCAGTTCATTAAATTCTGAGTGCCTATGATGCCCAGCATGGAAAGACGAACAGATGGCACCAGAAAACCATCGATCAATAACCACGGCGGACTGGGCGTCACGTCCTCTCTGCACCTCCGTAGTCTCCGCGGGTGATGAGTGGGGGTACCCTATAAACGGGTGACCCGGGGAATGGAATGGATCCCATTGGATTGGGCTCTCCATGTGAATAGGTGAATGGGGGAGAGAATGTGGGCGGAGGGAAGGGGTGCAGGGGGGCCGGCGTGCTAGCGAGCCGAATGGGCTGGATTAAGGTGTTAAGCGACCCGTGCTGATGGTCAACTAGGCTGGGGGCCCATTTAACAAAGCCCAGTCGCTAACGGAGCCCTCTGGATACCTGGCGACCTCCAGTTGTATTTAGCCTTACCTGCGTATACGGATCTCTGCTCAGGCGGACCTTTATTTCTCCGATACTCGTGGGAATCCAATGGAAAGATCGAATAACATAAAAACAAAGGGCACCGGCTCTCCTCAAAAGCCGGTATCAGCGAAGGGAGGTACCTCGAACCAGACGGGTGCGGCCTCTAAGGTTGCAAAGGTGGTTGACTCTAGGGCACAAGTCCCGGGAGTTAGCGGTACCAACGCAGCACAGGGGAGTGGGACGAGAGACATTCCTCCGGCGAAAAGGCGATACAGGAATCGCCGCTCGGAATTCCGAATTCTCGAGAAGTGGGCTGCGACCCCCGAGGGGCAGCTTACAAAAGAGCAAAGAACATCAGTAGCTTGGGCAAGGAGCACTGTGGGCTGCGGAAGCTCGGAAAGGGACCATGTGTCGAAAAGACAGCGGTCCCAGGACGAGGTGGATGTAGTCAACAGCAAGCCCGCCCAGGCCTGAAGGGGGTACCAGCAGCATGGGAAGAGAAGCTGAGAGTAGGGGGGAGAGTGAATCCGGCGACCTCGGTAGGGCAAGGACTCCCTCGAAGGATGAGGAGGGGCACATAAGCGAAGGAGCTGGTGTACCGATGGAGGAGGATGTCGGCAGCCCGGTCAGACGGGGGGCACTGACAAGTCCTCTACAGAGGGTATGAGGAGTGGCGAGACGGGCGTATCCGGCGCATCCCAAAATACCGACAAATAATATTCCTGCGGTAGCAGGTATTTATCATAGAGGTGGGTAGAGGTTAAATGGTTATGATTAAGATAACACAAATTAACCTTCACCATTCTAAGGCTGCTTCGGCAGCTCTACTCCTCAGGCTAGTTCGGGTGAGGATGTGATACTAATCCAAGAGCCTTGGATTAACAATCACAGGATCTGTGGCCTCAGAACCAAAGGGTACAAAATTATATCCTCTAGTAAGTCTGGGAAGATCAGATCTTGTATTCTTGGGAAAAATAATATTCTTTTTCTTCTCTCTCAATACAGCAATGGTGACACTACTGCAGTTAGCCTGGAAGTAGGCACTTGTAGATTCTGGCTAGTTTCAGCCTACATGGACCGGGAGAAGGAGGTTCCTCCGGATAACCTGGAGGAGCTAATCCGTAAAGCAGAACAATCAAAGGTAGGTGTGGTACTGGGAGTTGATGCTAATGCGCATCACACTATCTGGGGAAGCACGGACATTAATGAAAGGGGTGAGTCGCTTTTTGATTATTTGATGAGTACTAACCTTTCAGTGTGTAATATTGGGCGGCAACCCACATTTATTACTAGTAACAGGCAGGAGGTTCTAGACGTGACCCTTGCCTCAAATAATATTCTTCATATGGTTAAAAATTGGAGGGTGGATAAGGAACACTTCTTTTCTGATCATCGATATTTAACCTATAGCCTCGATATTCACCCTGCTACCCGGGAAGCCTTCAGGAACCCTAGAAGGACCAACTGGAGCAAATATGGGGAATTGTTGGAGGATATGTTACCGTCGAGGGCTATGGAGCCCCCGTCGACCGTTGCGGAGCTGGAGGACATGGTGGCTAGCGTTACTAGCGCATGCAACCGATCCTTTCGCGCTGCCTGCCCACTGGCTAAGCCTAGCCTTGGTAGGCAAAAAACAGTATGGTGGTCCAGGGAACTGGGAACCTATCGTAAGGCTTGTAGGACAGCCTTTAATACAGCCAAAAATACAAGGGAGGCTCAGGATTGGGACTCCTATAAGGAGAAACTCGGAATTTATAAGAAAGAATTAAGAAAGGCACAAAGGAGGTCTTGGAGAATCTTCTGTGATAAAATGGAAGAGGTATCCGAAACCTCCCGCCTTAGGAAGATTCTTTCCAAAAGTACAGCTAGTCCCAGTTTTTTGATAAAACCGGACGGATCTTGGACAGCTTCTAGTGGAGCTTCTCTTCGAGACACACTTCCCAGGGAGCTTTGAAGACCTGTTAGTGCGTAGCAATCATCAAGAATCACTGTCAGTGTTCACAGAGGATATCGTAACCAGGAAACGAATCCTATGGGCACTGAGGGGTTTTAAACCATTTAAATCGGCTGGTCCGGATCAAATTATACCAGCGGAACTTCAAAACAACTCAGTAATTATTCTTCCTTACCTGGAAGCTATATTCAAAGGGTGTTTGAAGCTGGGCTATATTCCTAGGTACTGGACGGAGGTTAATGTGGTGTTTATACCGAAAGCGGGGAAAAGCTCACATGTCTATCCTAAGGACCTAAGACCAATCACTCTATCATCGTTTCTTTTGAAAACCTTGGAAAGGCTGCTGGATGTATACATCAGAGATAAAAAAGGTGCCAGGAAGTGGGCACCGTCTCAGCATGCGTACACAAAGGATAGATCTGTGGACACTGCTCTGCACGCCTTGGTGTGTACGATTGAAAAATCGATTAATTCGAATAATGTGAAAGCGAAGGCAATCAAGGAGGGATTGTCATTTTTGGAGGTGGACGTTCCTCTGATAGGGTTAATCAATTATATGCTGGGAAGCAGGATTGTTAGCTCGAAGTTGGGGGACTCCACCATCAAAAGGCGAGTAACTAGGGGAACCCCGCAGGGGGGTTCTGTCCCCTCTTCTCTGGAACATAGTGGTAAACGGGTTACTACTAGAATTGGAGAGAGAGGGTATTGAAGTTATCGCTTAAATAAAATCCTAATCCCGGTAATTGTCCCTCCTACCTTAAATGGCACGAGATTTGCTTTTACTGATAGAGCTTGATATCTGGGCATTATCTTGAACAGTAAGCTTAGTTGGAAGCCCAACATGTTGGAGAGAATAAACAAAGCTACTATAGCTTTGTACTCCAGTAGGAACGCCATTGGTCATAGATGGGGTCTGAAGCCGGAGCTGGTACACTGGCTCTACACCGCTGTGGGTGTTTGGTGGCCAGCTCTGGACAAGGTAACTTATAAAAGTAGGATTGAGAGGGTGCAAAGAACGGCCTGTATGCTGGTTAGCGGGGCCTTGAGGTCGACACCGACAAGCCCCTTAGAGGTTATATTGCACCTTCTTCCGGTCAACATTTTTGGTAAACAGATGGTGGCAAATACGGCTGTACGACTTGCAGCCGTCTTTCAGTGGAGGTGTCTTAGTATAGGATACTCTACTATCGTTAGATAATTGAAGGATGAGCTGGCGAATCTTGGCTACATTAAACCTTCTCTACGCTTCGAGAAGCGATTTCGGACCTCCTTCCCTTCAAGGGAATCCTGGAGGGATAGACCGTTATCGGAAACCGAAGCGTTGCAATTCTTCACAGATGGCTCCAAGCTAGACGGCAAAGTGGGAGCTGGAGTATTTTGTGACAAATTAAATGTAAACATTTCTATTCGTCTTCCTGATTACTGTAGCGTGTACCAAGCTGAAGTCGTAGCGATTGAGGAGGTCATGACGTGGTTGAAGCATAATGTGTTATCCTCAGACGATATCACAATCTATGTGGACAGTCAAGCGGCGATCCGGTCGTTAGGATCGGTGTCTTTGGCGTCACAGGTGGCGTTGAGTTGTCACTCATCCCTAAATGAGATGAACTTGCTAGGCATGGTACGACTCTCCAGCTGCAACCGGAAAGGGCAAGTCTGGGGAGGCCTATTACAGCGCTGAGACAAGCACTTGGGAAGCAGGGGCTATCCTAAGCGGGCGAAAGGTGGTCCAACACCCTCACCTGTAGAGTTGCAAGACAAGTTTGGCCAAAGCTGGACTTGGGGCGCACTAGGGCATTAATATCCCTATGCAGACGTGAATTAAGAACGGTCATAGGAATTCTCACGGAACACTGCCTTTTTGGAGATCATGCAAGAAGGCTGGGTCTGGAGGCAAATGACTTCTGCAGAAGCTGCTTGGACGAATAGGAGGAAGAAACGTTGGTCCACTTCCTTTGCTCGTGTCCAGCATTGGCTCTCAGAAGGCACAAACACTCGCGGGACGTCTTACGCTACATAAGTAGCTCGAAATGGTTCCAATAGGGGTAAAAGGGGAGATATTCTGTGGTATCACAATGGACCATCACCGGTCTACGTGTGCATAAGCAGCCACTCCAACCTAACCTAACCTAATTATATCATTTATATTCTTTCTTTTTAGAAATTGTTCTTTGTGATTTAATACAATATGAGTACTATTGAGATTTATTATCACAACATTAAAGGTATAAAGACGAAACTTATTGATATTAGATCGCAAATTTTGTGAACCAACTTTGATGTATTATGTTTAACCGATACATGACTTAACTTCTATAAATACTGTAACGAATTTATTGATGATCATTATGTAGTTTTTAGAACTGATCGTAATTTTAACGTATAGGAAAAAAGGGATGGCATTCTTGTTGGCATTGAGGAAGGGGTTATCTACTAATAAAATTGATTTTTTTAATGGGTGCCATATTGTCAAGATTTGTCTTAACAAGAGTGAATATTTAGAGTTGGGTGTTGTTTATTTTAATATCGTTATTTTTATCGGATTTAGTTGTTTCAGCTCCTCCCAACTTCAAATTTGTAATATTGGCTGACTTTAATTTTTCATGTATTAAGTGGTATCTAGATACTTCTGGTGTTGTCACAACTAGTTACGAACTGTAGAACGGCTGAATATCTAATTAATATTTTAGAATTTACTGGATTGTCACAACATAATCTAGTGGTGCACCATCAGAATAAATTATATTGGACTTAATTTTGAGTACTATAGAATCCAAGCATGTTGAACTCATCTCGAGCTCATGGGTTCTTTCTAAAATCGATCCTTTCAATCCTCCACTTCTAATTAATATTTGTTTAAATAAATTAAAGTTTCAACCTGTTCATTTCGTAATCTAAGATATAATTTGGTTGAAAATGAGTTACTTAAAATTGATTGGGACATTATATTTAATGGTAAGAGTGACAACGAAATGCTATGATGTGATATATTCGGTAGTCAATAAATACAATACAGAAAAATTAAAACTAAACTTAAGGGAAAACAATTTCCGTGTTGATTTTCTAGTTGTCTTATAGCACTTTCTGAAATGATTTCTAATTCTGACTGCTAGGACACTGTTAGGGTAAAAATTATAAATTTTAACAAACGGAAAATTAGCACAAAACTTGACAAACTCTTTTAGCACAGCATCAAAGCAATTCGAATGAAAAATGAACATTTTAACGTTGGCTGAGACTTGATAAAAGAAATTCAGACATAAAGTGAGTTGATATTATCTTAACAAAATTTTATCTTTCAAAAACCTAATTCTTGATTAGAGACCACTTTATCTAATCGCACAATTAGACAGTACAAAAATATTATTATAACAACTAAAGATAACAACAAAATTCATATACGTATGGTAATTTTCCAAATCATAAATTTTTCAGCTCTGCCATGAAGATGAGGTTTATAAAAAACAATTATACAAACGTTTATCATTAAAAGAATCATAATTCAAAAAATTTATCACTAACGTACGATAGTAAAAATAAAAAAAACGAAAACAAAAATAAAGAAAATTTTAATAACACAAAAATATTTTCTGTTCGTTTTGTATAGCTATGTATCAAAAGTTTAAACCTGTACGAGATTCTAATTCTAAATAAAAATAACATTTCTTACGTTAAAGAATTAAAGAATATTTGGGTTATATTTACAACAATCATATTCAGGTTGATTGAATATGTATGTTTTGTTACATAATGGATAAATTAAAGTGGTAAACATTGGCGGGAAACTAAGTTAAACAATGTAACAAGAAAATTGGCAAGATTTCAGTATTTATCTTTTGAATTTTAAAATTTGTTGGCAAAATCCCGAAATTTGTCATTATTTCAGTATTTATGAGGCGCTTTAGTAAATTTATTCTTTAATGATTCTTAATCGTCATGCGGGGTTTAAAAATTTGGATTTTTAATCCAAAAACCACCACAATTTTATTAGGAACAGTCCCTGGATTATTTATCTGCCGGTAACCCAACTTACTGGCCCACGGATAAAAAGAAAACTCCTGATCTAATTGACTTTTGTGTAACTAAGGGCATTCCACGTACATATGCTAAGGCCACTGATTGCTATGATCTGTCTTCTGATCACTCACCGGTAATAGTAACATTGAGTACTGATGTCCTAAGGAACGAAATACCGAACCGTCTTACAAACAAAAAACTAATTGGGATCAATATAGGAGGTTAGTCGAACAAAAGTGTCTACTTAATATTCCTCTGATCACACCAGCTGATATTGATGCGGCGGCAGAAAATCTAAAAGATGTCATGACATTATCTGCTAAAAGGGCTACACCCGGCATAAGTAGTTCGGAAAAAGTTAATAAACTGTCACATAATATACAGGAACTAATCCAGGAAAAGCGAAAGATTCGCCGTCAATGGCAGCAAACAAAATCACCGTTATTGAAGTGGAAATTAAATCGAGCTATTAAGGCCCTAAGATTTGCTTTGAGCGAAGAAGAAAACCAGCGCGTAAAGAACTACTTAAGTGATCTCTCGGCAACCGAGAGGACAGATTATTCCTTGTGGAAGGCAACAAAAAATTTAAAAAGGCCAACAAATTCGAATCCACCGATTAGACTACCAACTGGAAATTGGGCGAGAAGTGATGAAGAAAAAGCCAATGCTTTTGCTGCTCATCTAGCAACAGTATTCGTCCCACACGAAGAAGATAATTATTTTGTGCTACCCCAGCCAACGGATGATGGTTTATCCTACAAACCTATAAAGTATAACTGGAAGAAAGTTAAGAATACAATTAAAACTTGCATAAGCCCGAAAAAGGCACCAGGACATGATCTTATTACTGGAAAAATGATAAGGGAATTGCCGGATAAATGCATAAAACTAATAACATTTGTATTCAACGCGGTCATGCGAACCAGTTATATTCCTCAAAAATGGAAGATATCTTTGATCACAATGATACATAAGCCAGGGAAAAAAGAAACGCAAATCTCATCATATCGTCCCATAAGCATGCTGCCCACAATCTCAAAGCTATTTGAAAAAATGTTACTAATGAAATTGAAACCAATATTAGAAGAACGGCGCGTTATTCCAGACCATCAATTTGGGTTCCGAAACCAACATGGTACTACAGAGCAAGTACACAGGATTGTAAATGCAATCAAAATCACCTTCGAGGAAAAGAAATATTGTGCTGCTGCCTTTTTGGATATCGCCCAAGCTTTTGATAAAGTTTAGCACGATGGACTAATTTACAAAATTAAGGAGCTTCTACCGAAAAAATTTCACTCAGTTCTGGGAAACTATCTTCTCCAAAGGCAATACATGGTCAAACAAAACAGTGCAACTACTTGTTTAAATGATATTAATGCAGGTGTCCCGCAAGGTAGCGTTCTAGGACCAATATTATACTTATTGTACACAGCTGATATACCTGTAACCAACAAAGTGATAATATCAACATTTGCCGATGACACTGCCATCCTGGTGTCCCACACTAATCCTGAAATTGCCTCAAAGGAGTTACAGAATCATTTAAACAAGGTCGCGGACTGGCTAAAGGCATGGCGAATAAAAGTGAACGAAAACAAATCAACTCACGTCACATTCACGCTAAACAAACGCACCTGCCCACCAGTGAAATTAAACGATAAAAATATTCCTCAACAAACGAAGGTAAAATACTTAGGTTTGCATCTGGATAGAAGGTTAACGTGGAAAAATCATATTGAAACAAAGCGCAACCAAATAAAAATTACATTTTCCAAAATGTATTGGCTGATGGGAAGAAAATCTCAGTTGTCATTAGCCAATAAAGTTTTACTGTACAAATCAATAATCAAACCCATATGGACTTATGGTATTCAGTTATGGGGATCCACCAGCGCTTCAAACAGAGAACTCCTGCAACGAACCCAAGCGAAAATACTTCGCAGTATCACCAATGCTCCTTGGTACATTCGAAATAGTAATATACATCACGACCTTGGGATTAAAACCGTTAAAGAAACAATTAAAGAATTCAGTTCGAAATATTATTCAAAACTAGAAGCACATCCCAACGAATTGGCCAGGGAGATACTAAAACAGCCGCGATTTAGACGTCTGAGAAGAACAGATCCACTCGAACTAATGAACCTGTAAATTTAATTCGATATACACATATAAGTGTAGTCTAAATTAATTAAATTGTGAGTCCTAACAATAAGTATTAACATTGGTTAAGACTTAAAATATGTAATAATTTTTAGCTTAAGATTTGATTACTTCTTGTTAGTTTCTTATGTTGAAAGATTCAAGAATAAAGCCATTGGCAACATTTAAAAAAAAAAAAAAAAAAAATTTTATTCAGTAAGGTTCGTCCTCCAAACACAAAAAATGATAGCTTATTGACTTTTTAAACCGAAAAGGCGCACAACAGCCGTCTTTCTGCAGGGGTTTTTCAGCCTCATCGAAGAGGCTAAAAGTTTTCCCATAAATCTTTTGCGAGTTGAGCGTGAACTAGATCGTTAAAATAAAAAATACAATCTAACACTTGCAATGATATTGAATTTCTATGAAAAATTGAAAAAATGTTAAACAAACCAAACAAAAAGTAAATAAATAGATCAGCTGATTTTGTTTACAAAGTATCATTGTGCTGATCTTCACCCTTTTGTGATTGTTGTAATCGTTTTGATTTATTTATGTTTCAATGCGGGATATATTGTGTATATTTTATTTGTCCTATTCAAAAAGGGTATTTTAGAAACTGGATCGGTCGGTTTATAGGGCAAAGGACTTAAAAAAATCATTTCAGAACAACAACAAAAGTAAATAAACATAAAAATTAGGACGGCCGAATTAAGTCCGAGGGAACTAATTCCGCCAAAAATTTTATGGCAAAATCAACTTATCCTCAATATGAACCAAGTCCGGGACATCAAACTTCTTTAAAATGAATAAATTTTGATAGGGTTTAATTCGGTCTCGGGCCCAATTCATACTGAAAACGAATTATATTCGCACGGAACAAATTCATGTTTATCGATTGCACCACACCATACGAGTTATCAAATAGGGCCCCTGTTCTTGAAATTCGGTGAAGAATACGGGCCCAAATGCCTTCAAGTTATTTCTTATAATTTTTTAAAGTATGGCAATTCTTTCCAAGATGACATACCGAGACAAACGAGTTCAAAGGTTTACCACTTTAAAATTTAATTTAATTTAAAAAACAATAAAACTGCTGAAGATGAGAAGTATTGTATGCTGAATATTCTAAGCTGTCTTAGCGAGAAGAAACGCTATTATTAGCTCTGTGTATTTTGCCATTTGCATCAGGTGCTAATTTATTGGTTTATTTGTTAATACGGAGCGAAGCTATCAAGAAGGCGATACGGTGGGAGGGGCTAGTTATCCCTCCTTGTAGAATAAAAATTAACGATTCTTGTTGATGTAAGTTCCAAACAAATACTTTATTCTCTACAGGTATAAACAGAACAAGCGCGATATCTACAAGCGACGACTTCAAAATACATTTGTCGGCCGGCGATGTCGTCGTAGTAAATACAACAAGAGTTTCAGCGACAGACGTCAAAATTAAATAACATAATAAACAACATAATTATGTTTAATGAATTAAAAAATAATAATTTAAATTAAATTTGGGTAATAAATTTACGTTGTTTGTTGTTAAGGGAGCGAAAACTTAGGATATGAAAAATTGACAACCAAAAATTTGCAACTATGCAGCAACATAACGACCCAAAAATCAGTTGGTAACATTACAAATGCTGGCGACAAAATTAAAAATAGATTCTAAAAAAAGTTCGGCGATATTGTCGTCGTCGCCAGCGATAATGGTTCTGTTAGCACCGTATGCTTTCTATATGCATTTTAATTTGACAGACGTCGTCGCTTATCGTTGTCGATCTTGTTCTGTTTATACCTTACATCTATAAAAATTCCATATTACAGTGAACAATTTTTTATCAACAAACCATAAATCGATAAAAATTTTAAATCGAATTTCCTTTCGAAAGATCGAAATGCGACGTGCACATAAAGATAAGCGAGCCAATCAGTTTATACAAACAAACCTATAATCAATTAAAAAAAATTATGATTCATCCAAGTTCGCGCATTTATTCGCGAGATCGTTAAATTCAAAATAAATATTTTATTGACCTAAACACATTTTGGTATTTTATGTTTACACTTTAAAGCACAAGTGTTTGTTATAATTATGAATATTTAAATAGTGAACGTCTCCAAATAGTGACGATTATTATGGTTTATTAAACTGGGGAGCGGCAATGTACCATTTTTTTTAGTTTTTTAAATGTAAATGGTATGTATGCTAATTATACTCGTTTGAATGCAATAAACATGATTTGCTTGTATTTGGGCGCATGCATTATTCAAAGATCTACTTCCGAGGCACTTAATTTCTCGCCACACTGACTACTAGAAACTAATCGAGGTCATACAATTCAATCGTAATAATAAACAAATCAATTTCTTATCAAACAAAAACACATAAAAATTAATTTAAGGCGTCCCTCATTTTTTCAACAGATAAATTTCTAATTTTCAAAGGTGGAAAACCAGTTGGAAAATTTTTAAGTTTTATAAAAAAAACAACAACTATCAACTTGACGTCGATCGATTTTAAACATTTATTTTTTGTGGATATTAATGGTGTCGACATTTTTACGATTATACTGACTGATTTAAATCGGGAGGAGTGAATGAAAGGGAACATAACAATAATTCCGGCAATATTATTTCTTTTTCACCACTACACACATATTACATACGCACACTGATTTAAATAAAGCGTCTAAATTTTTTTTTTGCTGTGCTTGTTCTATTAAATAAAAAAATTATTAAACCTAATAAAATTTTATTTTTAAATCATTTTAATTGAAGAGTTGTTTTCTCGAGTCACTACATAATATGTATAATATATAATATATGTATAACACAATACGACGGGAAAACAATACAATATAAAATGAAGCCGAAACATTTCTGAAACAAAGCACAAACAACAACACTTTCGATCACAAAAATTATTTTTCCGCTTTATTTTGTTATCCTAAATATTTTGTATTTTAATTCAATAACAAATAAAACAATTACCTATTTAATTTAATAAAATGAAACACTTTATGTATTATAATCCACTTAGCTTGTAGGTATTAAAAATTAGTATTTCACTATAATGCAGAAATAAAACTTCGTATTTCTTTTTGTTTTGTGTAACAGAAAACAGACACAACTGATAACAAACAATGTTGAACTGAACTAAAAATTGATGTGAAGAAAAAATTCCCAAAATGCTTAAACTTTGGGAAATTTTTAGTGTTGGATTTTTGTGCATAAAAATTGGTAGTTTTGTTTGAATATGGTTTGAGTATTGCATAAATTTGACGAAAGTTTTTTTTTCTTGTAAATTAAATTTTGTGAACGTGATTTGCTACAATTACATTGAATATTTCTAGAGAGCCGGTATTTATTTAGATCTTTGACTTATTGCCTTGAAAAACTGAATTAATTATCTGCCTTCTTCGAGAATTACTAAAATCATTAAGCCCATCAACCCCTTTTAAATATTATGAGCAAACCAACTGATAACACGAGAATTTCGAATCAACTATGTACTAGATCAAAGACTAAATCGTCCTTAGTCAGAGACTCCGAGGTAAGGCCCGAATTTATAGTAACAGTTTTCGTAATTATTAAACCTCACTAAAATGTTTATAGTGATCAAAATCAATTACTAAAAACATTAATACCGAAAACAACAAAATAAATTCGAAATTCATACGGAATTTGTGAAAGGCGTTGCTATAATAATAGCAATATACAGTGAAACTTCCACAGACGACCACCCTTCGAAAAAGACCACCTCTTAAAAATACCAATTTATTATAAAACAACTTCTCTGTATAGTAAAATCGTCTCCCTTAAAAGACCACCTCGTCGACCTGACCCCGCGACCATTATTACTTCATGCTTTGGTAAAGAAATACTGCCCTCTAACATGACCATTTATCTCTCTTATTCAGACGTACGTACATATAAGAAAACTTCCTAATTATTCACACGAATACTACAATACTTTACTATACGATTAACTTGAATTACATATATGTAGCATGCAGCATATAGCATATTATTCTCGATAATTCTCGAGACTTGACGAATTTTTAAATCTCGTTTCTCGAGAGATTTTATTTCATTACTTTCGGGAATTCTTGTTTCTCGAGAAAAAAAAATGTAATTCATGCTTTTTACAGTGTCCGATGTGCATCACTAACACTACTACATTGAAGCGCGGGTTTATAGAGGACAATGTGTTTATAAAAAACCGTTATCGTTACGTATAACTAGAGGATCTCCGAAATTAAGTCGCCGAATTGGATTGACTTTAATTTGCAGGAAAAGTGGAAACCGGTAAAAAAGTTAGTTTCTGAGTTTAATTCCGTAATTTTTCGAGCTTATTTCCATTTTTATTTTTTGGGGTAATAAACTAGGAAACATATTATGTTCTCCTGACTTAAATTTTCACGCTTGTATGTAATTCTGGAAAATGGAAATTTATTGTTGAATGAAAAGCAATAAACCGCAAAATAAATGCGGAGCCACAAAATCTGATCGCGGAATAAACCGCGGAACCCCAGAATCCGAATTTCCTACTTTAATTCCAATTTTTCTCCCGGGTTTAATTCTATATTTTTTGGAATGAAACTAGAAAATCGAGTTCAATTTCAATTTTTCCCCGACTCTCTAATTCCAATTTTTTATGATATTAATTTCTGCGACCTTATTTCATTGCGCCTAACTAGAGGATACAAATTCGATTAAGGTTACCCGATTAATTAGTGTTTCACGATTGTTTCAAAAAATATCGGCTTACATATTGAGCTATTTATAGTGAAAAGAAAATACGATGTTAAACCCAGATTTACTTTTGCTCGAAATTTTATCTCAGCGATGATTGGTTGCTTCTTAGCACTTTGGTAAATCTAAGGTTTTCATCGCCATTCATTACCCTCGTCCGTATTCTCTTTAATACTTTGATATTCTCTATTGTTAGTTTGTCTCGAGTCTTGTTTTCGGGCTTTGTTTGCTTGTTGATAGTATTGTTCGATTGACATTTTGATTTCAACAATTTTGATTAGCTTTCGTCTAATTAAGTATTTAATGTATTTCATCGAAATATGCTTAAACACAATCCAAAGTCGATTTTTTGCATACTGTACGTTAAAGTAACACCAGTTACAGTAGTAACAAAATCTCATTTTATTTTGTACCAATATCTAAAAAATAAAAGTTCGATGAAATCGTAACCTATATGACATCATTGGATTAAGGAAACAATTTTCTTTTAAGTTCATGTTTAGTCGATACTAAATTTAAAGTAAACACTTGAAATTATTCAAATCAAAGTCGAATTAATGAAAAAATGGAACCAAAAATTTCACTAACCTTATGAAGAGTGTATAGGACTGGCCATCTTAATCAAGTGGCCCGGATGCAAATTTTATATTTTTTTTTTGCTAAAAAGCGGCGAAAGGCTACTCTATCTACGTACAGTTCTGCCATCAATAACAACAAACAGACATTTTCGGTACTACCTGAGCAAAATTCATTTCATCGAATCATTTCATTTCATTATATTGCTGAATAGATCGTGATGTCGATTTTCCTTATGTATTATGTTTCAAATTTTCACAGCTGTAAATACTTGTGTAAACCACGGTTTTTCTTGGTTTTTCAAATAACTCGAGGTCCCATCAGTCAGCGAGACGGGTGCCTCACATCTGCCGAACCCCATATGACAGGCCCTGAGAGTGAGTAGAGTGGGCTTTGGATCATAATTTTGTAACTTTTGTGAATTTCGAAATACATATTGTGAATCAACGTCATCGCAACAAAAATACTCTGTTTACTCTTTGGCCTGTACCTCAACTCAAAATTAATGATGACAAAACTTCCCGTTATTTCCCGAGATTACACGAGAAAAAATTTTAAAACTCTCGAATTCTGGAGAAATAAAATTAATCGGGAAACAAAATTCTTGGTTTTTTTGGAAATGACATTTGTCGGGAAATTGTAATCTCTATGTACAACATATACACTGCATGTGCTATACACATTCATTTCTTATTTTTAAATTAATAACCGGTATAATGCACATTTGATTTTTATGCCACACAGTGGGAATTTTTTCGAATATTTAAGTGAACATCTGATTTGTAAGTTTAGTGTCCAATAATCATTTGAACTGATTGTGAATTCATTTTCGGTTGAGCATATTTCTGTTTTAGCATATAGTGGTAAAAATGAAATTTTTAAAGTTAGGAGGTAGAATAAAGGTAATCGAAGATGCCGCACATGGAATGTCGCAAAGAAAATTGGTTGAGATATATGGTTGTGGTAAAACACAGATTGTCAATATTTTAAACAACAAAGATGTGGATTAAGGGCGATATGGTATGCCATTGCCAACGGAAATACAAAGCGGCACTCATTTCAACCGATTAAAGAAATAACAGATTAAACTTTGGTGTGGTGAGAAGGCGCACGAGCAAAAAGTTTCCGGTTAGTGGGCCAATACTAAAAGAAAAAGTCATTTCATAATCTTGAAATAATCTAAAATAGATAATCTTGTAGATAGTAACGGTTGGCTCAATACATTTTGCAATAAGCTTTAAGATTATATCTAATTGGATTGCGCGATTGCTTTCACTGAAGGTTATAAACCAAAAGACATCTGTAATCTCGATGAAACCAAGATATTTTTTAGAGAGCTGCCTACTAAATAATTTGTTGCTAAAGCAACAGATGCACATGGTTCCAAAAAATGTAAGCAGCAAAACACTGTAATGATATTGACAGCATGGATGACTAGTTCCAATTATGAAGAATGGCTAAAAAAAAGTGCTAGAAAAATTTTCAAACAGAAATGAAAAATTATTTTATGTCGAACAATGCAGCAAATCATTCTTAATTTATTATTTGTATCGGCCAGCATTTCTCAATCGCTTGATCAGGGACCAGGGTATCATCCAAAATTTTAAATTGCATTATAGACGACGAATGCTTACGATAAAAATCATGAAAATGGAGACTGATGATAATTTGGATGAATTAGTGAAACAAATTAGTTTGGCTGATGTGTTTGATTATGTAAAGGAAGGTTGGCAAAACGTCAGCGAAAAAAAAGTTGAAAATATTTCACTTAATAGAAC
Source organism: Tipula vernalis (assembly GCA_958295665.1). Taxonomy (NCBI): domain Eukaryota; kingdom Metazoa; phylum Arthropoda; class Insecta; order Diptera; family Tipulidae; genus Tipula; species Tipula vernalis. The sequence goes on from OY282558.1 coordinate 418,048,192, forward strand.
TACAAAATGATGTAATCTCTAACGGTAATTGCGGAAATTTAGAATTCGATTTTGGAATCGACGTCGAATTAGATCTTGAATGTCCACTCTGGGAGAACAATAACTGGGGGACCGAACTATTAAATACGGATCAAAATATTTGTGGAATAATTAATTGGGGGGGAAGGCGGGGGGGATTTCGATGAAGAATCCGATACTGTTGCAGTAGAACCGACCCCTACCAATAAGAGCCTGGAAACACTAACGGGTCTTAAACAATTGGCCCTTAATTTAGGGAATGGAAAGTTGTTAAACCATTTTTTATGAGTGTCAACGAATTCTACAAATGGAAATCATAAAGCATAAAGTCAGTTCATCAAGGCAAACGACTTTTTCAGAGCCGAACGGATAGAATTTCACGTAAATTTTTAATACCTAACGTATTATTTATGCGTTTTTTTATTATTTTTCTCTAAACCGAACACCTCTTGGAAAGACCATTTCTCTCTGGTACGCAAGGTGGTCGGCTTAAGGAAGTTTCACTGTATTACCACTATAAATTCGGGCTAAGTCTTTTTTTGTGAAATTGTCAACTTATAAAAATTCTCGTATCATAAATAGTGCTGTCAATTGGATCATCTATTGCTCAACTCTGTCAAAATGTGGTAAAAATATAGCACAGTTAACCACTGTTAAAGTTCAAAGCAACGAATCAGATTTTGCTTCTATCCAATCCGACAATTAAAATATATTGGGGTTAAAAGGAATTTGCATAATGCCCGTATTCTTGAAATTCGCCCAACAAATCAGCGGTGACTCTAGTAAAACACATCGTTTAGACCGGTGATTTTTCTGTGAATTTCAAGAATACGAGCCTAATTCTAGTCACCGGTGACTTTAGTATAAAGTGGTCATTCCATATTCTGAGACGTTTTTTATGATTTTTACCTCTCTCTCTCTCTCTCTCTCTCTCTCTCTCTCTCACGTAACAGATCGTAACATATCCCAGAACCCACTCCCAGGCGTAACTTAACATAAATTTTTATGTTTTTGACATTTTTTGATCAGACGCAAAGACATTTTTCACATTTGACTCTACAGAAATGCATTTACTTCAGCGAAATAATGGGGAACTTGCCTTCTAATTGCATGAATTTACGGTAAAAACGATGTATTGGGGTGCGATTATGTAGGTATTACGAGTTTCGAGTTGTAAGACATTACGAGTTATCGTAATTGCGACTTATTGTTGTTGTTTTACTTGTACAACTTTTTAAGTATGACAGACAACTCGTAATGATTAAAAAGATTCTTTTTAGAGAAAATTTGTCAACATATTTTGAGTTCTCGAAACTCGTAACTCGTAATACGAAAGATGCATAATAGCACCCATGAATTTGTTTTGCATTTCGTAACAAATTTCGACATACAAACGTCTCTAGTTGAAGTAGGTTTAGGTTTAGGTGGCGGTCCACTAGAACAAGGCATATACACAAAAATGTTCCGTAGCCATAACGAATAATTGAAGTAAATGCACTAGAATTTTGTTTGAAATTTTGCTTTCGTAAAATTAGGCGTTTTCGGAAACAGATCCTGAATAACTTCAGGCTAACTGTGGTTTTAAATGTAAATTTTGGAAAAATAATGAAATATTCTTTGAATTATCTTTCAAAATACATCTTCAAATTTTGCTTTACTCATCCTAACTTTTTAAGTTATCCATCGCATTAACTTGAATAATTTTTTACCAACATAGGAAAAATTAAAAGTTAGCCTGAAGTTATTCAGGATCTATTTCCGAAAACGCCTATTCTTTCGTATTTCTTAACATTTTGATACATACCTATCATCTCTCCCCATTCGCAACAAATCATAAAACTTTCCTTCCCCAAGAAGCCTTACTAAAGATCGGTACACATTGAGAACGAGTAACGAACGAGACCGATATTCACTTTTTTTACCAAATTATATAAGAAAATGATTAAAATAATTAAAACTAACTAAATGATTTTAATTAACGATAGTTAAAATATTGTGCATTGACTAAAAATGAAATTTAAAATTTTAATAGTTTTAATATTGACGATGATAAATGGAAATTTTGTATTAAAACTGTTAAGATTTTAAATTTTATTTTAGCAAATGCACGATAATTTAGCTTATTGTTCATTAAAATAGTACGGTTTTCATTATTTTAATAATTTTCTTACATAATTTGGTAAAAAAGGGAATATCGTTCTCGTTACTCGTTCTCATTGTGTACCGGCCTTAAGCGAACAGCCTTAAAGCAATTTTTCGATTTATTAAAAAGTCACCGGTATGTCTTGCCGCTGAGCTCTAATAAATTTTAACGAAAACAAAACCACGGATACCAACCCATGACAACAATTTTTCTCTTTACTGTACTCCGCAATACAGCGCACGATAAATTTTATTTTCAATGTGTGCAACCAATTTCAATACGTCATATTTCATATTCATTCATTTGTTACAAGGAAAAGAGAGCAAAAATATATCATCGGCAAGAAGACTACACAAAAATTTATATAAATTCCTATTTAATTTATATTTTTTAATTAAATTGTAAGTACATTACGATTATTTAATTAAATATCTGCCTATAGCGATATTTATTTTTTATAATTTATTTCTAATTTACCGAATATTTATGTTTACAAGAGTCAGGTGCTTTCCATCAGTATTTCGATTTTCACCCACCCATGCCCGTCATTACCATAAACCGCGTTCCTTGCGGCTTAGTTTCATATCAGTTTTATTTTTTTTTTTAATAATTCCAGGATTTTCCAGAAGTAAAATAAAAAGATGGAACAAGTGATACAAAATTCATTAATATCGGCTGCTGTGCAGTTAGAGCAGCAACTCGACTCGGAACTCAATCGATTGGATGCAATGGACAGTGACGATTTACAAACACTGCGTGACCAGCGATTAAAGGAGTTGAAAAAGGTGCAGCAACAAAAACAAGATTGGTTGTCACAGGGACATGGGGAATTTACAGAGCTACCTGATGAGAAAAAATTTTTTGAGGTGTCGGGGAAATCATCAAATATCGTGTGTCACTTCTATTTGGACGGAAAGGAGCGATGTCGCATTGTTGATATGCATTTGAAAATTTTATGTAAGAAGCATATTGAGGCGAGGTTCCTTAAAGTAAACGCTGAGAAATGCCCTTTCCTGGTCGAGCGATTAAAAATCAAGGTGATCCCGACCATAGCACTTATAAAAGACGGCAAAGTCAAGGATTACATTGTCGGATTTACAGATTTGGGTAATCGAGATGATTACTCGACCGAAATGATGGAATGGAGGATAGCACAATCGGGTGCAATTGAATATAATGTAAGTCTAGCTAAACCGGAGTTTTTTTTTCCAATTTTTAAAATACAAAAAAACAAATTATTTCAGGGTGATCTTCTTACACCACCAGATGATTCAAAAAAGAAAAGATTCTTAACACAAAAGAACAAAACCATTCGAGGCGGTTATGATTCAGATGATTCCGACATTGATTTCGACGATTAATCAAATAATTCCCGTACACTTTTATTTCTTTAGTACACTGATAATTTTGTTTTATTTAATTTATAAAAAATTTTTACTCATGAGCTTATAACGATTTTTTTTTAGTTTTTTTTGTATTTTCTTGAGGACCTCCCCGTTTTACTGTCCTACTAAAAATATAGGCTATTTTTTAAGGCCAATTTTCCCACAGTGCTTGTGTGAGAAATAAATAGTTGACCAAACAAGCATTGACAATAAATTTTAGAGAATAATTTTAGATTGTAGATTACTACTAAATTTTTAGCGAGATAACATTTTTAAGTTTTATTTTGAGAACGTAAATGGACGATCGACCGTTACAAGTGGCCATCGTTTTATGTGTTGTAGAGAATAAAACTTATTTTATTAAAATATAATTAATTTTTAAGTTAAGTTTTTTTTTTATAAATTATATATAAACTAGAGAGATATGATTATTGAATAATTATAATTTAATTATTATTTTTTTACCTTTTTTAAAAATAAAAATAATTTAAATAGAAAAAGGGCTGTCATTCACTATGAATTTTTATTGATTAATTGTGATCTATGGTTTTAAATTATTGTGTAACTAAGTGCCCAGATAGCATCTCACTGGTGAACTTTCCTTGATAATCTATTGTGAGGCATAATGGCCATTTGATGCGGCTATTATTATTATTATTAATTGGGGGGGCCATGCGGGCGATCAGCCACTTCGCACTGCGACCTAAAAGATCTATTGTGCTGGCCCCTGCTTAATTATCCGTCCAGTCAATATTCAGGTTCTTAATGAACCTGACAATATTGCCTCCCGGTACGTGATACATACTATCTGGGCTTATTGCTCTCCCTCCTAGATGTTTACTACAGCATGTAGTTCCGCTAGAAAGACGGTAGCATTGGAGCTCAAGGACCTCGAGAGGGTTGTCCCACTCCCGTATATTCCTACTCCTGCCCCGTATTCCGTTTGATTTTACTCTTACGAGTTGCTGGGAATTGCAAATCACCTGTAGGTCACCCAGCTATACTACAGGAAGGCTAAATAAAACTGGAGGGTGCCTGGTATCCAGAGTCCGCATATTTTGGGCTGATTAACCTATCAGCCATTCATCTTTCGGCATATGCTGTTCCACCTTAGATTAGGGTTTTTTGTCAAGGTTTTCTCCTTTAGCACCGTACTTTAGCCTGTGCCAAATGGCCTAAAATGTGCCAAGTGGCCTTAGTTACCAGTGGTTGCCACGAGGAGGCAGTACGTACACTTGCGAATTGTGAACAGGTTACCCCTTACACAATTGTACCCATCACGTAGCTGCCTAATGACAAGACCAGAACAGCCCACGTGATGCGCACCCTACTGGAAGGTTACGGAGCTGGTAGATTAATCTACTCAACTTTGATCCCCCCCTCCAATAGACGCCAAACCACCTTGATGCGGCTAAAAATTAGCTAATTGCTCTGGTTCGTTCCAATTTCAATTAATAAATTGAAAATCGCGGCAGCTACGTAAACGGAAGGAAACAAGGGAGGGATCAACTCTAGCGTCAATAATATTTTGTCGTGTAAGTTTTCTTAAATATTATTTTTAAATTTTAATACTTCATAGCCCGGGTAGCTCAGTCGGTAGAGCATTGGACTTTTAATCCAAGGGTCCAGGGTTCAAGTCCCTGCTCGGGCGGTGTGTTTTTGCAGAAAGTAGTTGGCTAAATTCCAAATACCATCTTTTACTGCCCCCTTGAAGCTTGTTTTGAAATGAAGGTTTCTCACGGGGCTATAATGCAATTTATTAAATCACTTGTTGATTTTTGACTATTTTGTAACACATGTGTTTATTATTCGGGTAAAATCTTTATTTCTTTATTTATCGACAGTGAAATCCTGCTATAACAAACTCCATTTATAAAAAAAACATCCGGTTATTACAAACTTTTTTAAAATTCTTCGGTGTCGATTATATAGTTATGGAATTATGGGTAAATAACTTAATAACTTCGGATGTTTAATGAACAAAAGTATTTATTGTTAATCACAAAGTAATGAAAAAAAAACACCAGTCTTCTCATTATCATTTACATTCAACTGTTGATGTGGATCGGCTGGTATTGCAAGAGCATTTGCTTGCTCTAAATTAAATTTATTGAGAATTTTTCTTGTGTAGGCACTTTGACGTAAGAGAGTAGAGCCATCGTTTTGTCTTTCAATCTGTAAACCAAGGTAAAGTCTCTTCGTCGATTCCAGCTACTAGTCCATCATCTATATAGATGCTCACATGTATATACAAGGATCAGCCTTTGATTGTTTGAGTCCATAGTCTGTTAGAAAAACTTTTATTCTGTGGTTCCAACATCTAGACGATTGACGTAAACCATATAAACTTTTTAGTAGCTTACTTACTCTTGTTGTACCATCGTTGAATCCTGTTGGCTGCTTCATGTATATAACCTCCTCTATATCACCATTTAAAAAGGCAGTCTTTACGTCAAACTGTTTGAGTACTAAATTTTCTTGAACGATCACTGTTAATAATATTCGGATGGAGTCGAACCTTACTACAGGGCTAAAGGTTTCGTTGAAGCCTATTCCTTCTCGCTGAGAGAAGCCTTTGGCTACTAATCTGGCTCTAAATTTTTGTATATTTCCATTCGTATCAGTTTTTAATTTATAAACCTACCTACTTATTTTCAACTATGGTCGAGTTCTTTGGTATTTCAACGAGCTCCCACACTTTGCTGGTTTTTAAGGAATTCAATTCCTCCTCCATAGCTTGTTTCCACTCTTGTGCATTCGTACCATTTACTGCTTGTTGAAAAGTCAGCGGTTCTTCTGGGTCTACAATGCAATAATCACAGACATTATCTAAATCTACTTTGTAGTCTTCTAATTTCTTTGATTTATTTAGTTTGGATCGATCTCTTAGTTGTATCCCTGTACTCCTTTCGGTTTCTGGCGTACAAAATTTCTCATATTCTTCTTCTGAATCAGATAATTGATTAGGTAACTCAAGATTTTCTAAATTTTCTTCAATTTGCTCGTCATCTTTTCTTTCAACCTGACTATTTTTGAATTGTGTATTTTCTTCTTCAGGGAGATACAATAGTGCTTGATTTTGATTTTCTTTAGTAGATTCCATTAATTTTCTTGTATAGATAATATGTTTTCTGACAAAAATATCATTTTCCTTTGGAATCTAAACTCTGTTACCTTTTACAGTATCGCCGTAGCCTACAAAGTAACCTATTTCCCCTTTGAGGTCTAGCTTCTTTAATTTATTTTCAGGCAATTTCACGTAAACTTTCTCTCCAAATATATGGAATTCCTGAATATCTGGTCGCTTGTTGTACCAAATTTCATATGGTGATTTATTCTTAATGCTACTGGTTCCTGTGCAGTTCAAAATATAAACGGCAGTGTTTACTGCTTCTGCCCAGAATTTAAGTTCAAATTTTGCAGCATGTAGCATTGTACGAGAAGCTTCTACAACAGTTCTGTTTTCACGTTCTATTTTGCCATTTTGCTCAGGGCAATAGACTACTGAATTTTGGTGAGAAATTCCATATTTTTTCATCAATTTTGTGACTTGTTGATTGATAAATTCCAGGCCATTGTCAGATCTAAAAATTTCTATTCCTCTGGGGCAATGTTTTTCTGTTTTCTTTATAAAGTCTTTTAGACACTCCAGTATGTCTGATTTTGCACCCAAGAAATCTACGGTTCTGTAATGTGAGTAATCATCTTTTAATTGAAGAAAATACTTTGCACCTGTGAATGAATTTTCTGGTAGTGGTCCACACACATCTGCGTGGATTTTTTGGCCAATACGACTAGTTTTTGTACTGATTTGCTGAGAAAAAGGTAGTCGATGGATTTTACTCAATGCGCAAGGCTCACAGACTATTTTGTCATCTCCTCTTGGATTAATGTCATAATTTTTCAAATTTTTTTTAACTTGAGTGTAGTTTTGATGAGCTAATTTTTGATGCCATTCTTGAAAGGTACTTTTCTCAGCAATACATTCTTGATATTTATCAGCACTTTCTTTGCCATTTTCGATTGGCATTACCTTAATTTTCATTTCAAATAATTGGTTTTGTCTCTCACCTACAGCTATGGTTTTGCCTTCTTTATTGAATTTACAGATTCTTTTATCAGCTTCTAGAGTTAAATTTCTATCCAAGGCCACACCGCCAGAAAAGAGATTGTATTTCAGCTTAGGCACGTAGAGTACATTTGAAAGGTGACATTCTGTCCATTTTTCTCCATTAAATGCTGAAATGTTTATGCTACCTCTACCTTTGCCTGAAATGGTTTCTCCGTCTCCAATTTTTATTTTGATGTCATTGTTCATTGGTGTCTAGTTTATGAACCACTCTAGTTTATGAGTTATGTGATCGCTCGCTCCAGTGTCCATATACCAGGCCTCGACTGTAGTTTACGCTGTCTTTTGTACTGAGGCAAATGCTTCGCTTATAAGAGCTTCACCTCTCTCTTCTCTTGAAACTTTGGAATTTTTAAATTTATATTGTTTAATTTTTGGATTGTCCCAACATTCTGTTGCCCAATGTCCAGGTTTATGACAAAAATTACATTTTCCAGGTTTTCGTTTTGTATTTTTTTGGTCATCGTTTTTATTCTTAACATACTGAGTATTTTTGTTACCAATATTATGGTGGTAGCCGTTGATTCCCAGGCACTGATAAAATGGTCAAAATTTGGTGGCAAAGTTAGGAGAATTTTGGTCATTACTCGCTTATCTTCAATTTTCTCTCCCATTGCTTGTAGTCTATTAGATATATATCTTCAATTTTTGAGATATGTGCTGCAATATCATGTGAAGGATCTTTAGCCAATGTAAACCACTTTTGCTGTAAAATGTGGATTGTAGATTCTGATTTTTGTTCATATATATTTGTTAGCTTTTTCCACATTGCCTCAGAATCCCCCGAGGTCAAAATATGCATCATCGTTTGTTCAGATATTGTGGTAACGATTACCTTTTGCGCCATCCCGTCGGTTTTATTCCATTTACGTATCGCTTCGGCATTTTCCTTTTTCTCATCAGCCGTCGCATCTGTTGCCACGGGTGCAGGTTGTTTGTTTGTGCCATTTACTATGTCCCATGCTTCAATTATGACTTCAAAATTATCTGAATCTGGAATTTCCATAGATTCCAGTTTTCAATTCCTTGTAATTTGCTTACTCTGGACAATTCTGAATCCATCTTCTTAACAATTTTGGTCGACGGTTACAATTTTCACTTCGCACACGGCTGGATATAACCTCACAAAATTTGTCTTATTTTCACTTTTATTTCCGAAAATATTACCCAAAACACGTTTCTGGGTCCATAACCTGTCGATTATATGTGGAATTATGGATAAATAACTTAATAACTTCGGATGTTTAATGAACAAAAGTATTTATTGTTAATCACAAAGTTATGAAAAAAAAACACATGTTCTAAAAGCTCTCTTCGATAGATCGAATAATATTAAAAAAAATTGTGTGTACTTGAACATACCATAAAACTAACTACTGCTGCCATCTAGGGAATAAACAGCGAGTGATATCCATAAAACACAATTTAAACACAACAATTCTAACATTCTTCGGATATAATAAACTTCGGTTAAAACAATATAGCAAACTACATATGTAAATGTGATATGAAATGTATAAATATTTAGCACATTCGAAAAAAGCCCGTAGAAAATTTATAGTAAAATTTATTTTTGTTATGTTGGGAAAAAAATTTACTGAAATTACCTTGTCCATACAGAAAGTTAAAAATATCGAAAAAATTCGAACACGCATTTTGATCGATAATAAGTCGCGCTTCATTTAAAACATGTTTTTTTTTTATTTAGTTCGATATAAAGTTAATTTTTATAAATCCGGTCATAATGATTAAAAATGTCAAAATAATAAAAACACCAACATAAAAATTTCCTATAACTTTATGACAAATTTTATCTTCGAATTTTACTACAAATTTACTTTGGTCTTTTTCCGAATGTGCTTATTATACAAGAAAATCGTATGTACATAATTGTATATGTGCAATTTAAATTTGATGCCCAACACGCCGCTCTGATGTGAAATGGTACAATACTTGTGGAGTGACTTGTTTTTCTAAAAAAATTATTTTAAATTTTATCGAAAAATATAAATGTATAACGATTTAACATAAATAACGTACAATTATGATTTGCAAAGAATATTGTTTGCTTTAATAATTAGTTTCATGTAAAAAATAATAAACATTCAACTATTCACAATCCCAAGAACAACAATAAAAAAAAAACCGCATGTAATTGTGAATATTACTTGAATTAGAACAGTTGAAATGTCAAATTTCTTGTATACTCCACGAAACTGTACGAATCCCATTCAGTATTGAATACATAACAATCGCTTAAAGACGGAAGACGACGGACAACCAAAAAAATCCTTATCACATCAAATCGCAGTGAATTAAAAAATTAAAAATTTGTTATATTATTAAATTGATTTTTTAGATAAAAATTAAATTTAATCATTCGAAACATTATAACATATACGCAAAAAAAAAAACTATCGTATTTTCCCTTGAAAAATTGGATTAGTTTTTTTTATATGTGGACTGGTATTATTGTGCAAAGTTAAGTGGCATACAATTTTTATTTTTTTTGTCAGTTTCTAGTTTCTTACTCGTGTGTTTGTGTTTTTGTATAAAATATTAATTATTATTCCGTATTTTTTCTAATCTAATATATTCTGTTTAATAAACGTGTTACTAGAATTTTTAATTGAAAAGTCTGCATTTTTCTTTGTGACAACGTGTAATCTATCACATCTCCAACAAACAAAAATCCAATTGGAATCGTGAAATTTATGAGTTTGTGCAATTTTTTATTTTTTGTTGATTAAAAAATAAGTAGCTAAATACAGAAATAAAATAAAAGTTAGAAAATATTTATTTGTTGTGTGTCTTTTTATTTCGATTGAAAAATGTGTGTCTAATTTAGAAATATATGTACATATATCAAAATAAAAAAATAAAAATTGTTTTTGTTTTGAAGTTTTTTGCAAATTGAATTTCTTATTGGAAAATTCTAATACCTTTAAATTACAGTGTCCGTAAAACGTGTGTGTTGTAAAATAGTAAATTAAATTTGTTGTTGTTGCCATTGTTATAAGAAAATGAGTGCACCAATAAATAATAATAATAGCGCTAATGTAACGAGTACTAGTACTCCAATACCGATTGCTGCGCGGCCCGGGGATTTAACAAATTATGGCAGTTCATCGATATTATCGACGGGTCCGGCAACTGGTACCCCGCCGAGTACAAACTTTAAATTTCCATCGGGTAAGCGAATTTTCGTTTTAAAAAAATACATAAATAAAGATCAAAATCTTTCGTTTTATTTTATGTTGTGTTTATCTTAATTTTATCTTTTTTTTTTGTTATGTTTACTTATGATGGACCATAAAAATTTTCTTTCGTTTTTGATCTTAAAGAAATTCACTTTTCATGTTCGATTTTTATTTTGATGATGATGATGATGATGATGCGAGTAAGATCCTTTTTGTGCCAGTTCTTATTTTATTCTGCCTTTCAAACGTTGCAATTAGTGTAGCTTATGGAAAAGATAAGCAAGCGTATCTCTTATGAATGAAATTCTTCTCGGAAAGGTCAGTTTCTTTACCAAGTTTATACCAAATAAATAAAGGCGTTAGGTCACGGAAAATACTTACGTAATCATACAAGCGGTAGGCCGTTAGATACAAAATCAGATTCTGCAGTCGTGTACAACATTTTTGTACAACATGGTGTTTTATCTTATCTCATGATGTTTACTTATGGTGTTGGCTAAACGGATCATAAAATACTTCTTTTCTAAACTTATTTTTAGATAAAATCTATTTTCTATAATTTCAAGCTGCCTTTAAAAATATTATGCTCTTGGATATAATAAAAAATATTATGGGTGATGACTCAATAATTTGAATCCATTAAATTATTTAATGTGGTCCTCTGTAATGTCTTTAGAGCTTGAGCTGAACCTAAAAACAAGAAGGTTATGTGATTCTTAATAGTCAATAAGTTTGCCTGTCCAAAGCCCGATGTTTTTTTTTTAGGTAATTTTAAATACTTGGAAAATGTTATTTGGTTTTGGTTGGAGCAAAGGTAATTTGTCATTAAAAAAAAAAAAATTGTGACAATTTTTTACCATTCCCAATCCAACAATATATTATATTGTCGTACCACTTTGTGACGGATGTGATTGTGTTTGGGAATTTTACAATATCACAGTCGTTAAACGGTAGAATTTTCACGTTTGTATTTACTTAAGTAAATTAATTTTGGTTTTTGAAGTTATGTTCGTCATTTTTTGTTGCTCTATCTCGAATGTAAATTGACTTTTCTTCTCCTTCCGCTGGCGCTACATCGCATGAAGGGTGGTCCCTTTCAATGTCTTCCATCCATCGGCTAGATGGTCTCCCACGGGTTCCTACTTTCTTTGGTGCCTACTCCAAGGTCTGATTAGTTTATTAGCCTTGACGATTTTATATTAGCGCTTTGTAGATGTTCAGTTTTATTTTGCGCGATATATGAAGAGACTTCAATATTTTGATATTAGTGTAAAATGCTCGGTAACCTACTGCGATCCTCGATGAAATGACCACAGACACGGAGTTTTTCGCAGTGATCAGTGATCCGAGGTATTTGAACTTATTCACCTTTTCATATTGTGTATCTCTTGAAATGAAGTCTCCGCGCATCTGCCTTCTCGCGGAGAGCATTTATTTATGATATGATGGAGGAAGTGATGGTGTCATCTCGACGTTGATATCGTGTTGAAGCAAGAGAGGTTGTTGCTTGGAAAATGGTGCATGTCTATTTAGAAGGGAGAAGAAATAATTCCGCCATACTTCGAGGATGGTTTTAGTGCCCATTTTTAATTCACCGGATTCGTTGCGAATAGTGCTGCAATGATATCTATCTCTCAGGCTAAAATTTTGAATGTTGCGTGCCTGTTACTCATGCCATTCTCGTTTCTTCCTCCTACACAGCCGATTGAAGACTTTCCTCGCAGTCATGTAGGCGTTATGGGATTGTTTTGTCCTTTGCGATAGATTTCGTTGTCGTGCGCAATATTTCTCCCGAATAGCACCAAGACAACCATCATGCAATCAGATATAGATGAAGCAGGCATAGATGAATTTTGGCCTATTCCTGATTAGTAATCCCGAAGGTGGTCCGGGTAGGTTGTTCATCCATGTTATTACTGTGACAGATAGTTAGCCCGTAGCGATTATAACTATGATGCCGAGTTTATACGAAGATGTTCGCTCGAAGGGTTGATGGAGGCTTCCCGAGCGGTTTAGGCTGAGTATGTCCCATGTTCCATATTTGAAATCGTTGTTCTTATATATATATTGTGTTTGAGGTCGTTGTTGTGAATCCAAAAATATCCGAGGCCCAGGTTGGGCTGTTAACACAACGCTAACCCCCTGTAGAAGGAGCACAGCTCTCATACTTTAGCCTACTCTTTTAACACAGTAGTTTCTAGTGGCCGCGACGAAGGGGGCAGTGTGAGCACCTGCTGAAGTTGCACGCAGTTATGGCATATGAAGCGAGTCTTGTATTTATCCCCCTGCATAAATACCATATGTTAGTACCGAGGTAGTGCTCGATAATGAAGTAATTCGACTAAAAGTATAATACCTAATGGAACTCACCCTAATTTTGAACCCAATGTGATCTTTACTTCTCGAAGGAAGATGTTTTGATATTTTCTATTGCACCGTGGAGAGAAGCGAATTACTTTTCGCGTGGAAAAATTGTTACACAAACCGAAGAATTCACATTTTATGGCTCTTAAGTCGTGTACTGAATTTCGATTTTCTGGCTGGCGTTCCGCGCTTGGCATACTGAACGTTGAAATTACTACTGTCAAAATGTGGGGGAAAGTCCGTGATATTCTGTTAGCCGATTGCTGAGAGAAGTGTAGACGAGATTAGTTCAAAAGTTTAGAGTCGGGGGATTTTTTTTTTGTAACCATTTCATTTAGACTTAAAAGTTGTCCGTTTGTTTACAGATGGTTTCTTTTTCGATCCCTTTCTTCCGGTTTTTCATTCTTAGCTCAGGAATTTCTTGTTTCTTGTAAAAATTAAAACATTGCAATTTTGTTGACAGTTAACGGGGTTTTTATTTGTTTGAATTAAAACCGTTCAGTTTTCCATCGGAACAGCCTCGACATTCATTGACTCGGTTGGTTTTTCATCCAAAAACACACTAAATCTAATCACAAAGTTCAATTAATCGGCATCAGTAATTTCGCCGAGTTGAAGTGTGGTCTGGCATTATCACGATGGAAGACGACGTTCTTCCAATTGATCAATTTTGGCCGCTTTACCTCAATTGCGTGCTTCAATCGCATTAATAACCTCTTTAAAAATGGCTCAATTTGCATTTCGTTTCAGCAGCAATCAATAATTCATGTGATACCAAAATATCGAGTTTATTTTTATATCCAGCCTTATGTAAATGGTTCAAAACGTTTTTTTTGGTCAATGTTGAAATGTGCCGGTCTTCCTCAAATATTTTGGAGAATTTCATCGATTTTTCCAACGATTGGTCGACTAGAGTGCGGCGCGTCTTTAACATCGAAATTTCCAGAGCGGCAACGAGTAAACCATTTGCGTGCTACTGATTTTGATAAAGCATCTTCACCAAAATGCTTCGCCTCCCGAAGTAATCGCCATGATCGAAATGATATTGTAGGTTGTTAGGTTAGAGCGGCTGCCAAAACGCACACTTAGACTGATGACGGTCCGTTGTGATACCGGGGGATCCTACTCCTCTTCCACCTTCACTGGAACCAATTTGAGCTCATTGCAGTTCTTGAGATCCATAAGGCCGTCCAAACTATACTTGTCCAGATATTTATGCCTCCCGTAAGCTAGCGCCGGGAATAAGCAGAGGAAGTGGCTCAGAGTCTCTTCCTCCTCCTCATCCATGCAGCTTCTACAGAAGTCATTTGTCATTGACCCAAGCCTCCTCGCATGCTCCCCAATGAGGCAGTATCCTGTGAGTACCCCTACGACTATACCTAAGTCAGGTCTGCGTAGGGATAGTAGCGTCTTGGAGCGCTCCAAGTCCAGTTTCGGCCAGACTTGCCGCGCTACATTGCATGTTATGGTGTTAGTCCACCTCTTCTGTGCCGAGGCTATCGCCTCATTACCAAGCGCCCTAAGAATCGCCGCTACGGGCCTCCCCAGATTTGCCCTTTCCGGTTTCAATTGGAGAGTTGTACCTTGTCTTGCCAGTTCGTCCGTCCTGCAGTTCCCCCGTACGTCCGAGTGACCGGGGACCCAGACTATCTGGATATTGAACTGCTCACTCATCTCGTTAAGAGATGAGCGGCACCTCAATGCCACCACGGATGTCAGAGAAACTGATTCCAGCGACTTGATTGCCGCCTGACTGTCCACATGTATTGTTATATCCCTTGTGGATATGACATTATGCCTCAACCATGTCAGCGCTTCCTCAATCGCTACCACCTCCGCCTGGTACACACTGCAGTGATCAGGAAGGCGAACGGATAAATTCACATTTAATTTGTCACAAAAGACTCCTGCTCCGACTTTGCCGTCTAGCTTGGAGCCGTCAGTGTAAAATTGTATGCAACCAGTTTCTGCTATTGACCTGTTCCCCCATGATTCCCTTGAGGGGAGAAGAGTCCGGAAACCCATTTAAAAGCAAACAACCGGTGTTTTGTAGTCACTATTCACCACCTCTGCCTTTAGCGACCTGTCAATCGTCGAGTGGCCCTTCTGAAGACATTTCCACTCACCCACGGCATAGAGTCGTGCAGCCGTAGTTGCCGCTCTCTGCTTACCAAAGATGTCGACAGGAAGAAGGCAGAGCATAGCCTCCAGAGCACGTGTAGGGGTTGTCCTCAGTGCCCCGCTTATAAGCAAGCAGGCCGTTCTCTGCACCTTCTCTATCTTATTCTTATAAGTTTTCTTGTCTAATGCTGGCCACCACACACTCACCCCGTACTTCAGAATCGGTCTGACTACAGCGGTGAAAAGCCAGGGTACCAGCTCTGTCCAAGATTATGCCCAGAAATCTTGCCTTATCAGTAAAGGCCAGTGCCGTGCCATTTAAGGTAGGAGGGGCGACTACCGGAATTTTATATTACTTGGTGAAGAGTACCAGCTCTGTTTTGGATGGATTTATACCCAGCCCACATTTGCTGGCCCACTTTGTAATGATTACGAGCGCGTGTTGCATGACCTCCTTAATCGTGCCTAGGTACTTACCCGAGATCGCGATCGCCACGTCATTTGCATACGCTATCACTCCTATTCCCTCCCTCTCCAGTTCCAAAAGTAATCCATTGATAACTATGTTCCAAAGGTTAGGTGATAGGACATCACCTTGCGGAGTTCCTCTAACTACCCGCCTCCTAATGGTGGTTTCCCCCATATCCGCATTAATAATCCTGCCTTCTAGCATCTGATTTATTAATCTCCCTAAGGGGTCGTCTACACCTAAGAAAGACAGTCCTTCCCGAACTGCCTCCGTCCTGACGTTGTTAAAGGCGCCCTCTATATCGAGGAAATGATATTGTAAAATGTAACGAGTTTTTTCAGAATTTTTACTCATTTTCGAAACGCAATTACTTAAGTACTTTCGACTGAATTGACAAATGCCACAATGTTTATTTTTTAATAATCTATGGACTGTTACCTTTCAAACGCTCTATCGTAAGGCCTTATTTTATTAGTATTACCAAAGTCATGTGTCTCTAAACCGTCTATTGTAAAAAATGCCACAAACTTTATCCTTCACCCAATATTTAAACATTTTCCTTTTAAGTTAATAAATAATTTGTACAAGACGGTGAAACTAGAATAAATTGATTTAACTTTCCAGCTTTTCCATTTGACTAGTACTAAACAGTTCTGAGCCTCAACTAGTTATTTGTTTTTTGGTTTTACTTGTCAGAATGGTTTTTTGAAAGCAGGACGCTTGATGAGGTCGTCTGAAAACAACTTTAATTATTATTGTGGTTGACATGACTGAACCTACATTTGTCTGTTCGCTTATTTCAAACTATTACCACCTCTGCTCTATTTTTTAAAACTACTCTATTAAAGGTTCCGTGATAATCCTAGATAATTTATAGGATTTCATAAAATATGTTCAGCGATAATTGCTGTGCGATTTTACAAGTAAGTTTAGAATACCCTAGGCCTAGGTCGTATCGCTCTTTCTCTAACTTACCTATAAGTGAGTTAAAATTGGAAAAATGAAAGAAAACCAAAAAGGACAAAATTGGTTGCAAACCCAACATCAGAATGATTTACTAGGTTAGAACATGGTATTGTGTCAGCCAATGTTTTTTTTAGTTATATGTACGTACATATTCATATTCGTATTAAGATTCACAAAGCTATTTTAGCGAATTTTTTAAGATTATCGAGCGAATAGAAAAGAAAATTTATGGTTCCAACATTTTTTATTATTTTAGTGTTGTAAATTTTTTGTTTGGTAATTTTAATATGTTAAGGTACACAGTTTTCTTAAATACATTTTTTTTATCGTAATTTTATATGTAAGTAATTTTAAGTTCTTCGCGTATATTGAAATGATAGAGAGGATAACGCCGTCAAAATGTTATGTTATCGAAATAATTACATCGAGATGATCCAAAAAAATATATCTGCGCCTCCACTGTCCACCAGACATTGAGGATACCATTTGTTTGGTAATCACATAACCATTAAATTATTTAATGCTAAAGTAATGTTTTCATGAAATTAGACATCAAGTTAGACATAAAATTCGACGTATTACTTATTGTTTATTTCCATTTTTATGTTCGTGTTTTGTTAATGTGATTAACTTGTATTTCATTTCGGGTGTTAACTGAGATACCGCAGAGATCGTGAAAAATGTTGTGTACGTTGTTCGTTGTAAATATTTTTCATCATTTCGTTTAAAGAAAATGTTGTTGTAGTGTTTTTGGTTCGAAAAAAGGATCCATCGTTTCTCTATTCCGCGACCATGAACGGCACAAATTTTTACCCAAAATGTAGGTGTACGAATATTTAAATGTTTCAGTTTTTTTTTGAGTGTCGAGAAAATAATGTTTAACATTAGATAAATAAGAATCATCGAAAAAACTGAAATGCCAGAATTTCCCTTCTATTTACGTATTTACGTTAAATTTAAAGCTTTTAATAAATACTTATGTATGTATATGTAATAAAATAAACAAAAAAATATTTGAACAATGTTTTAATATTCAAATTGTTTTCCTTAACAGAAAAAAGCACAGAGAATGAAGTTGGCAAGTAATCGATGTTTGTTAGATAGAGATCATGTCTCTTTTTCCAAGTTTAAAACTGCACGCTACTTCAATTTTTGAATTACGCTTTTCCTATTGACGATTGGAGCATCACAGATTCCACCTAGTGGAAAATTTTTAAACTGAGGTAGCTGCTAATTTGACGTTTGAAATTGTTGTGTAAACAATTCCAATTTTTAACTGTAAACACAATTTTTACCTACCAGATTGATAATAATTGTAAGTAATTCCAATTTTGGATTTTAAAAACAATTTTTAATTACCAGGGCCCTATTGCACCAACTACTTATCACTTATTACTTATCAACTTATCAAAATTTTTAATAATTTTCTGTTGTACCAAATTGGAATTTGATAAGTATTTAATTGAGTTATAATAAGTGATAAGCACTCACTTATCAAAATTAAGTTGCACCAATTTGCGAAATGATAAATGATAAGTAATATTTTGATAAGCGATAAGTTTGAGGTTTTTGATAATTTTTTCGTAGTTCTGTTGCACCAAAAGTTTTAACTTATCAATAATTGAATACTTTAATGATAACTTATCCAAACTATCAATAAGAACAATTTCACTACTCAAAAAAATTGATAAGAGCTACAAATTGTTGTGGTATGACGGAAGTCTGTTAAAAACTCTTTTTTTTTTTGCTTTTATTGGTAAGATGAGAACTTTTGTTCAATTTTAAAAGAGTACAAATGATAATGACAATACATAATAACTTTAATAACTTTAATTTCAAAATGTATACCGCTATTTTATTATATTCTAATAAGTTATAATATTAAGTCAAAGTAAGAACAATTTCATTCTGTTCGATTTATCATAGAAATAAGACAGTTGTTTCTCGATATTTTAAAATTAATATAAAACAATCAAATATAGGTATTATATCAACTTTAGTGAACAAAAACTGAAATTTATTAAACGAAAAAATAATTTGTATAAATAAATGCGTCGGTTCGAAAGATTATTCGAGGATGAAAACGAAAGAAGAAATCGTGTAGTGAAAGCCAGAACCAAATATTCTCTGGACTCGCGAGTGATAAAATATTTTCGTTTGTCACATGAACAAATTGAGCACGTATTATTAAAAATCGGAGCAAATTTGCACCATGGAAGCGACCGAAACTGCGCATTGAGTCCTCTATAGCAGGTACTAACAACACTGCATTGGTTAGGAATATCCAGGATAGAAGTTTCTTGAGTTGAGTGGTTACCCCCAGGTAGCTGGTTGCTTCGATGAAACAATGATTAATATAGATGCACCTACGGTTAATGAAGGACACTTTGCGAATCGATATGGGAAACATTCACTGAATGCAATTATGGTGTGTGGCCCAGACCGCAGCTTTTATGCAGTAAATTCAAATTGGCCAGGTAGTGTCCATGACTCCAGAGTATTGCCTTATACAAGGCTATTTAGTAATTTTGAGTCTTGTTTTCGCCCATTCCCCGGTGCCGTGATTTTGGGTGACAGTGCTTGCCCTTAAAGATTGGCTTGTCCCAGCAATGCGAAGAAATCCGGATGATGTAATAGAGCAAAGATTTAATCGTGGTCATAAGTGGACGAGACGAATAGTGGAAAATCATTTTGGTTTGTATATGACGATTGCAATTTTTGTATAATGTAGTTAAATTCAATTTATTTGTTAATAGGAATTCTCTTAATTCATTTGTTATGAAAATAAATTGTTTACGTTGAAGTACTGCTGAAAAATTATTTACAGTTAGAAAAGAGAATTTATTTTAAAAGCAACAAAAGAAAAGTTTTACAATTGATTCTAAACACTGAAATAAGAACTCTCAATTGAGAAAGGTTTTTCTTCATGTATTAGTATATACATGCAAAATTGTTGTTGTTATTAAATTACAGAATAACAATTTTTTAATTGTTTTGCTATATACATAGGTACAAAACCATTGTTTAACATATAAATGTGCGGAAAGCATATTATTTGGCAAACACTATCATATTTATAGTATTTTTGTCTAGATCATTACAACTTATCATAAAAATTTGATAATTCGTCAATTGATAAGTTATAGACAATTTGATGTGCAACGCTTATCACTTATCATTATCAAAATTTGATAAGTTTTCAAATTGATAAGTGAGTGAGATTTTCTTAATTTTGGTGAAACACTTATCACTTATCATTATCAAAAAAACTAACTTATGATAAGTTGATAAGTAATAAGTGATAAGTAGTTGGTGCAATAGGGCCCAGATTGCAAAAATTTCTTTCGTCGCATTTATGAGAAATGTCATTTTGGCGGTTGCCTCATTTTAACTTTTTTCCTCGAAAGGCGCTTTCTCTACTTTTACAATCGTCAATTGCAAGTTCTAAATTTTTTGACATTTATGTAATACAAATGACTCATTCCACGTCAACCGAAACAGTTTTGTGGCCAAAATATACTTTGCTCAACAATAGAGCGTATGAGGACTCAAAATATTTGTATTGATGTATACTTTCAAATACGATGTGGCATTTTCAAAAATCTAACATGGCGGATACAATATGGCGCCCGGAAGTAATAAGTGTATTGCTTTCATCCAATATGAGTTAAGTATTTTTTTTGGTTAACGGCTGGCCAAAGCAATAGCAAAAATTAACCAAATTTTGATCTAATTTTTTTTCGTGTATTTGATTGTCAATTCGACTCTTGTGGTAGGTATTAAAACTAAAAATTTGGTTAAGATTTGTTTAACCACTAAATTTTTTTGGGTTAGCTAAACTATTTTTTTTTGGTCAAACTAGTACGATTGTTGTTGTAATTTTTTTATTTTTGGTGAAAGCAATACAACTAAGTAGTGTTAGACATAGAATTCTGAATGGGAATGTTTAACAATAACTTCAAAAGCCCTTCAATTCATTTCCAAGATGTTTACATTACTGTTTTAGAGGTCGCTGATCCCGAATCTGGAGTTAGAATTTCAAAATTGAAAATGGCGGACCCAATATGACAGTCAATGCGAAGATTAATAAATATTATCAGTAAAAGAGACCATTGGATCTTCTGTGAATTTAAAAAAACTCTCTGCATTAAGCAGGATTGAGACCGTCTTCATGTATGATTCTGATTCTGAAGCCTGCATCATTTTTTTCTTTTTCTTTCTTATTCTTTCATTATTAACGTTTTTCATTTCAATTAAAAATTTTTCATTCGGTATTGCAACACACATCAAAGAGGTTTGATACGTATCAATTTATTCAATTAGTATTGCATAGAACTTAAAACTGTTTCAGCTCCTGAGTATCTCCTAACCTTCAAAGATTTATTATATCCCATAATAAAGGCGTGCCCATTTTAAATATTCTTTACGGGAGGAGCTTTTGGAAAATCTTTTATTTAGAACCTTCTTTTGTTTTTATATGAAGTACTGTGCTTTAATACATCTCACTCTATGGTGCTTCAGTGGCATTTGCCTGCAGATTCGCGCGTTTAGCTTCAAGTTTAAAAGTAGTACCTAGACCATCACAAGCTCTTTGTCTTGCATATGTAATTCTACAGTAATACCGGTATCTTCTTCATGATTCTTGTAATGCTGCTTGGCACGGTCGATTACATAGATGCTTTTCTTTATTGCAGGAACAATTCTTTACAAATTGAAAGCAATCTCTGTCATTTATAATTGGATATTCGGAATCAACAGAGATTCGTTGCAAATTACAAGCATCTAGTATTGCCTTGAAATTTTCATGAATAGTACTTTGTCAAGGTCTGTAAACTTACTCAAATTTATTCAACGGATTCGGATTGACACCCTTGAATTGTCAATGTAAACAACTAATGCCATTCAGTAATAAGCGTTTTTGCACTTGCTTTTTCTCTCCATCTACTACGCCAAGTTCGGAAACTTTTCTACGATTGATATAGACAGATTCCGCAAATCTCATTTTTACTATCCTAATATCACGTAATGTGCTTATGATGTGATAACGTACTAAATGTGTATCCGTTTTAACAACCGAGGTCTACCCTACAGGGGATAGTTGGAAAGCAATTATAGAACGCCAAGTTCCAGATATTTAACTATCTTCAAAATGACGGCAAAAGGTTAAAACATAACAATTATGATACTCAACCTTATGTAAATCTCTCCAACTATACATATCGTCCAACTCAGTATTTAAGTGTTACAAACGCATTCTGATCATTTTGAAGTTGGGTCTGCCATTATGTAATGTGACGGTCCTAATTGCAAATTGACTAAAATTAATTTGTGTTACTTAAATACTGGACTGACAAAGTGGTATAATAACTACTTTGAAAACTGATTTAACGATCTAGTCTACATTTTTACGTAAAATGGCAATTCTAACTCCAAAATTACAAAAATGCGTTTGTTAGCCACGACAGCTTGTGATTCGATATGTTGCGATGGCAATATGCCAGTTATCCTTTCGACGAGTACTGCTGTGATGGAAATCGAGAATCTCGAATCAATCGAGAATCAATCGCTTCCGTTGCAGGCCAATCCGAGTTATGGCGTTTTCCGAGATGAGATTCAGTTGTGATCCAGAGTCAAGAAGGGCACGAATGGTGAAATCTTGTTTTCAGTTTGCGACGATTCCAACTGCTGTTGCGAGTAAAACATCTGTCAGTGGCGATGTGGTATGATTCGAACTGACGTCGTTTGAATGAGTGGTAATTGGCGAATTGTTGGCCGGTGTTTTACTCGTGTTGGTGACTGAAGCTCGACATGACCCATCCGATATGTGTAGTAGGGTGTGATGTCTGCGGTTGCAGATTTGACAGAAACTTGACCGACACTGCGCTACGATGTCCCTTCCGCAGACAGTTGTAACACAGATTCTTTTCACGAATCTTATTTGATTTTTGATCAAACGTTAATGATTTGAATTTGATGCACTGGAACGCACTGTGTTCCTCACTGCAGAATGGATAACTCGGCGATGTAATTGAAGTCGATGTAGCGACGAACGAATGAGATGGATGCATTGATGAGATTTACGCTTCGAACTCGGGCGTGATGACGAAGGTTGAACTGTTGATGGTGAACGATATATTGTTGGAACATGGAAATCATTTCCAACGATTGCCATCGAGTCTCCAAGAAATCCATCAGCTATTGATATGTGGGATACTGCGCTCGAGTTAGTGTCAATTCCCATTGACGATGAGTTTCTGTATCGAGTTTGTCGACGATAATATTGACGAGAATGATATCCCAAGTGGCCACCGGAACTGCCAAAACCTTCAGACTTCGAATTGTGTCTGTAGAGACATCTGTAATGCTTCTCAATTCGATTGCGGATTCATGAGTGGACGCGGACATATTTCGGAATCGATGGATGTGATTGTCGATGATGAAACGTCGATGTTTGTATCGATCGGTGAGGATCTTCCATGCTTCGTTGTAGTTGGCATCACTGATTTGTACCGTTCTCAATACGGTAGCAGCTTCACCAGTTAAGTTTGCTTTCAGGTAATGGAGCTTCTGTGAATCAGTCAATCTTGAATTTTTGTCGATCAAATCAGTGAACAAACTTTCGAATTCCGTCCAATTTCCATAATTGCCATGGCACACATCCGGCTCGAAGGACCAATTTTGTTAGCCACGACAGTTAGCGGATTTTGCGGATGTTACTGCAGGTGATACTTGAATTAAAAACACTTTTATCAATTGTATTATAATTTATTATCAATAAACGTTTTGATGAACACGATGTTGTTTGGTCGACAGTCGAAGATAAAAGAAAGAAAAAACTGGACATCATGTAGTTTGACTTCTGTGTTAATTCAATGTGTTCGCCACAAGATGATGTGTTTGTTATGGTGGCGCTAACAGCGTTTGTATCACTTAAATACAGAGATGACGATATGTATTTCGGTCATTCCATTGTATTTCACTAAATTGTTTGAAGTTTCCAACATTGCCCTCTCCTATTTCAATTTTTTCATTGTTATCGTGTTTCTTATTGAAAATAAGAAGACCGTTTCTTTTTATTTTTTTTTTTTGATCTTTGGTTGTCCCGTTATTTGACTTTTTAATTTTGACAGTTTTCAAATTCTAATTTTTGACTCATACATAAAGGGTTATATCTTCGGTTCTAAGAGGAGTATTTGGAAAGGTATTAATTCATCCCAAATTTTATCATAAATTATTGTTGAAATGTACCGTTATCTAAGGAGTTATGAACAGATAAATCTGTGTTTATATTTTTGCTGCTAGAGGGCACAACTAACAAAATATCGAATAACAAGTGTTTAATGGTGTTTGGGGGAGGTCTAATTAAACCGCTAGGTAACTTTAAAGTTGAAAAAATATAATTTTGATCATTTTTTTTACATTACAATTTCAGTTCTGAATTTTACAGATTACGTATCTCTAGTGGGAATACTTGAAACATAGGTCTTATTCTTCCGTTACCTGGCTTAAAAATTACAATAAATTGATTTTTATACTTGCGCTTGATTTCTAAAGTGAGAAATGCATTAATTTCAGTGCAATAAAATCAGTACAATTTTCGGCACTGACTTTAGTAAACAATGGTCGTTCCAGCACATAGATTCATCACTAAAACAAGAAGAAATCTCATATGATGTGCTGGATGCAAAATATCTCATTAAAAAAATGTAGATATTCACTATTCACTATTTACTGGGGCAAAAAAAATTACTTTTTGAATTTTTTTGAATGTTAATTAATTCATGTAATTTCCAATATGCTACCGGCAAAATTGAAAAAAAAATTAAAAAAGTAAAATTAGCTTACACAGAAATAGAGCTGTGTGAATGTCGTGAAGAAGAAAAAATTGTAAGAGAATTTACCTGTATTAGTATGATTCGCTAGTACATAACGCACAGTACATTCTGTATATATATAGAATGTAAATTGTGGTATAATCACTCCTGTCGCCGCGGCCTGATGAGAAGATTGATTTTTTCATAATCATAAGCTCATCAGTTCGAAACTGGATTGAATTATCTTACAATATTCGGAACATATTAAAATCATATAAATTGAAAAAATTTAATCTACATTTGAGTAGATATTTTTTGGTTTGTATCTTCGCTTTTCATTAATGTGAATCATTTTGACATTTGTTATGAAAAATTGTATTCTACATACATACTCGTACATATTTAAAAGAAAACGACACATTAAGCATATTTGAAATCTTACGAAATAATTTAATTGAATTGAAATTAGAAAATAGATAATAATGGATCATTACAATAATGAAGGTTTCTAAGACACAAACCAAAATTTATTATCTAGATTTTACGTCCAGCACATTTGGCAATCTGCAATTGAGACTATTCTACATTTGAGAATATCTCAAAAGAATATATCAGTGTGCTGGATACGCCCAATGAAATGATGAATTTTTAACATTTTACGATATAAATATGAGAATACTTATATCACAAGAATATGTTTCAAAATTTAAATAAATCGATTTTTAGTAGTTGTTAAAGCAAGAAAATATTAGAAATTTTTTAAATTACTGGAAATGATGAGGTGTATCACTAATAGTGTAGCTACGTCCCTTACGTTACTGACCAGGTTTTAATACTAAACCTAATGAGAAATTAATGACCCAGTCATTTGTTTTGTCTACCTATGATGATTCATCGAGTACCTGTATGACCTGTTTATAAAGTTTATTGTTATACTAAAGTTTTAAGAGTACCTGTACGTGTTTTATGATCTGAATTGTAAAGTTTATTAAGTTTATTAACCTGTATGGATTACTGTCAGTTTTATGTTCTTGTCATATAAATAGTGGTATGCATCTTTCCATTCCGCACTGTTGTAATCCTTTTAACTTAAAAAATCACAAAAACCTTAAAAATAAATCTAGAGCTGTTAGTGTTAAGTTATCCGAAAATGCTAAAAATTTCATAAATCAAGTAGACAATAAATGGGATTTTCAGTTCTGAATTTGACAGACTACATATCTCTAGTGAGAATACTGCAGTCATGGGAATAATAAATTTATTTTTACGCGGGTTTGGAAGATAAGAGGGGAAATTGCTGCCTGCTTTTAATAGATAATGTTCGGAAGTCTCCAGCTAGTATAGCAGCTTAAATGTTTAATTCATATTCAGACCACTAGGTGGATTCAAGTTTGGAATAACACATTATTTTTTGTTGTACAAAAGATCACAGTAATGCTATTTTTAGTACAGATTTTAATAAACAACTATTATTTAAAAGCAATATTTTGACTCTTAGATTGCTTCAAAGTTTAAATAAATTTAGTTTGCGTAGATAATACGATTAATGATGATAAATGATTTCACACTTTAAAATTCAAGCGCAAGTATAAAAATCAATTTATTGTAGTTTTTAAGCCATCTAACGGAATAATAAGACCCGTGTTTGCAGTATTCCCACTAGAGATATGTAGTCTGTCAAATTCAGAACTGAAAATTCCACTGGTAGCATTATTTACTCATTTAAAACAAATTGTAATGTAGGAAAAATGATCAAAATTATATTTTTTCAACTTTGAAGCTACCTAACGGCTAAACTAGGCCTACTTCAAATACCATTAAACACTTGTTTGAAAGGTTGAACCATTATCTGTCAAATACTATATTATGTTTTTAGATATTTTGGTAGCTGGCCCTTTAGCGGCAAAAATATTAACACAGATCTACCTATTCATAACTCCTTACATAACGGTACTTTTCAACAATAATTTATGATATAATTTGGGATGAATTAATTTCTTTCCAAAATGGTATCGTTTTTGAAAATACTCATCTTAGAACCGAAGATACAACCAATAGAATTTGAAAACTGTCAAAATTAAAAAGTCAAATAACGGGACAACAAAACGTCAAAAAATAATAGAAAAAGAAACGGTCTTCTTATTTTCAATAAGGAACACGATTAGAACAAAAAAAAAATTGAAATCGGAGAGGTCAAGTTTGGGGCCCATTTGAAATACCATCGAGTAATCGAGGCTATACGTATGTACAGGTAACCCATGAAGAACACGATTAATTCGTTCCATGTTGTTTAAAACCGTGTTGTTCGAGGTTACAAAAAATGCGATTCCGTTTCAAGTGTGAAAACATGAAAAGAATTACTCGAAAATCGTGTAGTTTGAAACCGTGTAATTCGGGGGAAGGTATCCGTGTTCTACGAAACTCGTGTTCTTCAAGTACCATGTTCTTCGGGGGCTACCTGTATTTGTTTCATGATTTAAATTTTACAACCGTTTGCAAATATTGATGCCTTGTATGCTTTATAGTATTTAGTCTATCAACAGCTGGGGATTTATTATCTTCGTATGTAAGTCGTTTTCGGGCCATTTAATCCCGCTTTAATAAATTTGACAACTAGTTACTTAACACAATAATTTTAGACTTTAAATTTTCATTCTTGGTTCTAAAAATCAAAAATTTCAAACAGTTTGTTATTAGAAAAATATTTCATGTTTTTTTTTGTGACATTCCTTATAAGTTTTAGTTTATCAGTCATCAGGGTATCGATTTTGGTCGCAAAATGAGGATTGAGGATTGAGAATTTTGTATATGTACACGGAGTATAATATACATTTTTGTATTGTGTGCCGTCAAATATTTTTATTGTATTAGTGTGTTTTCTCATGATGGTAAGTATCAAAAATAAGCTAAGCGGTTGAAATCGGTTCAACTTTTTGTTGCTTCCGCTCGCCTTGAGTTATTTTTCCCTAACTTCTAACATGAGGAATTCATGTTTTTCTATATATTGTTGTTGTAATCAAGACTCATTTTACTTCGTTAACAAAAACCCAAAACAATACTAACGCAATCACTCGTGGTCGTGATCTTCAATATAAAAAACAAAAAGCAGCATAAATAAATGGTTTTTAAATCTTCGTCGACCACATTCATAATATTTGTAACTTTTTTTTTTTTTTTTTGAGTTATGTGAGAATAAACATTTGAAAAATAAAAAAAACAATTCAGTGTTATCTCATGCGCACTAAAGGAATGTTGTTCATATTTTTATTTCCAGTAATTTTCTGCAAAATTTAAATCTAATAAAATTGTTAATTGAAGAATGATTTAAAGATAAATAAATTTTAACTAAAAATGGAAAATAAGTCAAAAAAATATTTATTAACTATAATAGTATTAATAATTTTAAATGATGAAAAATCACACGACTTACATCCACCCTTTCCTGTGCTTGAATTAACACTAAGCCAAAATAACTAATTTACTTCTTGTATTTTCCACATTATATTTTATATCCCTCTTTTTCGTGTCATTTTATCTCTCTTATTTGCATCATGTTAAACAAAAAACTTAAAAAAACGCCCATTAGGCACTGTCAAATGTGCGTATTTTTTAGTTTTTTGTTTAATATAACATGACAATAGGTTTTTTTGTTTAACATCGTATAAGAGGGATAATGTGAAAAATGTAAGAAGTAAATTAAGGTGTAACCATACTTGGAATAAGAAAAATAAAAAAAATAAGAATTTGAGCTTTTCTTATTTCACTTTGACATTTCGACTATCGATAACTTAAAAATGTTTAAGTTCAAAGCGAAATATTTTTGTTTGATTTTTCAGTTATTTTAGGAAAAATTATACTAAATTCATTTATGTCGTAAAAAATTATTAATTTATATTTACTAGTTCTAATTAGTGATTCAGAAATACTATATAACATTTTTTGTTTTAAAAAAATTGTATATGTATCTCAATTTAACTTTTTTAGGTTATGTTTCAATTTTTGTTTGGGTTTTAAATGTATGTACAATAAAATTGCTCAATTATTTATTGTCTAATTAAATGCTCAAATATTCCCGTTCTGATTTATTTATTAATAATTAATCAAAATGTTATAATTTTTACCAAACCAGTTGTTTACTTTCTACAGTAAAAAGTTGTGCAACCTTTTTCAAATTTTATAAGCTGAAAATCATATTAAATTCATTTATATCATAAAAAATTAATTAATTTACATTAACTGTTTCTAATTAGTGATACAGAAGCACTATGCAATGTTTTTTGTTTTAAAAAAATGTAATATCTCACTTAAATATTTTTAGGTTATGTTTCAGTTTTTGTTTGATGTTTTAAATGTATATACATTATAAATACTCAATTATTATAGTCTAATTTAATGTTCAAATACTCTCGTTTTAATTTATTTATTAATAATTAATGAAAATGTTATAATTTCTATTTAAAAACTAGTTTTTTATTTCCCGCGTTAAAAATTTGTGCAACCTTTTTTAAGTTTCTTAAGTTTACACGAAAAATTTCGCTCCTTTTAAGTTTTTTAAGTGACAGCTGAAGTTTTCATTTCCCCTCCAAAAAAATTTTAAGTTTCTTATTTTAAGTATGGTTGAATACACATAAATCCCCTTTCTCGCTCTCTTACGTTATTTTTTTTATTTTTCTTATTCTAACTATGGTTCTCGCTTTAGTGATTTTAACTTTTAGTGTTAATCCAGGCGCAGGAAAGGGAGTCTGCACGTCGTGGAATTTTTCTAACTTAAAATTATTAATAAAATTATAGTTTATAAATATTTTTGTGACTTATTTGCCTTTTTTAATTAATATTTATTTATCTTTAAATCATTATTCAAGTAACAATTCTATTAGTTTTAAATTTTGCAGAAAATTACTGGAAATAAAAATATGTACAACCTTTCGTACGCATGAGATGACACTGAATTGTTTTTTTTAATATTTCAAATGTTTATTCTCTGTTTTTCTCTATTCTTTGGACACCAATACAATTTACCAATACTATTGCCTTCCGGTAATTCTCAACTCAATCCTCAAATTGCAACCAAAATCGCTGTCCAGACCGGAATCACGTTTCCTGAGTTTTTATACCTTTAGGTTTTTTTTTTACGAATGATACTCATATGAGAAATTTGTTATCGAACCGGAATTCGCCCCCGGCACCCGAATTCCGGGACGGTGATAAATTTCTCACAAGGGTTTTATTCGTATAAAAAATCCTATAGGTATAAAAACTCAGGAGATGCGATTCCGGTTTGATTACTGAGAAAATAAAACTCATAAGAATGTCAAAAAGCCCGCCAGGGAATAGTTTTGTTTGAGATTCCATATAAATCGCTAGAATGAAAATTTTGAAAGCTGAAATTATTGTTGTGTGTCAAACTTATGAAAAAGAAATCTCGAAAAGGACTCACACAGAACAGAATAATTTTTTATAGGTTGCTTGCTCCAAGACTTATAATCAAACAAGATAGTTTACTTATTGGTAAAAATGGGCCTATATCAAATAATAAATAAATTCTCATTTTTCATAGATCCGGGATTCGGATGCAGGGCCTTTTACTGTTTTTTTGACTCGGGTTATTTGGTTTACTGGGTTATTTTTTGACAAAATTTTGTCGTAAAAATAAAATTTTTGTATCAAATTGTCTTCATTGTGTTCAATGTAAAATTATTAATAGTTTGCAAATTCAGGTTCGATCGGACGATGAGGATTAAGAATAATTTATTCTCAGTCAATCTCGGCAGGCTGAATTGCCAATTATACCTTGATTTCTTTCTATGTATAAAATGCAACCATTTCGTTGTATTATTAGCGATTTATATGGAATACGTAATAAACCCTTAATAATTTTATTGTATTAATAATAATAATTCGCTATGACCAATCACTCCTCTCTATCCGCGCACGCGGTGTCATATAATTCAGCTGAATTATAAACAAGGATATCAAGCTGCTGAACTAAGATTATGAAATAGAAAAAAATTGAAATTAGCGGACCCAGTGAGTAAAGATCAACAATATCAATTTCTCCGGTCCCTTTGACTTCGTTATATTAATATTTCACTGTAAACTGAATTTGAATGAAGATAAAAGAATTAGGTAAATCAATTTAACCAAATTACTTACATCCATTTGTCTTATATTTCAGTTTTTCCTTTTAACCTGATTTAGGAAAGAACGTATTCTTATCACGTGCATGTGATTTATTCTAATAGAAAATTACCTATAGAATATTACACCTATTAGGGTATACCGAAATTTTCCCCAGAATTGTTCTTTTTACTCATATATTGTCTTACGTGCTACTGATGAAGGAGTACACGAAGTTTATAAATAAACATTAATTATAATCTAAATAATTTTGTTTATCTACTATAAAACTGTGATAAGACTAAAAAAGTTTGTTTGGAGTAAATAAATTGATTAAAAAAAAATTAATAAAATTCTTCACCCCACGAATTATGGTCCGTACACAATTTTTATAAATACCTATATCTCATTTGTTTTAGAATAGAACATCCGAGAAAGGAAATGAGGAAAATATCTCGAATGGCGAATAATGTTTTATTTTTTTCCAGTTTAGAATTTTATGACCGATAATCACACATTTATTACAACAATTTTTTTTTTTTTACTTTTCTTATCCAAAGCCGAAATTCGAAAAGAAAATGAATCGATCGACTTTTTATTTTTTGGTCATATTTTTGTACAGACACACACACACACGCAGAAGATAATGGGATACCATCATATTCTCGAAAATAAAAAACCCAAAATAAAATCGCCAAAAATACAAAGTAAAGTGTTCCATTGAAAAGGAAGGCCGCATTAAATTTTTTATTAATTACAATATGAAAATAAAAGGATGCTATATAATTTCTAATCATCCTTGTGCACGGACCAATCTTGAACTAATATGAATAATTATTAAAAAATGCAAATTTTTTGATAAATGTGGATGGCAGCAGCTAAAAAGAATTCAAATAACCTTTGAAATTTTTTTTTCTAGTTAAGAAACTTTTTTTGGGGATTTTTTTGGGGGTAACAATACCAACTCTCCTAGGTTTAAAGTATGGGTAATTTGTATGTGTACTAAGTATGGGTGGTGGCGAATATACGTGTATATACGGCATTAAATTGCCGTGATGATTAATCGACAGTTATAGATTTGATGGGTTTGGTTTTTTTTTTTGAATATTTATTGTTGGGTTTAAAGCACAATTTGTGTGTTTTGGGTGTAAACTTTCATAAATTATTAATGAATGCTCATTATAATAAGCTATAATTATTAGTTTATTATATATGTAAATATGTAAAGTTACTCACCAATATGTAGCATAGTTTCATCCATATCACATAACTCGGGAAAGATTGCAAAACGATCCAAAATTTTTCAGAAATGTCATATTTTCCGATGAAGCCACTTTCCCTAACATGGGTCAACTAAATCGGCAAAACTGCCATTATTGGTCTCCACAAAATCCTCATTGGGTTCGGATGACGGGGTATCTGCTCATAGAAGTTTTTATTGAAGTTTATAGTTGTTTCCCTACAACTAGAGAAAATATGATGAAACGAATCACGAATGATTACAGAAGCATACCGCAGCATGTGTTTTGTTTTTCTGTCTATCATGATTTCATTTCAGTCAAAAATTAAAAGACAACTCAGTCAAAATAGTTTTAAACTGAAATGCCTTTTCAGAAGTAAATTCAATCAAAAAACTAAAAGGCATTCAAGTCAAACACTTTGTGACTTGAATTCTTTTTAGATTTGTGACTGAAATAGCTTTTGAAAAGGTAATTTAGTCAAACAATTAAAAAGGAATTCCAGACAAATTGTTCTCAGGGAATACAGTCATAAAATTTGCCATACAAATATTATGACTAAAAATCTTTTTAAAAAGGAACTTTAGTTAAAAAAAAACGTGTTTCGGTCAGAAAATAGTTTGGCTGAAATGCCCTTTGTATATTTGGACTGAAAAATCTTCTTGAAAGGCATTTTGGTCACAAATTTTTAGACTGGAATACCTTTTGGTTGGTTGGTTTTTTTGACTATAATCCCTTGTTAGACTTGTACGTCAGCTCCAGAACGCCAGTCAAAAAAAAGAAAGGAGTTTCTAAATATTTTTAGTCTGAAATGTCTTTTCAGAAGGTATTTCAATCAAAAAATGAAAAAGGCATTCAAGTTAAAACTTTTTTAACTAAGATCCAGACTAAGGGTACGTCCGAAACGGTTTTAAAATATTCTATAAAATGTAGATTTCCAGTCTAATATTAAAAATAAATCTACATTTTTCAGAATATTTGAAAATTAAATCTTCCTTTTACAGAATTTCTGGAAATGGAAGCAAACCTACTGAAAAGTATTTCAGTCCAAAAATATGTGACTAAATTACCTTTCAAATAAACAAAAATCATTTCAGTCAAACTGTTCTCTGGCCGAAACACCTTTTTTTGTTTTTTGAACTGAAGTTCCTTTTTAAAAGGAGTTTTAGTCATAAAATTTGTATGGAAAATTTTATGACTGAAATGCCTTTCGTTTTTTGACGGAAATGTCTGGAATTCCCGGAGTATGTATGGCTGAACGTAGAATTTCACGTGCTTTCAGAATTCAGAGTCAAAAATAGGTGTTTCCATTAAAAAAATATCCGACTTGACCTTGAAATTTGACCTCAAGGGCAAATTCAAGGATGAATTCTTCATTTTATTTGTAATAATATTTTAAATTAAAAGAATGTATCGTTTAGTTTTTACAAATATGCGTATTTCTTTCAAAATAAAACAGAAATCAACCAATGAATAATTCGAGGGCAAGCGTTTTTGCCTCGACCGCTGAAGTATGTAGAATTTTTTATCCAAAAATAATATAAAGTCACAAACCAATTTTGTATGTTTTCAAAATGGTGATTGGTGTACAATTATTAATTTGTTATTTATTTTTTATGATGTTTCGTGGTTGACGGATGCACAGAAAAGAGAAAGAGTTGATTTTTTTATGACTTAAGTCTAAATTATTGTTACAAGATTCTAATCTAGGTGGCCAACTATAATTTCACTATAAATATGGGCCTTTATTAATTAATCTATTTAATTTTTCTTACATTTGTTAGGCTTTAATTATACTGACATTTATAACGCTCTTTGACCGTCAAATATATAAAAATATATTTTTATCAATATAGGGTGCAGCTGAAGTTTATGCTGCTGTTTTGCGTGTATTCATTCTCCCCGCCTTGAACTCTCGTCGAGTTGAATTTCAAGTGGAAGCGAACATATTTTATTGATGGCTCGTTGATAGACCCCTGTTTGGGTTTGAACGCTTACTACGCGAACTAAACCATCAGTTCCAGGATTTATTGCGACAATTGTCCCCATCTGCCACTTCATGGGAGGAAGATTGTCATCTTTAACCAGCACAATTTGACCAATTTTTATGTTTGGTTGTTGAGCAGTCCATTTCCGTCGATGCTGAAGTTCTTGTAAATAATTTTTGGACCGCCTGGCCCAAAAATATTGACTCAGTTGTTGAATGAGGCGCGACCGTTTATTGTACCCAATGGCTTCATTGGTGATATTGGGTTCTGGTATGGCAGTTAATGGTCGGCCGATCAAAAAATGTCCAGGAGTAAGAATTGCTGTACCATCGGGAACTGAGGTGAGTGGTGTTATGGGCCGGGAATTAAAAATGGCTTCCACTTGTTTGCACAGCGTGTTTAATTCTTCGTTACCCATGACACGACGCAGATGAAATTTCGCAAATTTTACAGCTGCTTCATAAAGGCCGCCAAAATGCGGAGACCGTGGTGGTGCGAAAGTCCATTGAATTGTATCTTCTTGACACATATTCTTTATGCCCTGCTGCAAATTGGAGTCTTGAAGAAGTTGGTTTAATTCAGAATTTGCCCCCACGAAGTTTGTACCATTATCAGAGAACACCTTCCTACATACTCCTCTTGTAACACAAAAACGTCTAAATGCAACCAGGAAGGCAGCCGATGAAAGATCTGCAGCTAGTTCTAAATGTACGGCTTTGGTTGCAAAACAGACGAAGATGCAGAGATACGTTTTAATTGGTGCTCGGCCACGAATTCTTTGCGTGATGTAAAATGGACCACAAAAATCAATTCGAAAACAGTGGAATGGTGGCGCTGCTACAACTCGCTCCTTCGGTAAATTGCCCATCTGTTGTACTATTGAAGTAGGGTTGACACGGCGGCATCGGATGCAATCTCGAAATATTTGGGCTGCTACTTTCCGACCACGGATTGGCCAAAACTGTTCACGAACCGTTGCCAACAATACTTGGGGGCCAACATGAAGATACTTTCTGTGAAAATATGTAAGCAGAGTTTTGGTAAATGGATGGGAGGAAGGAAGTAAGATAGGATGTTTCGTAGTGTATGGCAGTGAGGAAAACTGCAATCTACCACCGACTCGAATCAGATCATTCGCATCAAGGAAAAGTGATAGACTTCTTAATTGGTTTGAATGCATAAGGAAGTCCTTCCTTTGAAGCCCAATTTTTATATTCGGGAAGCATTCCAATTGAACGAGATGAATAATACATTGCAGACCTTCGTTGACGTCATGACTGTTCAGAGGTCCTGTGATTCGTTCGTGGTTCTTCTTGCGTATATTATTCACGAATCTGCTAACATATGCCATCACTCTTGTCAATTTCTGCTATTTATTGATATATTTCATTTTTTATAGAAGATTGCCTTCTTGTGCAGATACAGTTGTCAAAGTGACCCTTTTATATTCGCAGTGTTTATGGTCAGAAACAGATGGAGTCCTAGGACAATTGTTGAGTCCGTCCAGTAAATTATATCACTGATAGGAAAATTAACAATGGCACGAACTTGTCTGATCAATTGTGCCGTTAATAATGCCGCCCTAGTTTCAAGCGTGGTATCGTAGATTTGTTTAGTAGTGCTACTCTAGACTTAGAGCATAAAAGTTGCACAAGGAACCGCCCGTTCAGTTGTCCACATCTGGTGTAAGTTGCCGCACCATAGGCCGTTTCACTCGCATCAGCGAAACCATGCAGTTCTATTACACTACCCGGAACAAAATCTTCAAATAAAAACCGTGGAATGGATAACTGATTTAGTTCACATAGATTTTTTCGAAATGTCTGCCAATATGTGTGGTAATTTATTGGAAGGCTCTCGTCCCAATCCAACTTAAGTTACCACAGCTTCTGCATAAATACCTTTCCCAATACCACGACCGGAGATGCTAATCCGAGAGGATCAAACAATCGTGCAATTTCGGAGATGACGACCCGTTTCATCACTTTGGTTTGACTGGAAATTTGTTGTACACGAAATTGTAAGACATCCCTTTGTCGTTGCCAGAAAATCCCCAATGTCTTTATGTAGTCGTCGTTATCAAACTGCATTAATTGCTCATGATGTTCCGGCGAAATGTCGGCGAGAATATCTGGCGAATTGGCGCACCATTTTCGTAGTTCCATCCCGCACGTAGAGAGAACCGTGATTATTGACGCCTTTAATTCGTTGGCTGTAGTTATAGAATTGGCCCCAGTTAACATATCATCGACATACACGTCATGTCGAATTGCATCGTTAGCTGCAGGGAACTTCTCTTGATTGTCAATTGCACACTGTATAAGGCAACGAGTGGCAAGAAATGGGACTGAAGATGTACCGTACGTTACAGTTTTTAGGCGGTAGCTCTGTAGAGGCTCATATGTATTATTTCGCCAGTAGATCATCTGATATTTGGAGTCTTCTTCATTCATTAGTATCTGGCGGTACATCTTCGAAACGTCTGCGCTGAATGCATATTTGTGTGACCTAAAACGACATAGAACAGATACTAATCCATTTTGGACCACAGGTCCCACCATCAAAATATCGTTGAACGAATATCCACTGCTTGTTTTTGCTGGGCCGTCAAAAACAACTCGCAACCTTGTTGTCGAACTATTTGGTTTGATTACGCAGTGATGAGGAAGATAGTAGTTAGATGCTGGAATTTTATCATCTGGTACTCGTTCCATATGTCCGAGTGCTAAATATTCGTCGATGAAGCCTCCTCTCCAAATTGTAAAAATGTCGCATGGCCATTGCCGTTTATGAGTAAATGGTAATCTCACGGTAAATCTACCCGTTTCATCTCGTCTGATTTGCTCGACCAAATGTTTTTCGCATGGGTGATCCTTCGCAGTAATCAATTTGGAGCCTTCTGCAATTGTGTCGAGCTTCCAAAATCTTTCAATGTCCTCTTCAATGGTCGTAATGGATGATGTTAATAGTGAAATTTGTTGTCTGGCAGTTGATGAAGTGCATGAAAAACGTCCTGATATAATCCAACCCAGGACGGTATTTTGAAGACACGGCAAATTGTCTCCTAATTTGATTTGACCGACTTTGAATAAATCGAAGAAAATTTCTGCTCCAATAAGCAGGTCGAAATTTTGGGCGCTTGCAAAATTTGGATCAGCCAATCGTAGATTGCCTGGAATGGGCCAGCCAGTAGTATTTATCGACACGGATGAAGCAATATTTGTAATTACAAGTAGAACTAATACCTTAAGGTCAGTAGCAAAATTGGTTACCATTGATCGTAGTTTGACGCATCCACTGGAGGAAGACTGTATAGATGAGGCACCAATTCCTCCAATTTTGACAGACACTTGTTCTAGTGGAAGCCGTAGTCTTGATGCAAATGAATTGCTTATAAAATTCATTTGAGATCCGGAATCCAATAATGCCCGTCCCACAATGGGATGATTAAATTTGTCTAAAACTTGCACCAGAGCTGTAGCCAAGAACACATGTGTAGATTCATGTTTATATTTAATGGATGTGAGTGTAGCAGACTTGGACGATGTTGGAATAGCTGAAGATAGTGGCGAAGCCTTTTCGTTGTTTGCCGTCGCAGCTGCGTTGTAAGTGCTAATGTTCATATGCAACAAAGTGTGGTGCTTTAGATGGCAAACCTTACATGACTCTTGCAATGAACACTTGTCTACCAGATGACCAGGTCAGGTTTGAGAAAATTAAAACATAGCTCAAGATTTTTTACTGGTTCTCGTCGATCTCTGATTGACATCTTTAAAAATGCAAAACACCGCACAATGGAATGTGAATTTTTATTACATAGAACACAATAGTAGACATTCGAAGTGGCATGATGTGAACTCGGAAAATTGTAAAATCGTTGTGACCTTGATTGCATGTGATTTAACGTAGATGATGGAGGTTTCAAATGTGCGGAAGAACATGCCATTTTGGTTGGCAACAGATCTAATTTCGCACATCGCCGTTTGATAAACTGGGTAATATCATTGTACGTTGCGATTCTATCTACAGGGTCGGCTTCACACCATTTTTCATTTGTTTCAGGATCGAATTTGCTTGATATTAGGAATACAATCAAGTCATCCCATTGCTCTGTTGGTCGATGCAGCGTTCGAAGAGACCGCAAATGCGAATTGAACCCGTTGTGCAACTCCATTAGCCGGCGTGAACAGGGTTTATCCAAAGCGTTAACTGTGAACAACCATTTGGGTGGTTTTAGGTTGATTGAATCGTTCTTTTAGTATCTTTCTGGCCACTTTGTAATTTGGTTCCGTGAAATCTAACGCTTCTATTGAATGGAGTGCAGCATCCTTTAAAGCGTGCTTCTAATATTGGAACTTCGCAATTTTACTCAACGCAGGATTTAAATGAACCAATGAATCGAAACACTCGATGAACTCTGACCATTTCATAATGTCACTGGAAAACGTAGATTTCCGGCAGCTTTGTGCTCAACCTGGGTGATTGATTGGCTTCTTTGTTCTTAGGCGTCCGCTTAAATGATAATGCTTCCAACTTCTCTTCCAGCACTGGACGAACGGAGAAGTATAAATTTTCGATAATAGCTCGATTTGCCGCAGCATCTAGTTCTTCCTCAGCATCTATAACGAGTTGATTTCCCTTATATACTTCATGGTTGCTGGTGACATCTTCCAATCTGAGGCGCACTTGATCAAATGTGGCCTCTTCAGTATTGGTTTTTATCCATGCGGCGTGCCGCTGAAGTAACTCCAAATAAACCGCGACACCATTTTTAGCACGTTTAAGCAAGGCCATATTCCGTAAATGGAATTCGTAGAAGACAATTTTCACGCACTAACACTTCACTTATATCACTTTCCACCAATCAAGAGTATTATCGAGCAGACTCACCAATAGCAAGAAGACGTGCACGGTAAAACAGCTACTCGAAGATTAACAGCAATCCGCAACAGAAACAATGTATTTAATTGGGAATAGATCCCGCTTCTGACACTTACACGAATTCGTACATAAATGAAACGTATTCGTACTCACAAATATCGACACAGAAATAAGGAAGAGAGTGAGTTGATCCAGTTATCCGATGAATTCTGAGCTAGAAGCCCACATCTGCTAAAATTAATGTAGGATTTGTCCTGTTATTATGGTGTAGCTTCATTATTGACATCTGATGGAAGTTCAGCTTCCAAAGATAAGTCACCCGAACGAAATTTATCAAACCACCTTTGGAAAGTTCGAGCTGTTACTAAAGTCACTCGTCGTAGCACACTAACTTTTTTTCAGTTATGCTGATACGTCGAACTTATACTGACTTAAGTCCAATCTACATAATGTAACCGGTTTCATACAAATTGTATGTGTTGTTAAAAACGACAGAACTTTCCTTTACATCTAATATGTATATAGTATACATATACATAAAATTATATTACACAATTAACGTTTTAATCTGCATGACACTTAATTCCACGAAAATCTCATATACCGTTTACGTCTCTTATCATGATCTGTAAAACCAAGAAAACCAACCAAAATATAGATAAAATTTAATTTCATTACATCACCTCCACATCATGACTTTATGATAAAACATTTTTGGTTTTTAAACACCCTATGTTAATATAATATGCATACACCCAGTTTACATTTCAAGGATGTATTAATTCATTTAATCTGAAGTATAGTATCTTGAATTTATGAACAAACATTATGTGGATTGTTACTACACCCGAGTCGCATGTATAATGCCAGAGATTTAATTTTAGTTCGGTTAACTTTTTTTTTTTTTTCGCTGATATTCAATTACGGGGAAATACTTCATAAATAAATTATCATTTTACTTTCCCACATATGTATATGTGTATATATATGTACAGTACATTTATGTAAAAGACGGGTATACTGGTATTATAACGGTATTTTACCAATTCACTCTTTTCCGACCTATTTATTTTTAACATTATACACTTGCTCATACATATTATGTCTGAGGATAGCTACAGGTAAAATTATTAAAGGTTTTCCATATATGTAATATTCAATTAGGATGTTAATATTTGTTTTAGGGCAATGGAAAGCATATTTTATGTATCGTAATTGGAATAAACATTTTTGACGAGTATATATTTCTCCGAAAGATGTTATGACTTTACATAAATAAAATCTTTGGCAACATAGAATCATCCTTCGAACTTATTTACAATCAATTACTTTCATTTATTTCAAGCACTTACTTATCCAGCTGAGGGTAATAAAAAGTATCAAAAATTGTCATAATTCCTATTGAATTAGAAAAATTGTTATGACTTATACCTTTGTCATCTATCCGATCGTTCATGCAAGTCGCCCCTTCCAGAGAAGGGTCCAGTTTACACCTCTTGTAAACCTGAACGTGGAATCATGTTGAAATAACTAGCTTGTTTCACAGCGAAAATCGCTATAAACAAAAATCAATGATAGATATAAAAACTGAATCTTGTTCATATTCACAGCATTTCTCATTTCAAATCAGGCAAGAATAAATCAATGAACGAACGGAAACGGTATGTTCACGACGTTTGTTCACTCTCCAACAGTGGTGGATTAAGGAACATCGGGGTCCTAGGTAAGCTTTCCTTTCCGAGCCTCCACGAAATAATAGAAAAATCTGGGCACTAAGCAAGCTTTTGTGTCCGGGGCCAAAATAACGTTTTCCTATAAAAGCTTTTTTCTCAACATAAGCGCAACTAATTTGTTGAACGAGTATTATTAAAAATTAATTTGTTGCCTGTGCATTGCCAGTAATTGCTAAAAAAATGTGGCCATAAAGAACGCAATAATGAAAATTTAATATTTTAAGTTTTACAGTAAGACATTTTCAAAATTGGAAGTAATTACCGCGAAAAGCGTTGCGATAAATATCGAAAAGATTTTCTTCGTCGCTTAAAAATCTTATTAAATTCCACTTAATTTATTTATTTAATATTTCGTACTGCTTTGTGTAAAATTTATGAATTTTGGAGATGAAAATGCCATAATTCGACGAGAAGAATTAAATCCGGCCTAGTGCTTGCAAGGAATTGGAAATATCAAAGTAACAATCAATTTTTGAATGTTTAATTAACAAAAAATGGTAAAAGGTATTGCTAGGCGTTTTATATGTACTGAAAATTATATGTCTTATCTCCATGATATGGATATGGCCTATTCATGGTTCCTTAGCATATCCAAGACCTATCTGGCGGTATACACCATTAGTGGTATTTATCTCTAGTATCGCCACACAGAATTTAAGTTTCAACTAGTATTGGCTGTTTATAATTTAAGAGTTCTCCATATCACATGCTCTATACTACCAACACAAATTTTTAAAAATCATATGTTTATTTCCATGATTTGATCGTGGGATGCTGACTACCTCCTAGCTATCATCATGGCCTATCCTCCCAAATACAAAATCTTTAAGCATTGTATCTAGTATTGACAGTATATAACTTAAGGTTTATTCATAGTAAATGGAATACACTACCAACAGAACACACATTAGTATATAGCTATGAAAACTTGAAGAATATGTTGAATGGCTTTACTCTTATAGAAATTAATTTTTTTTATTACAAATATTTTTTAAGAAATTTATTAATTTTCATTTGGATTAAACTTGTTTTGTTTTTCGTGTTAGATACATATTAATTATAATATTTTTTTCGGGATGAGCCTACACTTTTTACAAAAAATTTACACTTTTTCGGGATAGCTACATTTTATCCGAGAAACGAACCAAAAATTCGGGCTGATATTTTTTCGGGCTAACTTCACCGACTTTTTTATCAAAGATCTTAAACGCCAAATTATCAGCA
The DNA here is from genome assembly GCA_958295665.1 of Tipula vernalis. Classification (NCBI taxonomy): domain Eukaryota; kingdom Metazoa; phylum Arthropoda; class Insecta; order Diptera; family Tipulidae; genus Tipula; species Tipula vernalis. The sequence goes on from OY282558.1 coordinate 418,089,982, forward strand.
AGTTCTGTTAAAAATTTTCCGCTTGATGGAATCCATGGTGCTCCAATCGTCAATACAGTATAATTTTTGCCTTTAAGGCAATAAAATTAGTCCCATCAAAAATCCTATTTGTAATGCTTAAGCACAACTAGAAAATTGAACATTGTTTGGAATTTAACAACACTGATTCGGAATTTAACTAAAAAATAAAACCTGTTTAGTTAATAATTCCGAATTGAATTCAGACTTTGCCTTCCAATTTGCTAAATTGCAGCACAAAAATACTAAAACTCTGACATTCGTTCACGGTTTCTTATTCAGAAATAGCAGTAGGCAGACCAATTATATAGACAGATATGATCTTCTGGTCGATTAATAATACTAAAACTTCATCAGCATTTTATACAAATAAACTATTATTTTACAACCCGAGTTCACGAGTTGAAGTTTAATTTTAGTTTATAAGGAGTTTTAATATTTTGCCAGTGTGTAGTAAAAATTACTTACTTACGAGTCACTTGCACATTCATGAATACAGGTATATGAAGGTACCTGAGCAGTTTTGAGGTTAATGAATGACGAAAAGTTGAAAAGTTGAAAAATAAAAGTCTGTAAATTTATGGATTCGCTGACAAGCATACTCCAAAAAAAAAAAAAAAATTAGAACGGAAATTTAATTTCCATTTATCAATTTGATTTCATTCATATTCAAAATGTTGTTGATGATGATGATGGTTCCTTACAAACAATCAAAAAAGCAATGAAAAGAAACACAAGTAGTACTACCCTGTATACAAATCGTATAAAGAATAAACGTTCCTAGCCACTCGACAAACTCAAGTATTATTGGTTAAAAAAATGTTCTAAAAAAAAAAATCGATACAAGAAATCAAAACACTTATAATAGAGCCAGAAGTATTAGGTAGGTATGTATGTATTCATCGTCCATGAATTTTTCATTTTCGTCAAAATCTTTTCAAAATCTTTTTTGATACAATACATGAAATTTTTTTTCCACTTTACAAAATCAAAACAAAAATCTTGTATAAGACATGAAAAAAGATTGATGAATTAAATGGATTGGTTTGATTTGAAAAGAATAACTGTTTTCAGTTTTCAATGTCACACACTAAAGTGATAAATTATTATTTGATAATGTCGCATAATCATAACGCATATTACATAACGTCTAATATAATCAAAGTTATCAGTGCATCACATATAATGTATAACAAATCTTTTGTTAGAACTTTATTCATACCGGAAGCCATTATTTTGATTACATTTTCTTAATAAATTTTCATTTTAAATTAATTGGATAAAATGGTCGCTTTGTATGTATATAATACAGTGTTAGTCCCTCGTTATATGTATGTGTATATGGTGTCCTGTGTTAAGGCATTTTGGATAATTCGATTAATTAAATAAAACAAACCAATAATTATGATGGTCGAGGGTAAGGTTATCGAGTAGATCGAAAACATCAAATTATCATGATTGCTCCAATTAAGTCAATGACGTGACAGGATATTATTAGTCCTCATGAAATAATTATTGCTTTCTATATGGCAATGAATGAGTATTTGAAATTTGAAAAACCGCACACACCCAAATTATCATAGTCAATGCTGCATTGTCTTGCTTTGTTTTTCTGGCCGGTTTTACTTAAGTGGCGACAGTAAATTTCGCTTATTTATATTTCATTTTGTGCTGTGACTTTGCCTGCGACCGAGTATGGAGTCCCGTGTGTGAATCTCGACAGGGAGTGGTATGCAAAAATTGTGTTTTAAATACCTGATTCTATATTTTGAAATTTGTCGATATTTTTTATCCATTAAATGTTGGTCATTTGCATAAACTCTATTCAACTGGTATCGGTGACCGGGATGGAAAATATGTGATCTTTGGTTTTAAATACCCATGGGAGAAAGTGAGTTGTACATAGTGTTGAAAAGGTGCATTCTCATATTTGGAAGAGACCAATCGTGAGAGATCAATCATGAATGTGATATTTGGCAGTAGGATGTTCACGATTTCTGTAAAACTCACAAAATCAGGAATTTGATTCGAACGATGCAGTACATGAAATTAAAATCGAATACACTGGGTCGGCCACTACGATGATGGCTCCTTATCTTAGAGAACGTCCTTGCATATTCTGATTGTTTAGAATAATAAGAAAAGCTAATTCGTCACCTTTAATCTTCCAAGATCTCAGATCACAAAATCTGATGAGCGGGACAAAACAAATTATGGTTAAAATTATGGCTTTTGAAAGGGAACGAGTGAGAATCAACAAGGTCAAAATGTAAAAGTGTGTCGTCGTCACGAGAATAGAATTATGCAATGTGAGTGCTTGGTCTATTATGGACTTTTTTTTTTTCCTTTATTTACATAATATTACAACTGATTTACAAATCATTTAGTAATTTATCTTTCTTAAATGAAGATTCACATTTGACGGACAGTAACCCAATGGTTACTCCCGTTTGTATGTACATAGTAATTATTTTTCTCTATCCTAATTAAATACAACTGCCCAATTCCAAAGGTTTCTGCCTTTGAAGTCTTCTTACTGCATTGCTGCTATCCAACAAACTTCGTATGTCTGCATTTTGGTGCCGAGATATCCGCTGAATGTGTTTCTTCGCATGATTTTCTATTTCTTTACTTACATATTCCATGCTTAAGTCCCTATGGAGGTTATCATTTCTAATGTACCATGGTGCGTTTACAATGCCAAGGAGCACTTTGTTTTGAAAACATTGAATCATTTGTACATTTGTCTTCTTGGTACAACCCCAAGGACCCAGTACGCTACCCTGTGTTATGCCTGCTGATATTCTCCTTAGTTCAGAGTACTCTGCGTTATATTTTACACGGAAATGTCGGTCTGCGATATAAGATTTAAGAATTTGATAGAACTGCTTAGGTAGATCTCGATGCAATTTAAATTCAAGTCCTTTGCCCCAAACTTTGTCGAAAGCTTGTGCTACATCCAAGAAGACGCTGGAGCATATCTTCTTATTCTCAAGCGCGTCTTCGAACAAGTCCGTTATTCTGTGAACTTGTTCTATCGTAGAGTGATTCTCTCTAAATCTAAATTAGTGTGGTGGAATCAAATTTCTCTCTTCTATTATTGGCTTGAGTCTCTTGAGCAGTAATTTTTCAAATAATTTTGAAATTACAGGAAATAGTGAAATCGGTCTGTACGACTTTTATCGTTCGCTGGTTTGCCTGGTTTGGGGATCATAATTACTTCAGCAACCTTCCATTGCCGTGGGACATATTTTAGTCTGAAGACAGCATTGATAATTTGAACCAATTTTCGTAGTCCCTTCTCGGGAATGGCTTTTACGACTTGTCCAGTAATTAAATCATATCCTGGAGCTTTTTTTGCGTTCAAATTACACTTGATCTCATTTTTTAATTCCTGTAATGTTACACATCGAATATTATATTCATCAATTTTGCTAACTGTTATTATGTTTTCATCTGCTGTTTGCCTAGGTAACGGTTGAAAGGTGTCTTCCAAGTGAGCCGCAAATAAAATAGCTTTTTGCTTGTCGCTTTTGGCCTAGGTTCCTTCCCTATTTTTAATAGGCGGCACATGCATTTTGGTTCTTTTTATCCCTTTGTTACTTTCCAAAGAGAGTAATTAGTATCTCTATGTTCGGTAAGACCATTTAAGTACTTGTTAATAGTTTCATTCTTAATTTCTTTTATAAGTTGTTTTAGTTTATTGCAGAGAAAATTGAGGATTTTTTTGTTTTCCGGGGCGGGTGTCCTTTGCCAGGTCTTTCTTACCTTCCGTTTTTCTCTAACTAACTGCCTGATCTCAATAGGATAATTTTGATTCCTACGGGATCCGGGAACATATTAAAATCATATAATTAAATAAATAGAATTCTGTCTATTAGTCGGTTTCGTTGAATTACTGTTCGTAAATACTAATATACTTCTCGTGTTAATTGAAACACACTTAAAATGGTCTAATCACCGGTAGCATATTAGATATTACATGAATTGATTAATATTCAACAAAAAAAAAAATTAATAAGTAAAAGTTAGTATGATTGTTTGGTGATCTTAACAACATTGAACTTCTTTCGAATGGATTTAGCAATGATTGGCTCACCCCAGAATCCATTGAGCCAGCCTCGTAAGAGAGTGGATTAGCCAATTGGGTAGTTGGTTTACCACCTGGGGTATTATTTCCTTTTTGTGTTGTATTCATTGCTTTAAAACTGGTTATGTATCAACTACCAACCTAACCAGTACAAGTTGGTAGTGGGTCATTGAAGAGAACATCATTTGCTATGTTCTCGGTGGTCGGTTATTTCGCCGTATCTCGGTCGCCAGAGCCTCGTTAGTTTATTAGCAGGAAGTACCACGTGCAGGTGAGGTTAACATTTGGGCTAGTATATTAGACCATCTAAACCGGCGCTCCTTATACCCCCCTATTATGAACTAACACAGTTTTTAAAAGTTCCATATAAATAAATTCCCACAATCTTTCATAATTTTCAACTTTTTATGTATACCTAAAACAAAAATTCGAATCTAAAATGTTTGTTAAGATTTATTCTACATTGAGTTCGATATCCGATATAAATTGGTTATTTAAAATTTATAAATTTTATAACTTCAGAAAGTTACTTTAATTTTAAAATTTGAAATCTCAGCTTGTCAAATTCAAAATTTTCAATTTGTTTAAAATGTTCCGTTACCGTTGGATGTTTTAACCGATTCAAGATTCTCAATAAAAAAATAAAATTTCAAATTTTGAATGTATTATAAAATTGGTAAGTGTTGGTAACTTACAAATTGGTTGATTACATCGAAAATTGGAAGTTAAAAAAATCTAAAAAATTTTCGATAACTCTGAATTTTGTACACAACAATTTTAATTTTTAATTCTTTTTGGATATTTCTAAAGTTTTCATATTTTGATAAGTCGAAAGAATACATCAAAGTAAAAATTTGGGTTTTAAATAAATAAAATTCGAACTTGAGATTACAATTTTAAATGAAGCCAGGTGACTCAAATTCATTAATTAAAAAGTTGTCTTGCAATCGAGACATTGATCAAAAAAGTGATCAAGAAAGTCTGAGATCCCTGTTCACGTGATTTGGTGCTTAATATATCGTTTATAAAAGCATTTCGCTTAAATCCTACACTTATAACCCGATTAAAACTTAATTTTGTACGTTTGGCCAAATGTTTCAACAAAGTTTAAATAAAATTCTTATATTATTGATTTAATACAGACAAACTTACTCTTTCTATTATTTGTGTGGGCATACAACACACAGAAATGAGAGTTTTCCTTGAGTTTTTTGATTTGGTGAATTTTATAATTCGCTAAGTCAATGCGTTCTTGCCTCATACGTAATGTATGAAGTTAGAATTTTATTTTTGTAGTTTGGTCGTAGCTACCTGATGAGTAGACCGAATTTTTTGTTTGTACGAACTTATCAGTACGAAACCAAACTACCACAGAGAAAGCTCAAGGAAAGTTTTCATTTTTTGGAGTCGATACACTTTATATTGACCTCGGGTTAAAGTACGGGTGGGATTTCTACTTTTTCTGGTAGATATATTTATAAATGATTGGCCTCTTCATTTTTTCTGATTAGCAAGTCGAAATTGTTGTGAATGCCATTTTTTTGATATAGTTTGTCTATAAAACGCCGAAAGAATCTTATTGATTTAATACAGACAAACTTTCTCTTTCTATTAGTGATTTCTATAGAAGATTGGGTCATAATCTCATAGAATGTCAGCTCACGTTTTGAAGTGTATGGTTTAAAATAGTTTGTTGGTAATAGTTGGTTTCAAAATTTCAAATGTTTTGTCTAATCTTGAATTTAGAGCCGAAATTCTGTAGACAATTTTTATGTATTATCAAATATTAAATTTCGAATTCGATATATAAAAAGAATAAATAAAAGCTCCGAATTAAAAAAATTCCAAGCCAAATAAAACTCAAAAGTTTTAATAATTCAGAAAATTAAAAATTAATTAATTGGTTTGAAAAATTCAAATTTCTGTAATAAAATCTGGAATGTAAAATTTTTAGATTAAGGAAACTTCAGATAAAAATTCGAAACTTAAAAATTTAGGAATTTATTACTTTCCGTTTGGGTCTGCAAGATCCCAATTGTGCATATCGCTTTCGATGCTCAGTCAGAACAGAAATGTGTAATGGGGGAACCAGCGAGTCAGTAACAACTTTAAGTAAGAACGCGATATACAGAAAGTGCATGTTACTGACCAGGGAATCTTTAAGAACTTTTCGTTCAGTTCAGCCGTCACTTAAGAGAGCGAAAATTAACACGCAAACTGAAGGATATGTCAGAATACATCAAAATTTTCTTAAAAATAATAAGTTTTGCTATTCACATTAGAATTTTAATACTATATTTGTCAGTTTTTACTTTTTACGGATTCGGTGGCCGATATGTCAAATATTCTGTAAGGAAATAATTTCGACAAATTCTTTGAGGATTCTTACTGATTAGCTGGTTAGCCCTTAATAGGACTAACTACACACAGAAATTATTATTTCTAAAGTTGTATTTCAATACTAGTACAACATCACAAACACAATGGTTTTATAATGTCAATACACCTATCCCCCGCTTTACACGGAAGATAGGTTCCTCACAAAACCGTGTAACTCGAAAAATTAACTTTATAAAAAAAATAAATTATCAATGAAATGAAATTATGCAACACGTACAAAATTGTATTCTTTGCATGTATGTTGGCAGTACAACATTTAAAATGTTACTGTCAATGTTTTTGGTAAACATTTTTTTGATTTTAAAAACCGTGTAAGATCGAAAACGTGTTAAACGGGGGATTGTGTACTCTATTTTCACCCGTCGACTACGATTATACCATGTTGCACTTGTCTCTTTTCTGTCGTCAACAACGCAACTGATTCTTTCGTTCTGTAGGTCTTTCTCTCGAACTTTCTGCTTCCCCTGCAGACATACTCCCTGCAGTGGAAGACTCGATTTCCACTCCTCCTTCCGGTTCGGGCGATTCACAGATCTTACAAACTGGCCGGCGTAGCATTCCGAATTCATATCAACAAACTGTTTCTTATGATTTCTTTGTTTTAAAGTAGCTCCTAGGGCAGTCTTTACAGCTCATACCCACTGTTGGCAAGAATTTCTCTAATTTGGTGAAACCTAATTTCTTCAATCTCCTTTCTGATCTCATTGTTGGCACCATGGAAGTTGGTACCATTTTCTGAAAACATTTTAGCTGGATACTCTCTTCTTACTACGAAATAGCCTTATGTCCATAATTACACTATCTGGTATTGAGTAAGACTGTAATCTCTCTGCAGGTATTTGTCTCTGTAATCTTCGGATTTGCTCTGGCAAATTGACACAATCCGCATTTTGGCCAAGGTCTTTTCACTGCTGCTCATATGTTCAGCATCCAATAGCGTTGCTCTGATTTGTTGATGACAGTTTCTTGAGCTTGGTCATTCATCTTTTCTTAATAACGTTCAATCAGCAAATGAACTACTCCAACTACAATTCATCAGCATGATAATTCCTTTCTCGTCCGGCAGGGTGACAAAGTAAGCAGACGCCTTTTTTCACTGACTCGTGTTCCGTTCGTCAAGTATTTGAATTCTTCCGCAAATCTCCCCGTAATTTTAGCCCAAGGCCCTAAGATTTATACCAATGTATTACTCTGCAAAAATGAGAACCCCCCTTGAGTTGTTTATGTTGGTAGTTTGGTTTCGTACTGAAAAGTTGGTCTACTCATCAGGTAGCTAACAACCAAACTACAAAAAATTTCACGCTAGCCACTTACATTAAGTATCCGGCCAGAACGTACTGACATAGCGAATTATTATTCACTACATCAAATATCAAGAAACCCATGGAGAAACCTCATTTGTGTGTGTATTATGCCCACACGAATATTTATCTATAAAAAAGCCAAAAAATCCAATTGATTACAGATAGACAAATTAAATACTTAGTAAAATATCTCGTAAATAAACTGTCTTTTTGTGTATCAGATAAAATTCTGCAGTCCTTTCGCCGTTTATATGTATGTAAAATTTTCGTATAAAACACCATCCAATTGTTGGAAATTTGTATGTACGATTTTCCATACATAAACCATCTTTGTGTCTGTATTAGATAATTGGCTCATCATTTCATGCCATCAAATCATTTAGTAAGTGAACATTTTGTTAGTGTAGTCGTGTTCGTTATTTTATTCTTTTGTTCATTTTATAATCGGATACCTTTCGGGTAGATACTTGTTTAGATTTAGTTTTTCAGCGCGGTTTGTCGGTATATTTTACAGCCGAGATGATCGTAAAATGAAGGTAATTTTACCGGACTTACAACTGTATACGGTACGAATTAATTAAAAATTTAAGTTTTGATTTATAAGTGACGTAAGACAATAATATCCTAAGATTTTTGACACACTCTTCTTGCTTCAAACCATCTAAATGAACCGTATTTGGGAATACCTTAGGGATTGATTAATAACCATTTAAACGGGGTTTAATTGTACGTGCTCATCCAATTTTTATTTTTACTAAAAATCGAATTTTATATGGATAATATTGTTGAAAATCACTGCCTTTAATAAGCTTTCATTAATAAACTATGTAAATCTGTGATCAATGCATTTGCATTTTTTCTTGCCAGTCGGAATAATGATCAATTAATTTGGTTGCGTTTTGTTTTCGTCTTTGAATCGGTTTAGGCACATTTTTCTAAATAATCTACTTTTGTTCGCTTGCTTTCTCCATGTTTTTTAAAATCGGATAGCCTTCGTGTAGATATTTTCTGTTTCGCTTTCATTTTTCAACCGAATCCTATTGCGGTTTACAATTGTTCGTCGGGCCCCAGGTCATGTTTTTAACGATTTTCATAAACATTAAAAAATTTATGACGGCCATCTTGGGCATCTTGAATTTTTAAATTTTGACTCTAAATTTATGATCAGCGACCCCGAAAATCTCCTAGATTGTGTTTTCTATGTGATTTTATGAACATCCAAAAATTGGTCCTTTTTTCGGCCATATTCGAACCGCTATGTTGGATCCGCCATCTTAAACTTAAAAATTCAGACCGCAAATTCTTTATCAGAAAACCTCCTATCCGTCGAAAACTTGGCCACTGTTGGCGGCCATCTTGGATCCGCCATCTTGAAATTTTAAAAAACTAATGATTTGTCTTCAGTGACTCTGTTGAAGCAACAGATGACGTATAGATGCCTATGCCTAGAATATATTAAGATATTTATTTTCTTGTCACTTAGAGTAAAATTTGTATTCAAAACTTATCTGTAATATTTCAAAAGTTGTTATTTGTTATACACTGCAATCGTATATTTAAGCGTTATTGTAGAATTCTGAAAAACATTTATAGTACTTAATTAATAGCATTCAATTCAAGTTACGTAAATATTGTAATTTTTTTTAGCTTACCAGTGATTTGTTTATATCCAGTAATGACAGCTGACCGTATTATTATTATCATGTCAAATTTGTTGGTTGCATTCAGTAGTTATTATTTTGGTTAAATTCAGTTTGCTTTAATGAATAGCCACCTAACATAATTTTTATGTACTATCAAAATTAATTTTGTAAGAAAAATAAAAATAATTTTTAGTCGCCATCACTCCATCAACAAATGAGAACCACCATTTTTTCATAAAATAAAATTGATTGAAAAAGAGTAGCATTTAAAGCCGTGCTGACATATTTATGTTTCGGGAAACGTGTTTCTATAATTGTTTTGAATATTATTTAGACTCCAAAAACACTTTTGAGTAAATTAGCAGAGTTAAAATTACGTTTTTATAACAATTTTCTTTCAGATATTTTCTTTTTTCTGCTAATGATGGACCGCCGTTTTGAAAATCCAAGTTTATTTATAGTAGAGCGCTCCATAGAAAAAATGTGACTCCTTATACCTTTACTCTAACTTCGTGTATAGATTGGTAGCAGTATTCTTGGCTACAAAGGCTAATAATGATCGCGTGTTAATGTTAATTTCCATTTACATGATACCTACGTCTTATTTATACAAAGCATATAAATAATCCTTAAAATGATTAAAAATGAATTAATTTTCCTGTTTTAATTAGATTTGACTCCCGCTAGCTGTGTAAATATGTATAATAATGAATATTTTATACAAGATTAAAAAATCACAACGTATTTTTTTAGACGGGAGGGAGGGTTGAAAATTATAAATTATACACCAAATTTTAAATGCTACTGTATTCCGTTTGTTCTTTTTAGAAATTACAAACAATAATATAGCAATCACACCTTTATTCAAATTAAGAATTCGTGATACTCGTTATTTGGCAAACATCATGCTCCAATTATAAAATGCAATTACTGTACAATTTTGCTGGACAAGATAAAAAACCTCAAAGGTCTATGTCTATGTAACTATTCAATAAACTGAGCAACAGATGAGATCTTGTTTAAATACAACTTAAATTTTACAGAAAGGTAAAATAAAAATTCTCTCCCTTTATTTTAAAAAGTAAGGGGTAGTTTTATTTTTAATCTATATCAAGGTATATTGAATAAATATGTAACTGTAATTAATACGTAACATATTCGTTAGATTAATTTAAATATTTTCGAGAATTGACACTTGACCAAAATAGAAACAAGAACGATAAATTAATTTAGCTTTTTATTAATCAAAATTGAAAATCAATTTTGAAATTTTCTCGAAAACCTAAAATTCAACAAACATTGATTATTGGCCATTTAAATTGGCAAAATATCAAAAAGCATGATTATATAATTTATATTAATTAAGGGGCAAATGGAATAACATATAAAAATTTTCCACACCCAAAAAAATAGAAAGCGCCAAGAAATGGCCTCCACTTTTTTTATAAGAAAATTTCCTTATAATTTAATAGGATTAATATAAATCGATGTCAATTAAAATAACTAAGCGATTTTTTTTTTTTTTGGTATTTTTGCGCTACAAAACATTTTAATTTGGGTTTGCAATAGACATAGCTTCTTATTACAATAAGTATATTTCTAATAATTTATATAAGCAAAACAGTAACAATAAGTTAGTCGTCGACGACGATGGTACGAGATAATTCAATTTAATTAAATAATAAATGGAAATTACTATAGGCGAGTCTTTTATTCGTGTAAAGCAATAACAAAAATCAGATTTATAAAGATTTAGTAATATTTTCTCTGACCGAGTGGCAACAAAATATTACGCTATTCATGTGTTGATCAAGCCGCACACACAACCATTTAATATATAGAACTAATTATCAAGTTCTGACCAAACCAAATACGATAATTATTGTTCTTACTTCAAGTACTAATTAATTTTCCGGTACATACTTGTTTTACTCGTAGCATAATAATAAGAGAGTTCGAAACTTGTTTTGGTTTGTAAATTAAAAGAAAATCCAAACAGTCACGGACGGTTAGTTTTGAGTTAATATTTTTTTTTTTTTTTGTATTGTACTATATACAAAGAAATAATAATACGATTGAATTACTCAAAATTATTCTAATAAATAACAGGCTAATTGGTTTATTATTAGACGTTTTTTTGTGCTGGCTTATTGTAACCGGTAATTATAGATAACTTTATGAGATAAGTGTTAATAAAGTAATTTTAAAATTTTTGTAAAACGGCCGAGTATAATTGACTAAAGAAGTAAAAATGTCAGAAATGAACAGAACCGACTTGCTTAAAGTGAAAACAATCATTCTTGTCTAAAAGTTGAATTCAAAGCAAAACCAGATGCATTTGGAAAATTGCGAAAATCATTCTTTCCATTTCATCAACGATACAGATATAGGGCATATTACCAAACTTAAATAGAGGTCCTCTTGGGTTGCAGACGTCTTTAACCCCGAAATTGCTGATATGCCAGAAGAGAATCAATAATTGCAAGTGGTACGAGTAAAGTATGCATTGCTTGGAACTGCCTTGGTTTTGGTTGCCAAAGAAAGTAGGATATACAAACCCGGATTACCGTTTTCCAGCCCTTTCACATAATTCGTATTTCGCAAAATAGGTTTAGTGAGAAAAGTTTTATTGAGCTCCAACAAAAAAATTGAGGTGTGGCCAACACACGACTTTCTTTTACGAACAGAGAATTTTGAGAAATTTTATTTTTTTCTTAATTTTTTTTTTTTAATTTTACAAATTTTTAAATTTTTTTTTTTTAATTTTTTATTTTTTATTTTTATTTGTTTTTAATTTTTGGAAACATTTTGTTTCAAGTAGTTTTTTGTAAACCTCATACTTTTTAAGATATTTGCAAAATAAATTTTATGGACCAAGGGAGTGGCCACTTCCGGTTAGCCGATTTGGAGTAAAATTCACTGGGACCTCCCAATTTATCAATAAAGCTTAAATCTGAAGTTTCAGTTCGATTGGTTAAACCATCTGGGCTGTAGAGAGGACACAGACAGACTGACAGACTGACAGACTAACAGACTGACAGACTGACAGACAGACAGACAGACACCATTTCGAAACCCACTTTTTCGGACTCAGGGGACCTCAAAACAAATAAATCTCTAAAAATCTCAAGGTCCACAATTTTCATGATTACTATACTTTATTTTACTAGAGTTCCTCTAGTAAAATAAAGTATAGTAATCATGAAAATTTTAGACCTTGAGATTTTTAGAGATTTATTTGTTTTGAGGTCCCCTGAGTCCGAAAAAGTGGGTTTCGAAATGGTGTCTGTCTGTCAGTCTGTCCGTCTGACAGTCTGTCTGTGTCCTCTCTACAGCCCAGATGGTTTAACCAATCGAACTGAAACTTCAGATTTAAGCTTTATTGATAAATTGGGAGGTCCCAGTGAATTTTACTCCAAATCGGCTAACCGGAAGTGGCCACTTCCTTGGTCCAGAAAATTTATTTTGCAAATATCTTAAAAAGTATGAGGTTTACAAAAAACTACTTGAAACAAAATGTTTCCAAAAATTAAAAACAAATAAAAATAAAAAATAAAAAATTTAAAAAAAAAAATTTAAAAAAAAAAAATTTAAAAATTTAAAAATTAAAAAAAAAATTTTAAAAAAAGTTATAAAAAAAAATAAAATTTCTCAAAATTCTCTGTTCGTAAAAGAAAGTCGTGTGTTGGCCACTCACAGACTGACAGACAGACAGACAGACACCATTTCGAAACCCACTTTTTCGGACTCATGGGACCTTAAAACAGATAAATCTCTAAAAATCTCAAGGTCCGAAATTTTCATGATTACTATACTTTACTAGAGTAGTATTCATGAAAATTTTGGACCTTGAGATTTTTAGAGATTTATTTGTTTTGAGGTCCCTTGAGTCCGAAAAAGTGGGTTTCGAAATGGTGTCTGTCTGTCAGTCTGTCCGTCTGTCAGTCTGTCAGTCTGTCTGTGTCCTCTCTACAGCCCAGATGGTTTAACCAATCGAACTGAAACTTCAGATTTAAGCTTTTTTGATAAATTGGGAGGTCCCAGTGAATTTTACTCCAAATCGGCTAACCGGAAGTGGCCACTTCCTTGGTCCAGAAAATTTGTTTTGCAAATATCTTAAAAAGTATAAGGTTTACAAAAAACAGCTGAATACAAAATGTTTCCAAAAATTAAAAACAAATAAAAATGAAAAATAAAAAATTAAAAAAAAAATTTAAAAAAAATATTAAAAAAAAAATTAAATTTCTCAAAATTCTCTGTTCGTAAAAGAAAGTCGTGTGTTGGCCACACCTCAATTTTAACTAGGTAATTAAGGGACCTATTCCATGTGCTAGCGATATCTTTATCATCATTGTTGAGTGCGATTTCCAAAAAATAACTTCGTAGAACTTTTATTTAACGAACGATTCGTATGGATTAGGATTTTCTAACTAGGTATTTGAGGGACCTATTCTGTGTATTAGCGAAACCTTTGTCATCATTTGTAGCAATGGCCGATACTTTCCATTGGGAGTTGAGTGCGATTTCCAAAAAATAATTTTGCAGAAATTTTACTAAACGAACGATTCGTATGGATTAGGGTTTTTTAACTAGGTAATTAGGGACCTATTCCATGTGCTAGCGAAACCTTTGTCATCATTGTTGAGTGCTATTTCCAAAAAATAATTTCGTAGAACTTTTACTAAACGAACGATCCATATGGATTAGGGTTTTTTAACTAGTTATTTGAGGGACCTATTCCATTTGCTAGCGAAACCTTTGTCATCATAGTTGGCAATGGCCGATATTGGCCATTGGGGGTTGAGTGCGATTTCCAAAAAACAATTTTGCAGAACTTTTATTAAACGAACGATCCGTATGGATTAGGATTTTCTAACTAGGTAATTGAGCAACCTGTTCTATGTGCTAGCCAAACCTTTGTCATCATTGTTGGCAATGGCCGATATTGGCCCTTGGGGGTTGCGTGCGATTTCCAAAAAATAATTTCGTAGAACTTTTATTACACGAACGATCCGTATGGATTAGGGTTTTCTAACTAGGTAATTGAGCTAACTATTCTATGTGCTAGCCAAACCTTTGTCATCATTATTGGCAATGGCCGATATTGGCCCTTGGGAGTTGAGTGCGATTTCCAAAAAATAATTTTGCAGAACTTTACTAAACGAACGATCCGTATGGATTAGGGTTTTTTAACTAGGTATTTGAGGGACCTATTCCATTTGCTAGTGAAACCTTTGTCGTCTTAGTTGGCAATGGCCGATATTGGCCTTTGGGGGTTGCGTGCGATTTCCAAAAAATAATTTCGTAGAACTTTTACTAAACGAAGGATCCGTATGGATTAGGGTTTTCTAACTAGGTAATTAAGGAACCTATTCCATGTGCTAGCGAAACCTTTGTCATCATTGTTGGCAATGGCCGATATTGGCCCTGGGGTGTTGCGTGTGATTTCTAAAAAATAATTTCGTAGAACTTTTACTAAACGAAGGATCCGTATGGATTAGGGTTTTCTAACTAGGTAATTAAGGAACCTATTCCATGTGCTAGCGAAACCTTTGTCATCATTGTTGGCAATGGCCGATATTGGCCCTTGGGATTTGTGTGCGATTTCCAAAAAATAATTTTGCAGAACTTTTACTAAACGAACGATTCGTATGGATTAGGGTTTTTTATTTTCTTTTACTCTCGTAATATAAAGTATAGTAAACCTGAAAATTTTGGACCTTGAGATTTCTTGAGATTTATTTGTTTTGAGGTCCCCTGAGTCCGAAAAAGTCGGTTTCGGAATGGTGTCTGTCTGTCAGTCTGTCAGTCTGTCAGTCTGTCAGTCTGTCAGTCTGTCAGTCTGTCAGTCTGTCAGTCTGTCAGTCTGTCAGTCTGTCAGTCTGTCAATCTGTCAGTTTGTCAGTCTGTCAGTCTGTCAGTCTGTCAGTCTGTCAGTCTGTCAGTCTGTCAGTCTGTCAGTCTGTCAGTCTGTCAGTCTGTCAGTCTGTCAGTCTGTCAGTCTGTCAGTCTGTCAGTCTGTCAATCTGTCAGTCTGTCAGTCTGTCAGTCTGTCAGTCTGTCAGTCTGTCAGTCTGTCAGTCTGTCAGTCTGTCAGTCTGTCAGTCTGTCAGTCTGTCAGTCTGTCAGTCTGTCAGTCTGTCAGTCTGTCAGTCTGTCAGTCTGTCAGTCTTTTAGTCTGTCAGTCTGTCTGTGTCCTCTCTATAGCCCAATTGGTTTAATTAATCGAACTGAAACTTCCAATTTAAGCTTTTTTGATAAATTGGGAGGTCCCAGTGAATTTTACTCCAAATCGGCTAACCGGAAGTGGCCACTCCCTTGGTCCAGAAAATTTATTTTGCAAATATCTTAAAAAGTATATGGTTTACAAAATACTAATTAATACAAAATGTTTCCAAAAATTAAAAACAAATAAAAATAAAAAATAAAAAATTAAAAAAAAATAAAATTTCTCAAAATTCTCTGTTCGTAAAAGAAAGTCGTGTGTTGGCCACACCTCCATTACGACTTTCCATAACGTGGCCAACACACGACTTTCTTTTACGAACAGAGAATTTTGAGAAATTTTATTTTTTCTTAATTTTTTTTTTTAATTTCACAAATTTTTAAACTTTTTTTTTTTTTTAATTTTTTATTTTTTATTTTTATTTGTTTTTAATTTTTGGAAACATTTTGTATAAAGTAGTTTTTTGTAAACCTCATACTTTTTAAGATATTTGCAAAATAAATTTTATGGACCAAGGGAGTGGCCACTTCCGGTTAGCCGATTTGGAGTAAAATTCACTGGGACCTCCCAATTTATCAATAAAGCTTAAATCTGAAGTTTCAGTTCGATTGGCTAAGCCATCTGGGCTGTAGAGAGGACACAGACAGACTGACAGACTGACAAACTGACAGACTGACAGACTGACAGACGGACAGACGGACACACTGACAGACTGACAGACAGATAGACAGACACCATTTCGAAACCCACTTTTTCGGGCTCAGGGGACCTCAAAACAAATAAATCTCTAAAAATCTCAAGGTCCAAAATTTTCATGATTACTACACTTTATTTTAGTAGAGTAAAAGAAAGTAAAAATGGAGGTGTGGCCAACACACGACTTTCTTTTACGAACAGAGAATTTTGAGAATTTTTTTTTTTTAAATTTTTAAATTTTTATTTTTTATTTTTATTTGTTTTTAATTTTTGGAAACATTTTGTATTAAGTAGTTTTTTGTAAACCCTATACTTTTTAAGATATTTGCAAAATAAATTTTCTGGACCAAGGGATTGGCCACTTCCGGTTAGGCGATTTGGAGTAAAATTCACTGGGACCTCCCAATTTATCAAAAAAGCTTAAATCTGAAGTTTCAGTTCGATTGGTTAAACCATCTGGGCTGTAGAGAGGACACAGACAGACTGACAGACTGACAGACTGACAGACTGACAGACAGACAGAAAGACACCATTTCGAAACCCACTTTTTCGGACTCAGGGGACCTCAAAACAAATAAATCTCTAAAAATCTCAAGGTCCACAATTTTCATTATTACTATACTTTATTTTACTAGAGTAAAAAAAAGTAAAAGATAATTCTCTAGCTAAATTCTCAAGCTCATAAATTGGAAATTTTAGGCTATAACCTATTCCATAATAAAAAATATTGATTGCTATCACCGTTTTCACGACGACCTTTCAAGGTTAAACTCAAGTTCAATATATGCTTACATTGTAAGCAACGTTTTTACCAAAAATGTAATCCCTTCGAGATATCTGACTCCGGTAATTTTGGATAACCCCTATAAATGTTTTTTTTTTTAATTCATTAATATAATCTTAACTAACCGGCTAATCGAATAACCGGTTAATTTTCTTGATATTCATTCGATTAATCGGCTAAATAAAATATGAATTAATTGCATTGAATTAACTGGTCCCTTTTGCAACAACCTGTACAGAAATTCGAAAACAGTTTCCAAGTGCATTAAGAACTATTGCAATGAGAATTTTTCCAAATTAATAGCGAGAGCTGAATTGCAAGCTGCAGTTATGGGAAGCAGACTGGCAACAACCCTGAAGAAAGTATCACGAGTTTGTTGCCCATTGTTTTATTATGGAGAATACGAATATATATTGGCGACTGGAGGTGGATTCCAACAGAAAAAAATGTTGCAGATGAAGCTTTGCGTGATGTTGATGATTGCAGATTCGTTTCCTCCAGTCGATGCTTAAACAAACCTGACCTTTCGAGGGAGACGGAGGACCATTGTCTCAAAGAAAAAGTTATAATTGTTGGCGAAGTCTCGGAGCCAGAGGACAGCTGCTTTTCTGTCCGAGACAGAAGGCAACCTGGATATGTTAATTCTGAGAAGAAGTGAAAGCGGGAGGGTGGAGTGATACTTCTACTTTTTTTCAGTAGATATGTTATAAGGGATTGGCCGCTTTATTTGTCTGATTTACCAAATCGAAAATATTGGGATTGCCATGAACAATTAATATATTTGTCTATAAAAAAGTCGAAAAATTCAATTGAGATATTTTACTTGCGAATGTTCGTCAATTGGGCGGTGTTTTATCCGAAAACTTCACTTACATATTAACGGTGAGGGGACTGTAAAATGTTATCTGATACATTTCTTTACGGCAAATTTCACAAATAAATGTCCTACAATTGGACGATTTTTTATCCGACACTTTCACTAACATACTATCGGCAAAGGGACTGTAGAATGTTACCTGATACACACAAAGGGATGGTTGATTTACGGCAAATTTAACATGTAAATGTTCGACTGTTGAACGGTTTTATATCCAACAATTTCTTTTACATTTTAAGGGTGAGGGGACTGCATAACGTTATCGGATACCCACAAATTAACGGTTTATTTACAGAGAATGTCACTTACAAATTGTCGGCAATTTGACTGTAAAGTACCCTACAATCTACGTTCAGACATTAGAGCCCGCCCAAGGTGTTCCAAAACACGGTTTTTTTACAGTACTTGAGGAAAGTGAAGTTTGCCAAAATACAGTTCGGTCCTCCAGTCCCCCATCAGTTATTTTTCAGTACAATTATTGAAATTGTTTGTCGGGGGGGGGGGGGGGGGTTCAGGATCGCTCATCTTGAATTTGAGGTCAGAATTTCTATCCAAAAAGTAACCAGATTTCTGATAAAATTGAATGGGGATGAACTCAAAGACCTTGAATATTGATGGTTTGTAGGATCGGCCGGAATCGCTCATCCCCGAACCCCTCCCTCCCCCCCCCCTCCCCTTCCTACTCAGACTGCACTTAGACTGACTCCTCTCCACTTGGACGGTGTTCGTTCAAAGATGTTTGAAGTTTTCGATTTGTGTGAGGCATCCCGAAATCTACCCTCCAAGAAGGTGGGGATAGCATTCGAGACCTCGACTATCGATTAAAATAGTTTCTAGAGTGGGCGACATTCGATGGATCTTTGATAGAAAAAAAAAAATACATTATTTAATGAAAATATGATATGACGTTACAGTTTTCAACATGTATCGTTTTCTCCTAAAAAGCACTCTCCAGGGGGTGAGGAATCAACTTCGAGACCTTCACTATTGATAGAAACCGTTAATAGTATCGACGACAATCAAAGAAAAGGTAACCATCTTCAATACTAAAATTTCATTGTGGAATACTGTTGTTTAATGTTGGTTGAAAATGGAAAGGGTTTCTTTTTTCACATTAATTGAAAATGCAGAGGTATTGTTTTTACGATTTTCAAACCTATAAAAACTAAACATATTATAGTTGCAAATTAAGAAAAAGTTTGTTTCATTTAAATTAATTTTCATTAATAAAATTGAAAATCAAAACTATCAATTTTACATTGGTTCTTATGAAAGCTGTTCGACTCTTTGTAAAAGGTTCGTAAAAAACCAGATAAAATTGTAGGTGTGTTGTGTGTATAGATCAAACACACTATTAAAATAGGATCTATTTTTATTTTTGGAAGGATTTTGAAGTTAACGATCGATCAATTTGTCTTTTTTTTAATATGACAGACTGTCAAAACTATCTCGATCAATGTTCTATGATCTCTAGTTTTGTAAATACGTCCACCAATGTAAACCATCCAAATTTGGTTTCTTTCGTTCAAAGCCAATCGAATACCACCGACAGTAAAAATGTCTCAATCGATATTTGTGCTCCTCAAGGTTATCCCCACCTCCTTGGAGGGCAGCTTTTGGGATGCTTCACATGATTGTGGTCCAACAAGGTTGGAAACAACAGTATTCCACAATGAAATTTCATTATTGAAGATGGTTACCTTTTTTATCACTATCGCCGATCCTAGTAACGGTTTTTATCAATAGTCGCGATCTTGAAGTTGATTCCCCACTTCTAAACGATACATGTTGAAAATTCTAACATACATCAAATTTTCTTTCATTAATTAAATTTTTTTTCTTTTTTCTATATGAAAGGTCCATCGAATACCGCCCATCCTAGAAAGAGTTTTAATCAATAGTCGAGGGTAGATTCCGGGATACCTCAGAAAGAAAACCGTCCAAAGTTGGTTCCTTTTTTCTCTGAGAGATGGAGAGGTCAGTGATGAACGTCGTTTTATTCAATAGTTAAAGGTTTTGAGTTTATCACCACCCCTTTATAGGGTGGTTTTTGGGGACTGGCCCCTTGTTTCTGGACAAAAAACATTTAAAAATAACACTTTTTATCGGAAATAAACCGAATTTTGGATACAATTTTTAAGTTTTGACCTCAAATTCGTAATCAGCGACCCTGAAAACCCTCTAGGTCGTATTTTTATCGATTTTCATGAACGTCAATGGCGGCCATATTGACTCTAAATATTCATAATCAGCGACCCCGAAAATCCCCCAGATTATGTTTTAATTGATTTTTATAAATGTCGAAAAATTGGTGTTTTGGACCATGCTGGGTACGCCATCTCCCATTTTTAAAATTCTGACCTCAAATTTGTGATCAGCGAACCCAAAAACCTCCTAGGACATGTTTCTATCAATCTTCATGAACGTCGATAAATTGGTCTCGTTTGGCGGCCATCTTGGATACGCCATCTTGGAATTTTAAAAACTAATAAAAGATTTGTAATTAGTGACTCCAAAAACACTTTTGAGTAAATTAATAGAGTTAAAATTACGTTTTTATAAGAATTTTCTTGTCCGCCATTTTGAAAATCCAGAGACGTCATAAAAAAGCCATACGACATTAACAAATAGACATGTTAACGAAAATTTTAGGCCGAAAAAATTTATTTATCTCAAAAATTTAAATGCGGAGAGGGTGGCCGATTTGACAGAGCACTCCTCATTTATATTACTATTTAGGTGTTCTTTCTGAATTTATTACTTTTTTGTGAGTGGCTTACGGTTATGCAAAAAAAAAACGAAACAGGGAAATTTTTTGAAAAAATACCCAATTTTTAAACGCTTGAATCTTAATCAAATATCGATTAAAAAAAATGTTTTAATTGGGGGAAACTTGGTCTACTACAAAAATTGTCATATGCTTTTTTTATAGATGTCGAATTTCACCTTTTTTCACCAAAATCGTTCAAACGTGCATAAATAACTATAAATAAGGTTACCTAGGAGAAGGTCAAACATTTTTAATGTTTTAAGTCATTTTTTGTTGGATATAAGGAGAACGAAACACTCTTTGGTTGTAAATCAGTCTTTCCACGATATTAGGAAAAATGCGTATTAAAAAGCAAAATGGACACAAAATGATTGGCCCCCAGTGTTTGGACTCATTTTGGACTTAAAGCGAATTGAAACAAATCCTCTCTATCAGCTCAATATACGTTTTATATCTATCCATAATTTGCATTTCATAATCATTTAAATTTATAGTATGCATAATATACACCCATCTTTCGTCCCTGCTTTTTATAAAACTATAAACAATACTTTTATTTTTTATTAACCTATAATTTATGTTTTTTGTGTGTATTATATTTTTAATTAACTTACTAATTATTTTTATCATTCCAATTATTTTTACTAAAGTGTAAATATAACATAAAACAAAAATAAAAATCCTTTAATCATAAAAATTACATACAGTAATATGATTTGTATATTATGATTGATGGATGTGTGTACAAACGTCCTCGATTATAGAAAAAAGAATAAAAATATGATGACATTGAATTATGTATACAGTGATTTACTAAATTATGGTTTTATAAAAATTCGATAAAGATAAAAATATCAAAAGCTTAATATTGTCGGCAAGTAAAGAATGTACTGTTTAAATTAATCGACAGTAGGTAGATTCCGGTTGTGTGATGTTTCCATTTTTGTGGAATGAAACGTTAAAATTTCTCGCCGTGGAATTTTACAAATGATATAACGATAATTGGACGATATGTCTTAGGCTCGGTATCCGGACGACCCTCCTTCCTTTGGTACAAAGACCACATTTACTCTCTTCCAGAGTTTCGGAATTATAGTTAAAAACATAACATACTAGGGAGAATTTGCTCCAGCGGATTTAAAAGGTTTCAAAGTGCCAATGGCTCATCTCACCTTACGTGTTGTGAGAATTTTCTCAGAGAGACTCGAAATCCTATTGCGTGGTGCGTAGAAAATGGGTATCTAGTAGCACCTCTAAGGTTTCTTTTCGGTTCTCAGTGAACCTCCCGTTTGCTTTCTGAAGAAGTCCTAAACTATTTGAATTATCCCTGGAAATGACTTTCTGGAGACGAGCTGTAGACTTTTGCGTCTTCTTAGTTCCAGACTATATTCCTTTCGTATAGGAGCGCCACCATCCTTATTTTTATTTATGAAAGACATATGTTATTCCCACGAGTTGCTGGGAAAGGAAAGTCGCCTTTAGGATATCCAGGTTTACTATAGAAAGGCTAAATAAAATTGGAGGACGCTTCGTATCTGGAGACCGCATACTTACAACTAATTAGCCTATCAGCCATTCATACATCGGCGTATGCTATTCCACCTTAGATTAGGATTTTTACAGTACAGCAACATAATGCTAAATTATTTAACCTTTGAACTTTATCTCTAGTTTAATTCCATTTTTGCTTTTTATTTCTCTGAATTTCTTCCTATTGTAAAAAAGCCGTAAAAATATAACCTTGCGGTTTCTCGATTGCAATTTTTCCTGAATTAAATTTTTTCAGATATTGATTCCTTTAACCTTAATCAGAGCTCGGTAGAGTCGTAGTCAGACGACATATTTTTTAGAAGCTTTTTTAGTGGCATAACTTTTCACTGTTCCCCTGAGTAATCTATAGTAAAAATGATATTTTTTAGCTAAAAGTTTTTTCATCAAAAAGGCACAAGCTCTGTAAAATATTTATGTAAAAGTTTTCTACATATCTTTAACTCGGATTTGATTGACCGAACAAAGGTTTAGTTAAACCAAGCAAAAACTTGAAGCTAAACAAACGTTTACCAAATTTTTAGTTTTAATACCAGCCACAAGAGTCAAATTGACACGAAAATACACATTTTGTAAATTTGTTTTGTTTTTTTACAATTTACAGCTTAAATTTTTCCAGGTGGTAATTTTTGATTCTTCATCTTCTTCCGTTGGCGCTACATCCCATGAAGGGATTTTGCTACCTCAATTTTTAATTCGATTTTACCAAATTTTTGCTGCCATCTATTGTTCTGAAAATTTTATAAATTTTGTTCGAATCGATGTTCGTATATTTTGAAATTCAAACTCATATTTTTGATATGAACATTTTTTATTCCTCGTTTCTATTTCCTTTATAAAAGCTTCACCTTTTTGCACTATGGTTTGTAAAATCAAGGTTGCTATATACCTTAATTCGTTGCCCTTTATTCATCATCTAAAATTTGCACAATTAAAACTGATCCAACTGGCTTCCGCAATTTCAACCATTTTACATACATACATATAATCACATAATTTAGTATATCGCTGTATATCATAAATAACAAAAAAAGTAAAAATTTACATTCAATTGAAATGATAACCAAAATGATATTTTAACAAAATTTACCACAAAATCAAAAAAAGCCATAATTATTCAGAGTGATTTTGTTGCTTTTTTTATTATTAAATTAAATTAATAAAATTATAAATACACATTGAACAAAATTTTAAATAAAATAAAATAAAAACTACTTCATGTATATAGTTATTGATGATAAGAGAAATCGTCGCACATCACTACAAGTGCTTCTGCCTAAATTGCCATCAACCGATAGCCTCAGCAATAGTCCCGGACCAGCATCTCCAGGTGACTTTTATACATATAAATAAATAAATTTTGTCGCATAGAAAATAGCTAGCGCTTTTTATAACATTTTAACATAATTATGAGAACGCATATGTATACGAGTAGTAAACGCTTTAAAAAAACATATAAAAAATGTTGATTAAATTCGTGCTTTCCTTAACATATAACATAATATTAAATAAATTGGTATGGTTTTTGTATAATATGTTGGAGGTTGCGCTTATTAAATTGTATCATTTAATTTATTTTAGATTTTTATTTTTATGTTTTTTAATGTTTGATTAACATTAATGAATTGGGATGAATATACCCTTGAATTATTTATATAGTAAACATTATTTTGTAGTCAAAATATCTGAGCAATTTGTTTTTTTGTTTAGTCGTAATTTTGGTATATTAGTGTTAATATTTTTTTTTTTGATTGAAATGACTCAAGAAAATTATTAAAATACTGCATGATTGTGTGATAAAAAGAATTAGTTTATAACGTGATTACATTTTTTTATTTCAGTTTAAATTTGTCATATTCATGTATCGTTTAGTAATTGCGGTCATGATATTGCTGTATGATTATGGTAGTCGTCTGTCAGACTGTTGGACTCTTTTTTTTTTGTGCCTATACAAGGCAGTTTGGTTGTGGGATTACAATCGACTACATTGATTTTAAATACAGAGATTTATTGCATGTTACTTATTAAACAGCTTTCGGGCAGAATTAACTTTGAAATTAGAGAATCTTTAATTCTGTTTAATTTAAGTTTTAAAATATATAAAATAGAATAATTATATTTTATTTAGTCTACTGATATTTTGTAAAAGTTAAAAACTGAAACATTATCGAAAAAAATTTAAAATTTGAAAAACGCCAAAACTAGTTACTTCAGAACTCCCAAATATAAGTTTATTTAAAAAAATGTATTTATTTAGTTTTAACTTATCAAAAATGTTATTTGGTTTATAACAAAATATACCTCCGACTTTTCAATGGGTTTAGAATCCTTTATAGATAAAGATTGCCGCATCCCCTATTTTAGCATTATCTATAGATAATGATTGCCAACATGTACGTGAATGATTCGAAATTGTACTATATGATAGCTTAAAATCGGATGTTTAGTATCTGGTTTTTAAACATTGTTTAGTTTGCCCAAT
The DNA here is from genome assembly GCA_958295665.1 of Tipula vernalis. Taxonomy (NCBI): domain Eukaryota; kingdom Metazoa; phylum Arthropoda; class Insecta; order Diptera; family Tipulidae; genus Tipula; species Tipula vernalis. The sequence goes on from OY282558.1 coordinate 418,114,820, forward strand.
ATATTCGTTACCTCAAGAACATTTTAATTTATAAACCAAATTCGATTGCAACTCTATAAGAAGTTTGCCTTTATATTTTGTACATATTAATTTATCTAAACTATGAAATGCTCTACAAACAAATTGTATATCGTAATTTTGTAACAGAAATTTAATTTTTTCAAAAAGAATTTTAACTTAAGTGATTAATATAAAAATTTGTCGAGTGTTTTCAATAATTGTATTTTGAATTTATTTTCATTACTGTCGATCTACTTTCAAATTTTTCTAGTAATAGTATTCTAAAACTAGGTAACACATTTTGTCTATACCTTTTAAAAAGATTTGATCCCTTATCCTCGAATTATATAGAAAGCGAAATTTCAAAATTACATGAGGAAACATTTAGGAAACAAATTTTTGGGAAAGGAAGAAATACTAAAAATCGAGTAGCACAAAAGCACAATTTTTGAATGCAAATCCAAATTTATATGTATTGAAGTCTGATAAGAGCCCATGCGATGTTTTTTTACAAATGACAATGACAACATTCGATGTCATGAAATTTTAAAATAAAAGGCTTTTACATAGTAATTTTGTAATAGATTAAAATAGAATTGTTGCTCTTAGGGATGTTGTAATTGGTAAATCACCGTTATTCTGATTTTGAATTTTTTTGACCTTACATTAAATAGTCCCACTAAACAAAGCGATTCATTTACGATACGAAAATGATGTTTGTTCTTCATACAAAATTTCGTTTACGAATCGTTTTTGCGATTCGAAATCGATATGTTTACGAATTCAACGTCTCATGATAATTAGAATTTTTCATGTAACGTAAATAGAAAGATTTTTACGATAAGTTTACGACGCTTAATTTTCATATCATAAACAGATCTAATTATGCGATACATTTACGTATCGTATTTTTCGTGTTGGTTACGATAGAAATTATTTTTGAGTAGCAAAAATAAAAAGCCAGTTTTATATAATACGATTAATTTTTTTAAAATTTATTTGGAGTATTATATTAAAATAATTATTATATTATATATATAATACATAAAATTTACTTTTTTATATGACGGTTTAATTGTATCGGGTTTCATAATACTTCGCTCCTCAATTCAATCGGCAGTAGTAAAATTTGCTCACATCTTTAAAAATAAACAATTAGTATAAGGATTAAATTAATAACAAAAATGGCACAGAATACAACCAGAAGAGACATAACAGTGTTTTTGTATGGAAAAATTTGGACTCATTTTTTTGACCTTGATTTGCCGAAGGTAAGAGAAAGTTGGGTGATGTATTCTTTGCTTTACTGGTTTTGATTTGAAATAATAAAAATTGAGAATCCTTAACAGTATACAGTCATACCCCGTACAACGTCCCCCCTCATAACGTCGTTTCGCTGTAACGTCGTTAGTAAAATGCGAACAAACCTCGCTCTATCGTCGCTGTGTTTCGTTGTAACGTCTTTAAAATAATAAGCAAAGCAAAAAAACACAAAAAACAAACAACAATGAAATTTTCTCGTCTATTCGTCTACATACATTCTTTGCCCCTTATAACGTTGTTTCGCCTAACGTCGGAACCAATTAACAACGTTAGGCGGGGTATGACTGTAGTTAGTGAAATTATTTGTCAAGTTTTGTTTTGACAGCATAATTTGTATTAAATATTCAAAATATTCATAATATTCAAAAATAATTATACTTCAATGTCCAAAAAAGAAGGTAAGATGAAAAAAAAATTTGGTCCACGCAATGTCTATTCTGGTTAATCTTTCTTCTGTAAAAATGGTTTAAACAAATTGGAAAAGAAATATATAATTACTTCGTGAAACTAACAACACCAAATATTTCCTAATGATTTTAGTTTCTTTTTACACAAATATCGCTGTCAGCTTATTCTTTTATTTTTGTTGTTTCTATGGGAGTAGGAAAACAAATAAGAAAATGCGTGGTGTGATGTAAAAAAATATGCATCGTTCACAAATCGCAATCGCATCGTTTTTTCCGAATCATTCCCAATATGCAAGGCACACGGATTTCTGTGTACTTTCCTGTGCGAAAAGCATACTGTATCTAACGAAATAAACAGGAAAAGTACACGGAAAAACGTACTACTCGCCAAATAAAATTGTCTCAAAAATTCCGGTGTATTGAATGTGTGTTAGTAAATATAGAGAAGAGAGAGAAAAAGCAAACTTGGAAATTGTACGGAATATAGTGAGAAATTAGTATTAATTGTCGTACTAATTTCCATCTGATTTTACGTAGTTATCCAATTGAAAATCGGACACTTTTCTTTATGATTTTTTCTTGGAATTTTGAGTGAAAATTTAAGTCGATTTACGTTCAAATTACGAATACTTTTCCGGGTGACATTTTATGACCATTCTTTGTTAATTAACGATTCTTACGGACAAGTTTCAAATCAAATGTACTCGTATATCGAAAAAATGAAAAGAATATGCTTTTAATGTTCACGTTTATTTTAATATAATGTATATTAGTTAATTATATACATAGGTATTGCGATTGTCGCAATAAGGTTTGATCACATTTTATCAAATTCAATATTTAATAAATTCTAAAAATAAAAATCTAAGTCCAATAATCTAAGTAATAAATTAAATTTAAAATCACGATGGTATTAATATCAAATCAATATTTAATTAATTAAATTTTTTTGGAACTTATGTATAAATAAAAAAAATAAAAATAATGATCTACTGCTTTTTCTGAGGCGACCTCGCGCTAGTTGTAACCACTTTTTTATAAGTTTTATGACCTCTTCGTCGCAGCAGTTTTGAAATTTTTTTAGTGCCGCATCTGCAAATTTAAAACATAATCATTTTTTAGTATTCTATATATTTTGATTAATTTTTTTAAATATTTAGGTTTCTTTCAAAATTTTAAAGATTATAAATCATTTAACTGGTGTAAGATGAAAAAATCTCGCCATTTTTATTTCAGTAAAACAAACAGCGTCATTTTTTCTGCGCTACAAATTTAGTAAAATTTACCTTTTTATATTGTTTGAGGAAGTTTCTAAAATCATATCATTCACTTGGATGCAATTATGTTATTAAAAAATACAAATAGAAACTTTTTTTAACCTCAAAAAATAAGAAACTATTACGAAATGCGAATATGTAGTCTGACGGGTTAGCTAGACCACTATCATCTGAATTAAAGAAAAAGGAATAAAAAGAGATGAAAAATTGGGTTAGTGTAAAATATACTTAATATGTAACAGTATATGTAGGTTTAGCTCGTATTTGTAGTATGGCAAATAGTACGGAAAAAAGCTCTCTTGTCGCACGTGCGACAAATTGCATATTGGGTTTGTTTTGTTTAGAGGGGTTGTTCTTAAATATGTGAAGTGTGAAGTTGGAGAAGTGTGTTTGAAATTTAACTTCATTATGAGTTTAAGAGCGAAGAAAATGTTCGCAATGGTACGTATAAAGATAAATAATAATGAAGCTATAAGATGAAGCAGAAATTATTAATATCAATGAGGTTCCATCCAATTATTAGTGACATCAATAATTGTTATGAAAATAGTTTCACGCCAAGTAAGTTGAAAATTATTGTTATTTGATTTTTTTGTTTATTAAAAATTATTTTAGAGTCACATTATAATGAAGCAATAAAACATGACATTACGAAGCTTCGAAAAAAGTTTCATTTGAGCTATTTAAATCTGTTCCGCTCACAATCATTCCAACTTGATAAGGAAGTAAATAATAACTGTACAAATAATTTAGTTGATTTTAAAAATCCGTGAACTTCAGGTAATTTTATTAAAACTATTTAATTAATTCAGAAAGTATAACATTTGATATTTTGTAATCAAATAAGTAATTGTTTCTGAAGATAAACCATCGATCATTTTTCCAAAAGCAAGCCGAGTCTAATTTCTATAATAACTAACTCTACTATTTAGTATACCCATATTGATTTTGAAGACAGCGGCAGTGAATATTGTCCTTCACGAAATGGTTCTTCGACAGAAAGTATGGGCATATCACTATATGCCACATGAATTAAAAAAACTATTTTTTCTGAATTTAAATAAGCGTTTCTAATTCATTTTAAAAATATACGTAAACTTTACGTAAACTTTAAATGCGCAATACTTGTATTCTATAGTACTTGATGTCAGCTATCAAACGCAGTGTACGACATTTGGTTGAAGAGTAAACAAATAGTATTTTTAACTCTTTCAAAATGTCCAATTTCCACATCGAATACAACATGCAAAGAATGGTTTCGACGATTTAAAAATGATGATTTTGGCATTGCAGATAAAGAGCATGGAAAACCACCCAAAAAATTTGAAGATGCTGAATTGGAAACGTTATGGCTGAAGATTCTTCTCAAACACAATCAGAATTGGCTGTAGCATTAAATGTTGATCGATCAACTGTTGCAAAACGTTTACAAACAATCGGAATGGTTCAAAAAGCTAAAAACTGGGTTCCACATGAATTAAAAGAAAGAGACCTCGGACGCCGAAAAACCATTTGTGAAATACTGATTCAAAGACAACAAAGAAAAGGTTTTCTGCGTCGGATAGTTACTGGAGATGAAAAATGGATTTATTATGAGAATCCCAAACGCCAAAAAACTTGGGTGAAGCGTGGTTAAGCAGGTCCATCGCAACCAAAGCGAGATATCCATTGCAATAAGGTTATGCTCTGTATCTGGTGGGATCAGAAAGGTGTGGTATATTATGAACTGCTGGAATCAGGTGAAACTATCAATGGCGATGTGTACCGATGACAACTAATACGTTTGAAGCGAGCTATAGAAGAAAAACGACCAGAATGGATGAAAAGACACAACAAATTAATTTTTCAGCATGACAATGCAAAACCACAGGTTGCAAACTTTGTGAAAAATTATTTACAAGGACAGGACTGGGAAGTTCTACTGCACCCGCCGTACTCACCAGACTTAGCTCCTTCAGATTACTACTTATTCCGGTCGATGCAGTCGTCTCTTTCTGAACAGCGGTTCAGTTCTCGTGCAGAGATTGAAAATTGGTTTAGTGATTGGATCGCCTCCAAAGACCAAGAGTTTTTCAGAGAGGGCCAAAATTATCATTTTTAAATCGTCGAAATCATTCTTTGCACATTGTATTCGATGGAGCATGCTCACCGTAAATTTCCACAAGTAAACGATAAGTTTCCGCTGCACTTTTCTTTGCAATAAACATTTTGAAAAAGTTAAAAATACTATTTGTTTACACTTCAACCAAATGTCGTATACTGCGTTTGATAGCTGACATCAAGTACTATAGAACACAAGTATTGCGCATTTATAATTTACGTAAGCAGTTAAAATAACGACACCAATTGAGAAAGAGCGGAGCCATATTCACACACCCAATATATAGCCTAAATCGTAAAGAGACTTATTGTTTTGCATGGCATGAGACTGTCGCCAAAAGGGGGGGCTTCAGAGATGGCAAATTGCCTTAAGATCTTCATTGAAACCCAGATTACGAAAGGCTCTGACGGATTTTTATTTTGGTCTGACAACTGTTCATGTCAAAATCGCAATAAAACAATAGCTGCATTTCTTGACGCATCGTGATCCTGAACAGATCAAAATTTATATGTGAAGCAATAACAAAATTTGATCCAATATTGATTTTGGAGCACATATGGTGATCTAAACATTAGTTTAGCTATTAAAATGTAGTTGAACAATAATTTTGTATTAAGTGGTTCACGCATCATATTCTTCTCTCATCTCATCCCGCTAAGCAATTTAAGCGAATTCGCAAAATACGTCGCGTAAGCGTACTATAAACGTACCACTTTTTTGTTTTTCACTAATACATTCTCAAACTTAGATAAAATATATAGTATGTAGTACAAAAATACCTCGCAAACAAATTTAATTATCATAATGCAGAAACGACGTAAATGTTTCGTTTTTGCTACGCGCTAAACGTAACGATTACGAAGAATTGTACGAACAAAATTCTTCGCTGATGTTTCGTAAACGTAACACCAAATTCCTTTATGAATATTAATGGAATAATACTTATAAAGAAACGATAACCATTTAATTTAGAGTTTCGATCGCCATTACGTATTATTTTCGTATCAATTTTTTTTAATAAATAAATAAATAAGCAAATAATTAACTTCCCAGTTTGATTTAGAAAAAAAATAATTGGTTGCTTAAAATTTTTTTTAGAATATGTAATACTTAAATACATAAGAAACTACTAGTTTTTTAGAAAAGAAAAGTAACGAACGGAACGACGTAACCGCTACGTTATTGTAACACCAAACTGTTACGTTTACGAAGAGTTGTATGAACCAAATTCTTCAATAGTGTTGCGTAAACGTAACACCTTGTTTGACGGGATTATGCTGGAGGAAAGAAGCACCAAAGAACACGTATGAACAGGCAGATTCAAAACGAAACGAAACAGAAAATTGACATTTAGTGTTTGTTTGTTTTTCGCATTTTGGTGTCGTTTCATGAGACATGGTCTGATCTGGATCAGACCAAACGTAAAGAAATGCTGCTATTATTTACATTTTATGCCTCGACAGCCAATAAATATAATATCAATATTACGCAAAGATTTCTAGAAGAGGGTCACACCCAAGACGAAAGTGACAGCGTACATGCCACAATTAAGAAACGTATCAAATTTCAGGATGAATTTATACCAGATCAATTTTGAAACATTTTCATGAAAATGAATTTTTTTTCCAAATAAGATTCGAGAAATCATAGTTTATCAGAAAGTTTAAAATGTATACAATTAATCAAAAGATCTAACGGACGAATTGCGTAAAAGCACATACATGAAAGGTTCTTTCAATAAAGACGCCGGATTTTTAAAGGAAAAAAAACAAGTAGTAATCAAGTGGATAGGCTTTGAGTTTCACGTCGGTTGGACGTTTTTTATTTTTATTAAATTATTTTTTTCTATATATTTTTTTTTATAAATATTATTCACCTGCAAATTGTGCGAGTTCTCGAATCTCGAAAAGTCAGGACGTTGTCTGGAAAATAGATTCTCAACACGGGTGACAACTAATTTGGTTGTCCAAATCAGAAAATAGGAAATTGAAATTGGAACGTTTCACGCAAATCTATCGAAGCAGGATAAATTTTGCAAAGATTGAGGTTCGGAAATTGTTGCTGCAATTTTTTAACAAAGATCGAGGCGTTGGTGAATGATGATGATCCTGATTGGGAACGTTTTATTTTGAAGTTATCCAGCTCTTTTGGTACACTCTGTTACGAATGAGTTTTGCTCAAATTAGAGTGTACCGAAAGTTAAAAATTTATGAGTTAACAATAAATAAATAAATAAACAAGTTGTGTGTGAGATGTCCACTCAATTTTTTTTTCATATTTGAAAGAATATTTTGTGGTATTAAGCACTGAATATAACATCTTAAATCATCTTTATTTCCACTCTTGGAAGACTTACATATTTTAGGAAGCATATGCTCTCCAACATACCAAGAATATTCTAAATTTTTAATTAGGACTAACAATCGATTAATCTTCCATGAATCAAAAGATTATTTAAATTTTAAATTAAAAACGATTACATCTCTACGATATTTTAACCTTGTTCAGTGTATTATACGGTGTTATTAACCGCGGTTATTATTATTAAATCTTTATTTACTAATCGTTAAACCTTTAATATTCCACTTGAATTATCTAAATTGACCAATAAAATATGTACAACAAAATAAAAAAAAAAATCATCAAAATAATTAATTCACATACCCAATGCCAACGGAAAATCCTGTTAACACCTCACACCACCGTGCACAATATTCAATTGAAAATACGTGAACTATAACGAAATATTATATAGACATACAAAATCATCATTATTCATTAAGCTTTTTTCAACTATAACAAAACCTTAAATCAAATTAAATTTCCCATCAATTATAAATGGTGAAATTTGATAATATTAAAAAAAAACTTCATTCAACTTTTTTTTTATGATTATTTAAGCTATTTGCTTACACAAACGTAAATTTTAGAATATATGTTGTTTTATTTTTAGATTTATGAGGTCAAAAAGTGTTTTGTACTAATAACAACTTAATTACAACTTAATTAAAAAAACTTGTCGTTAAGCAATATAGAGATTGGAGATACTTTACCTGAGTGATCTTCTGTATCACTCGATATACTTTAGTTTATTCATGCATACGATTTATTCAAATTCTTTTGTTTACGTTACGCGAGTAATTTTCTTCAAGGTTCGAACAGCGTATTATTGTACATTTCAAAGTACAAAAATAATTATTCCAATTAATAATGTCTATTCTAACCGTGTAATGTAATGTGCTAATCGACTAAATTAAATATAAAAATGTTAAGAAAACACTTACTAATCAATTTGACACACTCTCTTATAATATTCATAAGTCTATGGGATTTAAAACATACACATTATTGATAAACGAATAGTTTCAGGTGTCATTAATCAAAATTCATGCTTATTTCATGCACTATGATTAATTTATTTCGCTTGCCTTAGAATTGATAAAATGTTGCTGAAATTTTTTTTTTTTTTCCTAATATATCAATCTGTGAATTGGTGGAATATGGATATGTCAAAAGCAAATAATTTAATTATAAGAGATTTGTTTGTTTTCGATAATTGTATGTGCGGTGTAATAGTATATGGATTTATTTTATACAGGGTATCCCGATATTTACTTACACTGGTGGTATCGTTTGATAAACAAGTTGATTTCGAAGTAGGAGAATAAAAATGAGCGCAATTTTGATCAATTTTGGTCATCGTGCGTTGTTTTTAGTTGTATGATCTCGACAACCCATGAGAGAATTTTAATGAGACAAAAACTGTTTTACGCAATTTTAGCGCAATATCGTTCTATTAAAAAAAATTGAATCTTGTTAGGTTCAAACCGTTGCACATCTTGGAGTCTTTTACTCAATTTGTAAATCAATTACTTTCTGGGGATGCTATTCCAAGCCTTTCGAAATTGGTTAAAGCCAGCTGTTATCTAAGCTTATTTGTAGAAGATCTTCAATGTGATGAACCAATCTTCAAGTTTCTGAGATTAAGGGAACACTTAAGTTAAGCGGGTGAATGGCGTGTCTTCACGCGTAGGGGTTTTCGGGTTTCTGCCATTTTCGGTAGTTTCCTCAGAATAGCAGGAACGATAACTGTTTGTATAAGCTTTTAATTATTGTATATTTAATAACTTAACACCCACCTGACGATAGAAGCAAAATCTCATGTTCTAATTGTCCTTTAGTTTCCTCGCTTCTAAATTCGACACATTGTTCCTAAATCTTTTGGCAACGCAAAATATTTTTTTACTCACGACGCAAATGTCATTGTGCTGACTAAAAAACATAACCTCCAAACGTTAATATTAATGGTAAAAATAGTGTCAATAAATTAAAATAGTTATTAAATTGCAAATGAGTACGAAACCTAAGTCGAAAGGCAAAACCGTCCGTCATGTTTTTGTTTTATTAACAAACAGTCATTTTATTAAGCAGATTTATGATCGCATTTATAACAACGTGGTAAGCTCGATAAAAACTCAAATATTAAATCGTCTTCTCACGTGGCGAGAACCATTTCTATGTTTACATGGAAGTTCTTATCTCGGCTCGTGAAACAAAATTCTCGGATATTTGAGAGGAAATCGCAATCTCTAACCAGTACTGTCCCGACTTTTTAATAATTAATTTAAAATAAATATTTTATTGGAGAAATAAATTCGCTCGACTAACTCTAAACTCAAAAATGACAATTTTAAATAGATAGATTCGATTTAGCTTGCAAAACTTTGCATTTCATGTTTATTCTTCTTAAAAGGACCACACAACGAACGACGAAACATTGAAAAGTCTTCAATTTTTTTTCAAAATAGGTGGCCAGCAAGCATATTTATCGAAAACGGTGCTTCCAATAATTTAGGAAGATCTTCTTCGTCTTCATCGAACAGACATTTATTGCAAAACAAACCAATTGTCATGGAATCTATTTTTGCTACCAAGCACACTAAATAACAAATTTACAGGGTAATATGTCCAAACAACTCAATTTATGGACATATTATCCTGTAAAATCAAACATGCAAAGGAAGTAAAATAATAAATCAATGAAAGGAAATTTAAACATTATTTTCTTAAAAATTTATCAGTGTGCTTTCATTATGTGTTGCAAACCAAATCTCAACTCAACTCAAAATTAATATTTCTAAATTAGTATTTTATTTATATAATTTAGTTAATTTATAATCTTTTAATATTAATTAAATTAATTTAATATAATTTAATGCAGTTTATAATACCCTGTAAAACAAAATTAATCATAGCTAAATAAACTATTTTATATGGATTATATATGGCGATTTCCAATTCGACTCAAACTCACTCGATTATACGAAGTATAAGAATCCTATTTGAGTCGAATACACTAAAATTTTCGTTGTGTTTGTATACATCATGTTTTATCAATAACACTATAGTTGTTTCATGAATACAAAAAACACAAATAGAGAAAACAACACCAAAATAAAAATAACAGAATCTTATATACTAAACCACCAACACACATTGTAGGTAAATATTTTTCTACAATCTTCCATGTGTGTAGCAGGAAAGGTAACTTGTTTTCATTATATTATATACAAATAATACCCTTATAGCGAACATACAAACATTCCTGTTCTATCTATCAAGATACAGGAAAATAATTGTGACGACTATATCAAAACCAACAAAAATGTCTCTCTGTTTTTGTTGTTGTTTAAATATTATATGACAAAAACCAAAAATAAATAGTACATTTTCTTGATAGGATCTGTGTAAAGAGTGAGCGAGACGGCCTGTATAAACATTTTTGTTGGTTTTGCTATGTATCAAGCTTCAAGAATATATTTGTGTCGATTGTACATAAAATAAAACACAAGAACACATTCAAGTATGGGTACAAATAAAATCAGATATGAAATTAACTACGACATATATCAAATTAACTTTAAAACAATTTTAATACAATCCATTTATTAGATTTTAGTAATTAAAGTAATTAAATTCCATGTACAACCGCACCAAAGTTAAAATCTTGCACTTAATCAAGAAATCAATAATTTTGATTTCTTTATCTATAAATATAAAACATTGCCTGATAAATGCATCCCGGTGGATTGCATTTTCCAAAATTACACTTTAATTTTTATTTCACTAAAATTGAATTTAATTAAAATTAAAATTAAAATTAAAATGTATATACATATGTATGTATATAGAGTATATACGAGTACATAACACTACATAAATAAAACAAAAAAAAAAAAAAATTAAATTAAATTAAATTTTTGAAGAGAATAGAAAAAACACGTCTATCCTCTTTGAAGAACATTTGCTCCATCAACATTAATTTTACAAAATTTATGTGAAAAAAGTAAAATGTTTCTTGATAAATGTAAATAACATCACATAACGTTTTCCAATTTTTTCCAAATAACCACGTATTTAAAGAATTGGCGATGGACTGAAACACTTTTGAATTGGGAATAAGGCCTAACTTGCGAATCAGTAAAAAATCTAGATTGACCAAAAAAATCTAAATTTGTGCAGAAAAACAACTACCATAAACTCGATGTAGTACTAAACGATCGAATTTAGTTTTTCTTGCACTGAGTTTAACTTTTTTTTGTCAATCGAAAACTACTTTCGTAACACACGACAGAATTTGACGAAATTATTGCTTTAAATAATATTTGCAATATTAGTTACCGAATCCTTAACAGAACTTGACAACTATGAGTTAACTAAATTGTTTTTTATAAGAGTGTTTTGATAATTTTTATTTATTCTCACATTTCCTTTAATTTGCATGTCAATTTTTGCTCGGTTAAGTGACAGCTAAATTTAAAAAACCTCAACTAAAAGTTATTATAGATCAAATAACGTGCAAAGTTGTTACTAACTCGCTGATTGGCCCTATAATATGAACATTAGAACTTAACGTGATGAAAGCAAACTTTACACTATTAGCTGTTTCTTAACAGATTATGCTAAAATTCGATTTGTATGAAAGAAATGGGATTTTAAATGATATTTAGAAGAAGCTCTCGACTATGGGCAGTTAGGAAGGAACCTGGCTCTTTATTAACCGATTACGATGAAACGAAGTTTGTACGATTAAAATGGGATCCTAAAATCATATTTAGAAACAATTCTCATATAAGGCCAATTAAGAAGAAACTCAATTTCATGTCGTATTTATCGAATTTCATCACAATTAGTTTAGTGATGAAATTGCGATAAATACGACATGAAATCGGTAAAGAAACAACCGAGTTCTGATGCCGAATTTCATCATAATCGGTTAACTCTTAACAGTCGAAAGGCTCCGGTATGGCGCTATGGGGAAATAACACTTAATCCATAGAAAACGAAAGGCCCCAGTATGGCGATATGTGAAGTAGGGCATGGAAGATTAATCGGTTTCCGAACAAAATGGATCCTGAAATGATTTTTGGGTGAATTTTTGGAATATGGCCAATTAGGATGGAATCTGGCTGTTTCAATGGAAATGGGATTCTAAAATGATATTGAGATGAAGTTCTGGAATTTGTTTAATTTGAACTTTGCTATTTCTTTACGGATTTTGATGAAATTTAACATGTGCGATGGAAATGGGATTCGATAATATTATTCGGACAAAGTTCTGGAATCTGACCATGAGGGATGGAAATTGGATGTTTCTTTTAACATTATTTTTAAATCAAGTTCTGGAATATCGACAAGTAGGGCGGAATACGGCTATTTCTCAACCGATTAAGATGAAACTCGACAGGTACATTAGAAATGGGATTCTAAAATGATTTTTTTATAGAGTTCTGGCATACGACAAATTATGATGGAACTTGGCTATTCCTTAACCGATTTTACGGAAATTTGGCATGTGGGATGGAAATGGGACTCTAAAATTATTTTTGGATAAAGTTCTGGAATATGGCCAGTTTTGATGGAACTTGGCTATTCCTTAACCATTTAGGTTAAAATTCGATATGTGCGTTGGAAATGACACTCTAAAATGATTTTTGAATAAAGAACGAAAATAAGAAGATGTAGGTGAAAGCAAGCACAGCATGAATGAAACTTCTATTGGTAGTGTAGGGTCCCGGAATTATAAAAATCATTTTAGAATCTCATTTCCGTAGTGCATGTCGCATTTCATCATAATCAGTCAAGGGATAGCCTAATTTTATCTTAATCGGCCTTCTTCCAGAACATTGTCCAAAAATAATTTTAAGGTCAATTTCTATCGCACATGTCAAATTTCACTAAAATCAGTTAAGGAATTATCCAATTCCATACTACTTGGCCATATTCCACAACTTCATCTAAAAATTATTTTAGAATTCCATTTCCATTGCGCATGTCAAATGTCAATAAATCGCGTATGGCCGGAATTTAATCCAAAAGTCATTTTAGAACCCAATTCCATTGCGCATGGCAAATTTCACTAAAATCGATTAAGAAATAACCTTGCCTCATCATAATTGGCCATATCCAAAACTTCATCTAAAACTCCGATTTAAGGACAATTGAAAATAGTAGACAGGCCAATCCCCCAATTAATCCCTTAATCGAAGGTTTTTACAGTAATATATTATTCCTGGGTCATTAAAGGGTTAAAATAGTACATAAGAAAAAAAAAATCGAAAACCGGTAAATCTCGGGAAATCGCGGGATTTCCCGGTCACGCTTTTGAGACAAAAACGGGAAATCATTTGACAGACAAATCCGGCCATGGATAATTAGTTTTTAATTTTTATTTTCTAAACTTTGGTTTCACTTAAACTGTATATGAATAAAGTCGTCTCATTATTACGAAGTCCTATGTTAATTGGTCGTGTCTCGGATACAAGCTATAGTCGATTTTTTAATGTCGATATTGATTACATTTATTTCGATTTACTCACATTATTGAAACAAACAAAATGCTCTTCAATTAAAAAAATCAGTCATTTGGCGTGCCCCCATGGTAAGCTAAGCGATTTTTGTTAATGCTTTAGAAAATGATTTCTCGCCCTCAAGTCGCTTGTTGTGAGCACACTGGCCGCAGAAACAGACGTTTTCGAAAATTTATTTATAAATAATTACTTTTCTTAGTTTTTCCGATATGGCGTTCGATCAAATTGCCCGGATGGTCGGGTATTCGAAAAAGTACCAAAATATCCCAGTGGTATTTGATAATCGATGTTGGCTGCTTTACTCAGATACAAATAATACAAAATATGAAATTTTTAAATTCTAAACTAAAGGTAAGTGCAGTTGTAGCAAATATTGGCCGAAAACAAATATTTGTTGCAAATATTTTCTTTAAAAATTTGCTCAAAAATAATTGCCGCCATGTTTGAGCAAATATCTTTTCAGCAAAAATTTGCCACGTGTGAACGATGCATAATGACATACTCAGTAAATGGGTTTTGCTTGTTTGCTCGCGGCAAATGTTTGGTGTTGTTTTGTAGGTTTTGAAATGCAGATTCTTGTTATTTTATTTCAAATACGACAGTTTTTCCTAAATTATTAGTTTCTCTGGTGCTAAACATTTGAACTAGTATTTGTCTATAAGAATTTTTCACCAATTCCCCCGGAAAAACCAGAATAGGACGAGAAACCGCAAAATAAGAACCAATTTCTTATCAGCTGGTGGAGCAACCAAGTTAAGCAAGTAATTGAAGTCTTCAGATGACCTACTCATGTAGTAATATTGTGACGGTGACATCTAGTGTGTAATAGAATAAGTTAAAATTAATAGCTCAATCTTTAACTGTACTAAAATTAAAATTGTTCTAAATGTTTTTACGCTATTCTAACCTGAAAAATCATGAGCGTTCTAGAAGTTTGGTTTGTGGTGTATATAAAAAGGCGAACGGTGTCGAATTGGATTAGTAGTATTTGGGAAGCGATAGTGTAAAGATTAAAAAGGAATTAAAAAGTGAAGTGTTGTAGTGCGAAATAAAATTTATAAGTGTACAGTAAAATTGTGTGAAAATTATTTAAAGTGATTTTGTGAATTATCGTTAGTAAATAGTGTTGTTATAACTTTTGTGTGACATAAATAAATTCGTTGGTGATAAATTGAATTGATTTTGTTTTATTCACAATCCAGTGATACGAACCTTGATTGACAAGATAAAAACGTAACAATAATATTTTAAATGGAATAGATTTTAAATTATAAATGATACCCATTAATCAAGCTCTGTAAACTTTAAGAAATTATAAAATTGATGATCTGTTCGATCTTACGTAAAATTGATGGGTGTGAAGTTTTTCCCAAAATTCCTATTTTTATTTATGTGTCAGTTTCACACTGTTAAATTGAATTCCAATTTGAAAGAATCTAGATTCTTATTGAAATATTTAGTAATTTTATTAGAAAATAGAAAATAATCAAATTATAAATCAAACATAAAAATTATTTCTGAATTCCGGAATTTAGTCAGCTAATTTATTAACTAAATAAATGACCCTTTAGTATATAGGCCACAATTGCGATTTGAAGATTAATATGTGGCAGAAATTTATTTCTGGGTAGCGATTTTGGTCGCAATTTGAGGATTGAATTGAGAATTACCGGAATGCAATAGTATTGATAAATTGTATTGGTGTCAAAAGAATAGAGAAAACAGAGAATAAACATTTGAAAAATAAAAAAAACAATTCAATATTATCTCATGCGTACGATAGGAATGTTGTACATAATTTTATTTCCAGTAATTTTCTGTAAAATTTAAAACTAATAAAATGGTAAATTGAATAATGATTTAAAGATAAATCAAAATTAGCTAAAAATGGAAAATAAGTCTATAAGCTATAATTTTATTAATAATTTTAAATGATGAAAAGACACACGACGTACATCCTTATTGCCCATCCCCAAATCGCTAATTTACTTATATTTTTCACATTATCGCTCTTATTCGATGTTAAACAAAAAACAAAAAAAAATGATGGGCGTTTTTTTTAGTTTTTTGCAATGCCACTACATAAAAAGCCATGACACAAAAATGTGTGGTAGGATGTGTTAAGGGTATAAAGATTTTTATTTTTCTATGAAACGTAAAAAAATCGTATGGGATTTTCAAACACATTTTTTTATATCGTCTCTATTTTCAATTTAAATTGAACGTTTTTATTTACAAATATAAATAATTTGATATCAAATATATCGAAATGTAAATTGTGAACAATTTTGATTGAAATTAATAATCATTTATTAAGTAATTTTACATTTTTTGACAAATATTTTTTTCTCAAAATATCGTCGTGCTTCGTATTCCTCTAATCATAATAAATTTATTATGAAAATGTAATGTTTAGAGGAACACGAAGCACGACGATATTTTGAGAAAAAAATATTTGTAAAAAAATGTAAAATTACTTAATAAATGATTATTAATTTCAATCAAAATTGTTCACAATTTACATTTCGATGTATTTGATATCAAATTATTTATATTTGTAAATGAAAATGTTGATTTAAATTGAAAATAAAGACGTTATAAAAAAATGTGTTTGAAAATCCCATACGATTTTGTTTACATTTTATAGGAAAATAAAAATCTTTATTCCCCTCTTTATATTAATGATTTGACTTTTTTAGACTGAGGTCACGGCTACTTATGTAGTGGCATTGGTTTTTTGTTTACCATGATGCAAATAAGAGAGATAAAATGATACGAAAGAGAGGGATATAAAATATAATGTGGAAAATATAAGAAGTAAATTAGTTATTTTGACTTAGTGTTAATTCAAATGCAGTAGAGGAAGGATGTACGTCGTCTGTCTTTTCATCATTTAAAATTATTAATACAATTATAGTTTATAAATATTTTTCTGACTTATTTTCCATTTTTAGCTAATTTTTGTTTACCTTTAAATCATTATTCAATTTACCATTTTATTAGTTTTAAATTTTACAGAAAATTACTGAAAATAAAAATATGTACAACTAGTGATGTAAACGGTAATATTCTCGGTGGTAATATTACCGGTAAAATCGGTAATTTTAGGTAATATTACCCAAAGTGGTGTTACCGTGGTAATATCGGTAACACAAATTAAAAATGTTTTTTCCAAACAACTCAACTAGTCTAAATGCAAAAAGAGTTGTGACACCACTGTATTATACTTCCTTATGTATTATTAATCTACTACACCAAATTTTTGCTGTAAAATATAATAATCTACACCTTTTTCCTGTTTCATTGACATATTTATTTGGCAAATACGTAATGTAGCAGGAATCTGACCCTGAATATGATCCATCGCTCTGTCTGGGAAAAACACCAATCACTATTTTAACTAGAAAAGTGGCTGCATCGTCTTAGTCGATGAAAACCTCTATTGTGCTGGTATTTTGTTGACGTCGATGAACTATTACTCGAGCAATTTTTGTTTCTGATGCTCCATTAGGCTCAACCACAAAGTCGGCTTGTATTGATTTGTTGAAGAAATTGCGACGGTTCTATAAACTTTCTTCGAGATACCAACTTTCCAATCAATTGTTAGGCCTTGAGTACCATTGCGTCGAAGGGTGAGTCTTACTAAAAATTGGCGGCGCATCTTACGTTGCAGACCGGTGGAATATACACAGGGACTCCATAACAAATTATGTCATCAATACATCCAAAGCGTTTTCTATAAATCTACTCACTAAGGAAAATCGACATTTGGCTTTTAAAGTTGCTTTTCGAGAAAGTTAAAGCAGTGTTAAAAGGCGTCGAGATTTATAAATTTAATGTACTTGTTACTGACAATGGAACACACAATAAATCGGCTCGAAAAATGGTTAACAAAAGCTATCCCTATATTACCGAGTATGGGTGCATCTGCCATGGACTTAACTTGCTCATTGTCGATATCTTCAAGATTCAGTCTATCAACAGTTTGAAATTTTCAGTCAGTCGTACGGATGGTTTCGGAAATAAAAAATCTCACTAATTTTTCATGCTACATTCGATCTACATTCATGCTACATCAGGTATGCCCTGAAGGTGCCGGCTATCGAAGACGAAGTGAAGTCAGTTATGAAGGCATCTACGACCTCCTATTCGAAATTATTCACTGTGTTCTACCACCGATTGCTAAAAGGCCATCTTTTTTTGAGAGTTTGCTGCTTTGTCTAAAGTGGTATACAGTTTTGTTAATATAAAGCCAACTTTTGAATAAAATAAATGCACCAATTACAAAGAACTTATAAGTATTCACAAATCACGGGCCGAAAAATGCTTACAACCGCTACATTTTGCCGCAAATTTGCTTGAACCAGCTATTCGAGGAAAGAGTATTTCGGAATCACAGAAACTTGAAGCAACTGAATTTATTTTTAATGTCGCAGAATTTCACCCAAAACATAAGGACAAAAAATTACAATGTTGCAAGTGAACTTTTTTCATGACCGTTTGTGGTTGCAAATGACCAGCTCTCTGGTAAAATTTGGTGGGCGGGATTGTGTTCTACTTCACCTTTAAGTGCTTGGCGGTAGATATTTTAAGCATGCCTGCATCGAGAGCTGCAATTGAAAGCACATTCAGTACTTACGGTTTTATACACATAGCTTAACACGTAATCCATTGACTGTTGATCATGCAGGAAAACTAACGTACATTTTGCACAACTTAAACCTGTTAAGATCGAATGTAGGAAGTGTGGATAGCGAAGATGAAGTTATTCCTGCTGAATCAAATACAAATTATTGTTAACGGATGAAGCTGCATAATCCTATTCGCTTGAAGAAGAGGATGACTTGGGGGAAACTAAGAATTATTCGGTTATGGATGATGTTGAAGCTGAGGATGATAAATGCGTTGGCGGAGATGAACCATGCAGTGTTTAAAGAGTTTTATTGATCATAAACTCATATTTATGTAAAATTTATTATTTACTGTAGGCGTTGAAGACGACCTTGCCATCCTTCGACGTCTATCGAGGGACACCACGTCAAAGAAGTCAAGAGGTGACTATTTGGCTAAAAATTCGGCCTATATTGTTTCGCAACTGCCTTTCGCCTGATTTAGCTCCGCTTGACTTCTGACTATTCCAGAAACTCAAGAGATGAAAGAGAAGAGATTCAAGCGAAATCGAAGAAGGTTTTGTAGGCCATTCCTGAAATAGACTTTAACAACTGTTTCGAAGACTGGAAAAAACGTTGGCATAAGTGTATTCTATCCGAAGGAGATTACTTTGAAGAGGATGAAATATATTTGAAAGAATAATAAGCCGTTTGTGTTTTATTGAAAAATCTTACTACTTTTGTCCAAACGTCAAAATATTACTACTGTCTTCCACCGTAAAAAACGCCTAGGCGCTTTAAACGAATAGAGCGTCTACTGGGCGTTTTATTCGAATAATACGCCCAGAGCGTTTTATTCAAGTTAAACGATTTAAGTTATCAAAATACAATTGTTTTCGAAATTTGAATAATTCGTCGTAATACTATGAGGGATTTCATTATAAAATATATAAATTAATTCGAAAATTCATATGTTAAATTCATATTACTTTGAGTGATTGCCTTGACCTTGATTTTATTTGCTTCGTAAGAAGTTCAGCAGCTCGAAAGTAAAACGCGAAAAAATAAATGCTCAATTGAAAAAATCATGTCAAAATCAATCGAATATTCAAATTTTCTAGAGTATGTAAATCTAATTTGCGATCGAATAGATTATTATATTTAAACCTGAATTTCTGATATTTTGTTAATATTTCCAGATTTCTGTAAAATTCGTGAAAGTCGATTTCTTAAATTTTTAACCCGAAATGAATGGAACGTGAAGTTTCGAACCAATTCAAATTTAGTTCTTATTAAAATCCAAGAATTTAATATTTTTCAAGGCATTTGGCCAAAAAACTGTATTTTTTTATTAGCATAATAGCTTGTTCGGTAAATTAGTACTCTGTAAAGAAAATATATAATTTTAAGTTTAAATGCCGAGTAAATTTGGCCTAAGTAGAATTATCGTTTTTGACATGGTTTGGAGGAAGAATGATGATGTGGTAGAAGAATTATGAAACTACTGAATTTTCTTACTATACTATGTACGAGTAAAAGAATAATTTTTTCTTAGAGCTCTCGTATAACTCTTTTTCAGAATTACTTTATGGCGGCTTAAGAAACTTTCTTCGTCAAACATAGAGCATTAATAGAGCTGCTTACAACAAGCGGTCTTGAGTTCGATTCTAGCCACAGACCAATATTTAACCACATCAATGCATCGACAAACATGAAACACAATCGTTCGTTGGGCTGACCAGCTACTACATTCAACAAAGCGTTATAATTACGGTTCGAAAGGTACCAGTTGAGGCGCGATAAGCTCGATTCCGGCTTTAAAGCTAAAGATTTTTTTGATTTGTTTTTTAAAGTATTTAGAATTTTAATCTTGACTGCAGGCAATTTAGAGGTTTACCAACAAAAAGCTAATAACATATTCAAACTTTCTCCTCGTTAATGCAGTTCGCAGGATTACAGGTACAAATTTTTAACGTAATAGCTCAGATATTCTTAACTGTAAGTAAAACGTTTTTACTCGGCTCTTAATAAAATTTAATTTATAAAATTCTAAATTTTTCCAAGGCATGTTCGCTTGGCAAAATCCAAAATTCGGTTTATTTAATCACTAAATTTTTTAAGTTTCAAAATAATTCTATTCACAGGATACTCATTTAATTTTTCGTGGAATGGATTAGAGAACTGACCCCTTTCCTCTCCTCCAATTTGATAACGGAAGCAACTAGGAATGGCAATTAGCAATTTTAGTTTATATTTTAGGCAATGTGTTATCCATTATATTTTGTGTCCCCAATACACAAATAACAATTAGAATGCTTTTATTATTTATATACATATTAGTGGACCATGTGCTCTATCGGACAAAAAAAAGCTTTGTAACCAGATCTGAAAAAAATAATCACAGTTAGGTTTTTCTAATGGGTGCGAATCATTACCTACTTTCGGGCGGTAGGTATCGCATTTCCAAATTTTCCAATCGTCAAATTCGTTTTGTTTTTTTCGAGTTGCTTGAAGGGTACCTTTCTCTAAAACATGAAATTTTGGCGCAAATGTACCTTATATTCTTCTTTGTTTTACGAAAATAACATGATATTTACATTGAAAAATTTCTTTTTATTTTCTTAGTGGTATTCGAATTTCCAAATACAGCGCTTAGGCGTTTTATTTGATTTTTTTCCTTCATTTTCAAAATGTTCGTATTTTCAGCTACTCCCGTTTTTTACGGTGGAAGACAGTAGTGTTTTTTGGTACAAATTGGAATTAAAATATTGAACAAAAAGTGTGTTACCTATTTTACCCGTGTTACCGGTAATATTACCGGTAACATTACCAAATTTAAAAATATCGGAAATTTTACAACAGTATGTACGAGTACAATATTCCTTTCGTACGCATGAGATAACACTGAATTTGTTTTTTTTATTTTTCAAATGTTTATTCTCACATAATTCAAAAAAAAAAAAAAAAAAAAGTTAAAAATATTATGAATGTGGCCGACGAAGAATGTATAAATTAAAAACCATTTATTTATGCTGCTTTTTGTTTTTTAGAAGTTCACGAGCAATTTTTTTGATTGCGTATCCCAGTTGTACTTTGCGTGAGCAATCGAGAAATTTTGTTTGAGATGGCACGTTAAAAACATGAAACAGAAGTATAAAGCAAAAAAAAAAAAAGAAATCTTCGGTTTTCTTTAATTGGTTTTTCATGTTAAATTACAATGTTCGCATTTTTTCGTGCCTTTTTTACGAAATATGGTGTAAAGCAAAAACATCTATAATTCCAAGACGAACTATACGAAATTTAAAGGGACAAAGTGACTACTGCCCCTAGTGTTAGTTGTGTACATATAAGCCTTCAATAAAAAATCTAACCAACACTAATCTAATTTGTATTGGTTTTGTGCTATGAAATATGAAAAAAAAAAATACATAGGAAACAACAACAATTCACATCACGGCAACGCCGTATAATAATATCAAATAAAACGAAAGCTATTTATGCTTGTATTTATGTGTAGGTTTTGTGTTGTAAATAAAACCAATTACAATAACAACAATGGTTCTGTCATTCGAGATAATTGACTGAACGAAGACTGACCTTTTTATTTAAATGAAATTCATTATTTATTTTATTTGTATTTATTAATTATTGAATTATTTATTTATTATTTTGTTAATTACATGTTCATTGGGAAAGGTTTTATGCCTAATGGAAGCAACTGAATAGTTTACTAAGAAATGTGCTTCCATACGGCTTTTATCTCTTTAATATATTAAAAAAAATTATACCTTGTTGTTTATTTTATTTACCTACACGAAATTCGAATCTTATGCAATGTACTTCGTAGTGTATTCGTGCTGGCATTATTCAAATTTAACATAATTTCACACGATCGAAGTCATCCGAATGCCGCGAATGTATCAGACTCTGTTGATGAATATTGCTCAGCGGAGTGTGCACCATACTTGATGGTAAATATCCAGGTGGACTGAATATGAATAGACACATTGTTGATCCAACGTTGTTCTTTCGCAAAATCAATTGAATTATCGAAGAATGTTCACCCCCAATTTGTTTGCTTTGGCCCGTCGCCGTATAATTATTAGTATTGAAACCTCTAGCACCGCGCGTTATATTCAAGTCTTGTAGAGCATGTTTTCGTAATCCTTGCACAAAATGGCGGGCCCTACTTGGCATTTTACATTGTAGGTTTTTCATGTCAGTCCTACCATTTTCAACCTGCGTATATTGATTCGTTTGGCAAACTGGTTGTGATGTAATTTGTTCCTCCTCATTACTGTTAGTGAGCTGCCAATTTGGATTCCCATATTTTCGCACATCCATTTAGCAAACGAACTTACATCAAACGAAAAAAATCAACAATCTCCAAAGCCCTTGACCGGAAACAGAAGTACATGACAAATGGCGTAACTAGCGGACTATAATTCGTTAACAAGATGAATCTGGAATAAACATGTCTTTAATCTTGAGCGCTCTATTAAAATATATTTTTATATAACAAGAGCCACAAAAACAAGATGTCATATGTTTGTCGTACATATTTTTTGACATAAGGAAAAAGATGTATAACCTAACCTAACCTATTTTTATTACACTCTAGACTAAAAATTGGCACATTTCATTGTGTTAAAAAATACGAATAAGCGAACATATTTTAATGCTTTACTACATGTTAAATATTAAAATATTAAGACACAATTCGATTTTTAATATTAAGACACCTTTTAAATTTAAATTATCTTAATAATTTTTTTATTAAATATTCAAAAATGAATTCAAAAAGGTACAATATTTTTGTCAAGAGTGTACAAATAAAAAGTAAATATGTGTTTGTATGAAAATAAATGTAAAGTAATATGCGACGTTGCCGTCATCATTTAGTCACCAATACTACCTTCAGTAGCAATTACCAGCCAATAAAGAATAATAGTTTGTCTTGGAATTATAGATGTTTTTGTGTAAAGTGATGATCACGGTGAGGTATAAGAGAGCATCACCGTGATTGATCATTGATCGCTTTTGGAGCGCTCAGTCGTACAACAGGGATATTGTTTTGGATTTTTGTTAACGAAATAAAATGAATGTCTCGGTTACAACAACAATATATAGAAAAACATGAATTCCTCATGTTAAAAGATAGGGAAAAATAACTCAAGGCGAGCAGAAGCAACAAAAAGTTGAACCGATTTCACCAGCTTAGCTTATTTTTGATTCTTACCATCATGAGAAACACTCTAATACAGTAAAAATATTTTACGGCACACAATAGAAAAATGTACACTCCCCGACAATGAAATACGTTCATTTTAAATTATCACTGTATTTGATAGTGCCTACTGTAAAAATATTTTGTCTGTGTAAAAACGGTACTTTAACAAAACATAATTATGTGTAGCATAATTATGTTATATTTGAAAGCGAAATTGGAAGGAAAACAGAAACAGACAAAAAATATTTCAAATAGAGCGCGACAAAAGAATACGTTCATTATTATTTTGTTGTTTTAACTATTGAAATTTACTTTTTTATTAAAAAGT
This sequence comes from Tipula vernalis, assembly GCA_958295665.1. Lineage (NCBI taxonomy): Eukaryota > Metazoa > Arthropoda > Insecta > Diptera > Tipulidae > Tipula > Tipula vernalis. Next base: position 418,138,966 of record OY282558.1, read on the forward strand.
TGTTCTACTATAATTTCAAGTAAGTATTTTAAAAACGTTTCTATTAACTGCAATAACAAACATTAATTCAATCTTAGGAAATGGGTCGTGGAAAAAAAGTTGAGCGTCATGAAGTTCAGACGGTATTGGCTTTACATAGAAATGGGCTTAGCAATAGAAAAATTGCTTCAGAAGTCAATCGAAGCTTAGATGTGATCAACAAAATTGTAAAAAACCCCAACTATGGAGTAAAATCTAATTATAAAGGTCGAAAATCCGCATTAACTGAACGAGAAAAACGTAAAATTACTCGAATTGCTAGAAATTCCAGCAAAACCTCGCGTCAGATAGCAGCTTCAGCCAATGTTACATCATCGGTACGAACCGTACAACGATTTTTAAAACAAAATACATTCCTGAAACGACAAAAAATGCAGCGTAAACCTCCATTAAGTAAAAGCAACATTCAAGCCAGAAAGGTATTTGCTGAGAAACACATGAGCTGGACAAATGAATGGAATAATGTTTTATTCTCTGATGAAAAACGGTTTTGCCTCGATGGCCCGGATTGTTATAATTATTATTTTCATGATATTAGAACTCCTGAACTAACACAAATAAGCGGCAACAAGGTGGGGGTGGTATCATGGTGTGGGGTATTATATCTTCATTCGGCAAATGGAAATTTGAATTTATTGCGGGATCGCTTACTAGTGAAAAATATAAAGAATTATTAAACAATAAGTTTTTACCATTTTATCGACAACTTCGACGAAAAAAATTGATTTTTCAACAGGATAATAATGCACCAGCGCATAGTTCCAGAAATGTACAAAATTGGTTTGAAGCAAACAAAATCAAAATTATGGAATGGCCAGCAAAGTCGCCGGATCTTAATATCATAGAAAATTGTTGGGCAGAATTATCGAGAACAGTTTATGGCCAAGGAAGGCAATATTTTTCATTGAACGAGTTACAAATAGCAATAGAACAAGCAAGTCTCCAACTTAACAAGAATTATATCAAAAAGTTGTATCAGTCATTACCAAAACGAATTTTGGAAATTATCAAAAATAAAGGCAAGAGTATTCATTACTAAAATATGCAAAAGTAGTTTTATTTGTTATTATTCTTAAATGAACGTATTTCATTGACGCACCACGAAAACCATTTTCTGTTGTTACACGAGATTACGAAAGAGAAGGACACCAATATATATCTCTAATCATTTAGCAATTCGAATATGTAAATAACCGTTGTAGAAATTTTTTCGATAATTGTTTGATTTCAGTAAAATCTAAAAAAAATTGGTGAACGTATTTCATTGTCGGGGAGTGTATATTATACGCCGTGTATATATAAAAAATTCTCAATCCTCCATCCTCGTTTTGTGACCAAAATCGACGCTCTGGCGACAGGGAATACATCTTCAACTTGATGGATGGAGAATATATTCAGATTTCACGTGAACTATCAGAACCTGAGTCCAAATCTTGAACTTGATGGATGGAGAATATATTCAGATGTCATGCGAAATATCAGAAACTGAGCCCAAATCTATGACAAAGGATGTTTTGCCTTTATCAATTTCAGTCAAAAAGCAAATTAAAATTCGAAGATTAAATCGAAACAAATTTATTTCTCTGGTTAGGTGATATCTTCATAGCTTGATATGTGAGGAATTTAATCAGCTATTTCTTGAACTATCTGAGTCCAAATCTCTGGGAATGACCGTTAACGGCCTTTTATCAATTTCATGCAAAATCGCAAGTAGAACTTAAAAATTCGCAGCACATTTATTTCTCTGTTTAGGGGATACCTTTATAGCTTGATTAATTGGGAATTTGATCGACTATTTCGTGAACTATCACAACTTGAGTCCTTTATTTAACTTCAAAAATTTTATTTCATCGAATTGAGAAACTAACTTTCAAATTAGTAGTACCTATTTCAAATTACAAAATTTCCTGAATTTAAAATTATGGATTTTAAAAGTTATCAAGGTATTTAGTGAATTTAACAATTTTTCAATTTAGAAGTATTGACATTTAAGAACCAAATCGAAAATTAAAAAATTTCGAAACTTATGTTTATTTACTTCGGTCGCTATCTAACTAAGGAAACACTCGTAGATATTATTTGTATTGATATATTGATTTCAAATTTTTTATTTTATTTATTATTTATTTAATGCTATTCAACAATAATACGGGTACGTAAAGATGACGGATTTAAAAAGGCAGATTTTTTCAATATTTCTTTCCTTTGATGGTGTCGATATTATTATACCATATTCTATGGGAAAGCAAAACTTTTTTTTTTGTCTGACATTTTTACTCCTACGTCTATGTTTACAAATCTAATTCCTCATTTTTATTTACAAAACTTTTTATCGTCTTTTATATCATTTTCTTCTTATTCTTGGCATATTTCTTCAAGTTTTCCAATTTATTATTTAGCCCTATATCGAGATTTGAGGTTAATCGGAAAAGATTTAAAAGAAGGAAAAATGTTTTGCTCTTCCTCCAATAAATGAAATGTAACCTAATTATCTAATCAAAATCAGGAGAAATGTATATAGATACTAATCGTACTTAAGCAAAAAATAAAAAGGGATGAAATGGATACACAAATCAAAGGTAATCGGGAGTTAAACTTTAAAAAAGATATGAAAAGGTATAAGTAAAAGTTAATTATGGGATTTGTTATTTATGTGCGCAGATTTACTCTGGGGCGCTAACTAATCTATCGAGTAATACTACATAAACTACAAAGTACAAACCATTTTATATAATACATATACATACATATTTACGTCACGTATACAATAGTAAAAAAAAAATTATAGAACTTATTTTTAAATAGATTCCATATAGCAAAAAACTATAATAAAAATGAAATAAAAATACTTAAAAAGTGGTATGCTGTTGGGGTGGCGTATGGTAGTCAGGGTTTGTTCTAAATTTAAAAAAAATTTCAATGGTTTCACAGTTTACAAAAGCTATAAACTATGTACTTGGAAGGGAATAAAAAAAATGTATTTTTATGTGCATTTTGTGCAAAGTAATTAAAAAAAAAATCAATAAAGTTAAATTGTTACATCAATCAATATTGGTTTGCAGTTTACACTACTTAGACAGATGTCGATCAAGTGCACTGTAGAATTGTCCATAAACGATATAAAATGACACACGCTGCTAAACAGATAGCTTTATCCAAGCATGGTGAAGAATTGTTTTAAAACATTTTTTTTTCATTGATTGGGAAAAAATCGTTTAAACTTTTAAAATAAAAAAATTATGTAGCAAATTATTTACGTGGGCTTACGTTTTTTTGATGGAATCCAATTTTTTTATTTTATTTTTGTTTGATAAAACTTTTCGTTCTGTATGAGTAATCAACCCACCCCCAAACTACATAAAATGTATTTGGTATTTACGTTTAATTAACCTTTTTTTCGTTGTGCTATATGTGATGTAGAACGCTACAATTTGTAATTTAATGTCGACGTGATGGTTGACTAAATACTGATTACAGATTGTACCATCGTAATCTTCGTACGATCCTCTATAAACTCGGCTTGGTATACTTAAGTGTTTACTTTGGCAAGATTGCTCATCTTGTAAAAAAACCCTTATTAAAGTATCGTGATAAATATTAGCCTTTTGAGCGTTAATTAAGTTGATATTTTATTAGAATAAAAATTGCCTTTGAACCCAACAAACATCTCGCAATTTAAACATTTCATTTTAACAACAATATTCAATTTAATTTATATTTATAAAAATAAAATTTTATATTGGATATGTACATGCATTACATGTATTATAGGTAATGTAGCTAAAACACGAAGGTACTCTGCACACGTATACCAATATAAATTATCTGAGAAAATTATCAGTTGGCTATTTTAGTTTAGCAAAAAGTTACAACAGTGCGATGAATTGTAATCGTCATGTAAATTGAAAATCGATAAATTAGTCTGCCCTGACGTTTAATTAGATAGACTATTTGGTGAAATATAAAATTGTAGAGCTAAACTTAATTGGTAATAATGAACAATACAGACTTCGAGAGATGGAAGAGATGGTTTTAGGAAAATATTCAGTTCACCATCAAAAGCATAAAATGTTATCGACCAAATTGGTAAAAAGTGTGAACATTTAATAGGATTATCCTTTTTATCCGTTTGAAGTATTTTTTTTTTTTTTTTTGCTTTATCCACATTATCTTATTAAAATGTATTGAATGCATTAAAATTCAATGATTTGGAACATTAATTTTATTCCTGTATTATCTCTTTGTATACCGAAAATTGACAAAACATAATTAAAAATTTAATATCCAATTAAATTTTTTTCTATTTATACAAAAATACTTTTATCTGTTGTTTATATATCAGACCTTTATACATTATACATAGAAATGGCTCTTGGTGATTTTTGTTTTGCATTTAATTATGGCTATGTATTAGGTAATTAGATACAATTATCAACAATTCATAAATATTTAAATTTGTCATTACTATTTAGTGCGATGATATTCAGTTGTTGAATTTGAATAATTTGGTTATTAAATATGGTGATTAGAGTAAACTTATCATTAAAAAAAAAAAAATTGACTTTAATTACTGTACTCGCATATTTGACTACTAATTATTTATGTCGAGATCTGTATGTTAAAGTAAAATCCAGTTGAACCGAGAAAAGAACCACCGGCACCTTCCTTATTCTGTTGATTCGTAGTGATCCAAAGAAATGAATACATATTCGTCAAAATTGTCTCGTCGATTCTCTAATTCGCATCAAGCTCTGTTCGAGATCGCTTGCCACTGCCGAAAATAGTTGTGCTTCTAGATAAACATAGAGTTCGTTGGGCTGGAATTACGGTCCCTCGGGTAAAATTTGGTACTTATGGAAGGAAAAATCAAAAGTTTTTTAGTATTAGTAATGGTTCTAAAGCTTATCAGAAGAACAACAACAAAGAATAAAATTCATTAGTGATTTTCCCAAACTTAGTTCCCACATTTGGCATTAGAGGCGCCACAATCCACAAAAAATATTTTTTAAAAATGACAAACGCACCTATATGATATGATATCATTTTAAATAAAACACTTGTTTAATATTTCGCAAATTTGAGATACAATTTATTCTCAATCGATTTCGACTTGCTAGGTCAGGAGTTCATCAGGAGTTAAACTAACAGTCACTTACAAAAATGGTGGTTTAAATATAAAATTACTAGTAATAAAAACACACAAAGACTAACAATCATAAAAAAAAAAAAAATAAATTTTTTTTTAAAAATATATATAACTAAAATTTTAACCATAAAAATAAACTAATACAAACCAAAAATATAAGCAAATTGAAGAAAAAAGGCATAACATCTATCATAAAATAATTTAGGGGTGCGAGTAAAAATAAAAGAGAGAATAAAAGAGAAATAAAAGAGAATATTATTTTATGAAGGTCGATTATGAAATAACACAGGATCAGTGAGGGGTGAAAATCGAATCTTTCTTTGTTCATTTAAGATATCTTGGTTAAAAAATATAGCTTTCCTAATTTCGTATGATTCTAGGGTATCTAAACGCCTACCTTTATTTTGTATATGCAAAAAAAAATAATTAAAAATAAAGGTAGGCGTTTAGATACCCTAGAATCATACGAAATTAGGAAAGCTATATTTTTTAACCAAGATATCTTAAATGAACAAAGAGAGATTCCTATAGCTAAGCAACTAAGCTTTTGCATCTAAGCAACTCCAAAATATCACGTGAATCATCGTATAATGGTGAACGTGATGAATGTTCTGATGGATAGGTAGTACTTCCTTCTCCCTCAACTCATTCAACTGGTTCTCCAGCTCAGTTGTTTCTGGTGTAGTCAACAAGTTTAAATCGTTGTGAGCCATGTTCTTCTTTATCGATGTAACCAAATCGTGCAAATTATGGGCACCATGCATTAAATGTGCTGTTTCATATAACGTTTTTTTGATGCTATGCTGAGCGGTCCCTATGGCAATAATTTGAATATTGGCGTCTCGTAACACACAGCCGGCTTCGATTTCTACTATACCGGAACCACGAAAGATGTAAGGCTGTATTCTGGAATCACATATGACATCAACAGTAGTTTCGTTTGGTACCACATATATCCACTGATTTGGGACATGAAGTTTAATCCAATGGTTGGTAGCGTTTATTGTTCTAATGTTGCATGTTGTGTCTAACCCGTCCTTCCGTTGCAAAATGGCTATCTCACATTGATTAGGGTCATTCAGGGAAATAATAGGTGACACTTCACACAAAAATTGCTTATGTTGGAACATATGGCATCGGTTTACATCTTCTTTTGTCATCAACGCGAAATGTTCGCGCCGATTGTCCATGGCCAAATAGTCAGTTGAAGGGACAATGTGTGACTGCGTGTTTCCATGAGCAATATCTGGTACAGGAATTATAGCTATAAGCGTATAATCCCATGCAAACGAAAGTGGTATTATGATTTCAATTATTACATACTTCTGGGTTACTCGGCTGCGTACGGTCATACTTTGGTACACATGACGGAGGTCATGAATATTGTGGCCCGGAAGAGTAACGGTTGTTGGCACGTGTTGTCGGATCCCTTGCAGCTCTTCTTCTAGCTGAGTTGGTGTAAGTATGGACGGGTGCAGAATGTCTTGATGAACATGATGAACCACGTCAAGTAAGCCTTGCTGTGTATCCTCAAGGCTCTTAAGCACTAAAGTCATTTCAAGCAAGTTTATAAACACTGAGCGCACTCTATCTTCATATGTTCTATATTCCTGTAGCAGCATCATATCCTGTCGCAGACGATGTTGTTCCTTGATTAAGTTGTTTATCGCTGTGATGGTAAGATTGGAGTTATGTCTCACTAACTTTACGGTGTTATCTATTACGCTTGTTTGATTTTTTATCAGAACCAATAGATGATTCTCGTTGTTGCCAATTGCCTCAAACTGAGCCTCGTATATTTCAGCCTCACGCTGACTAAGAACTCCGAACATGTCCCCTAGTACCAGGCCGACGGTATCTCCGAAACCGCGTTTTACCCGTCTCCGATCCTGATTGCTTTGAAACAATAGCACATTATCTGCGATCAAATTATTGTATTGCCATAGGAGTTGTTGGAGCATGATGTTACAACTTAGATTAAGCTCCGCGCACACCGTTGTTAACTCGGTGTGAGCTTGCTTAAAATTCTCAATTTCATCCCAGTAGCTGCTCAGGTTGTAATGAACTACTAATGTCCATCTCATTGCCACAATTTCGAGCTTGCCTAATTCCTCGAAATGTATTCCGGTGGACTTGTTGAATGGAGTAATCCGGATGTCTGCTTGTGCTAACCCCAGAAGGCAGCAAAAAGAGAAAATTGCAAGAGCTACTTGGTTTGCTCTACCTAGCTTTGCTCGTCGCTGAGGTTGTTGCCTGGGAGCAGCGTTGTTACTGCTAGGTAATGCGTTGCTGACTTTTTCTTGTCTAGGACCTGCGCTGTTACTGCTAGCGGAGCCGTTGTCAATATATGGTGCAGGTGCTGCATCACTAAGTTCTTTCTCAATCGGAAGTTTGCATAATTTGACAATTGGTCTTTTGTATGTCGCATCCTGGCATTTAATTGTTGCGACTCTAACTAGGTCATCCCTGCCAGCATGAACCTCAAGAACACGTCCCAATTTCCATCGAGTGGCAGGTAGCTGATCATCTTTTAATAGTACTAGATCGTGTACTTTTAGATTGGGTTGGACATTTTTCCATTTATACCGCTGTTGTAGTTGGTGAATGTACTCGGATGACCAGCGTTTCCAATATTGTTGTACCATTTGTTCAATCATGAGCCATCTTGAATTTAACCCAATGGCTTCGATGCTCGCAGATGGTGGCGCCTTGAGTGCATCACCGATAAGAAAATGCCCTGGTGTTAGTGCTGTTAGATCAGAAGGATCATTTGAAAGTGCTATTAATGGCCTGGAGTTGAGACATGCCTCGATTTGGCTGGTTACCGTGTACAGTTCTTCAAATGTTAATGTGGATTCTCCTACAACCCTCTTGAGATGGAATTTTACTGATTTTATTCCTGCTTCCCAAATGCCTCCGAAGTGAGGAGCATGAGGTGGTATGAAATGCCAGTTAGTACCATCAACAGCTATCATAGCGGCGATGTCGGTTGGTAGTGATTTTATGGCGGTGTGATGATTCTTCTTTAATACATCATCAGCTCCAACGAAATAAGTTCCGTTGTCGGAGTAAATATCCGTGCATAAGCCTCGTCTGGACACGAATCGTTTGTAGGCGGCAATGAATGCTGCTGTTGTTAAGCAGCTAACTATCTCGATATGAATAGCTTTTGTTACCATGCATATGAATAGAGCTATGTATCCTTTATATGACTTGTAACCTCTTCCTCTAGTTGTCCTTAGTTGGATGGGACCAGCATAGTCGATTCCTGTTTTTGCGAATGCTCTTCCTGGCTGAACCCTAGCTTCTGGTAAGATGCCCATTAGTTGATCCGATATGTGTTGTTTGTAGCGGAAACATTTTAGACATTTTCGCACTACATTGCGGACAGCACGCTTACCATCTATAACCCAGTATTTGTTTCTTAAGTGTGTTAAAGTAAACTGAGTACCACCGTGCATCGTGTTACGGTGGGTTTCTTCAATGATTCGTAGTGTGATAATATTATGGCTGTCCAAAATGATCGGATATCGGCTGGTGGCTGGAAGATCTGCGTTTCGTAAACGCCCATTTACACGTAACAGGCCGTCATCGCCTGCCATTGGGTTCAATGACGCAAGCCTGCTTTTGTTGTTAATTTTTCTTGCAAACTTGAGGCAGAGAACTTCATCATGAAAATCTTGTTCTTGCATGATTCTGAGGATTGTAGTTTCCGCGTCCTGGAGTTCTTGATTTGATGGCACTTCATTCCATTGGTTTGCAAGTTTATTACGATTAATGAAACGTTTACAGTACGCGATGATCCGTTTCAATTTGTTGATGTTGGAATGGCGCTTGAATAGTGCTGCAAACGGGTTGGCTTCTTTTACTGCGATGAATGCTTGCATGACCTTTTCCTCTAAGTCATTTGGTTCTAATACCACCAGGTTTTCTGGTGTAGGTGTATCTGATATTACCTCGTTTTGAAGAAAGTCAGGTCCCTTCCACCAGAAATGGTTGTTTGCCAGCGCCAGTGGCGTTGTTCCACGTGATGCTATGTCCGCCGGGTTGTCACTTGACTTCACATGATTCCATGTTGTTGTTGGTAACATACTATTTATAGCCGATATTCTATTTGCCACAAATGTTTGGAACCGGTTTGGTTCCCCCTTTATCCAACACAATGTAATTGTTGTATCGGACCAGGCATACGTTTTGACGTTATTGAGTCCCATAGCACTCTGAACATGATTCATCAGTTTTGCCAATAGCAATGCTGCGTTTAACTCAAGACGTGGAATTGGCAGCTTTGTTTTGATAGGGGCCACTCGTGTTTTTGACATTAATAAGTTTGTGGTAATGTTGCCCATACTGTCGATGTTTCGGCAATATACCACGGTAGCGTATGCCATCTCTGATGCATCTGCAAATCCATGAAGCTCAACTGATGACTCCCTCGTTATACCAATCCATCGAGGAATTGCAATCTCCGTCATTATTGACATCTCCTCTTTGTACTTAACCCAGCTAGTGTTTAATGTTGCTGGTAATGATTCATCCCAATCTATTCCAATTCTCCAAGCTTCTTGCATCATCAGTTTGGCCGTGATGGTTATTGGTGATAGCCATCCTATGGGGTCGAATAATTTTGAGGAGTCTGATAACAATGAACGCTTTGTTGGATTGCAATCGGATAGATGCAATTCGGATACATCGAACTTAAAAACGTCCACAAGGGGATGATATATTATCCCTAAGGTTTTGACGGAATCATTTAGCTTGATTGATAGGTTGCCTGTACGATGCAATTCACTGGGAATATGATCCAGAACGTCCGCAGAATTCGAAGCCCATTTCCTTAGAGTCATTCCGCCTAGCTCCGTGAGAGTCCTTAGCTGATTCACGGCCAAGATTATTTCCGCCTTGCTGTCACCTCCAGTTAAAAGATCATCTACGTACAAATCTGATGATAGAATTTTAGCAGCGGTTGGATAGATACTGCTATTATCTTCTGCTAGTTTTAATAACGCTCTTACGGCTAAGAAGCTGGCAGCGGTGGTGCCATATGTAACAGTGTTTAGTCTGTAGGTGGCCATAGGTTTTGTTGAATCATTTCGTCATAATATGCGCTGAAAATCTCGATCCCGTTTATGAATCCAAATTTGTCTGTACATTTTTTCGATATCAGCGGTTATGACGAATTTGTGTCTACGCCACCGGAGGAGAATGTCAACTAAGTCCTCTTGCAATTTTGGGCCAGTCATCATTAAATCATTTAGTGACACTCCCGTAGTTGTTTTTGCAGAAGCGTCGAAAACGACCCGGAGTTTGGTAGTTGTACTATCTTGCTTTATAATGCCATGATGTGGTATATAATAGCTTTCACTCGCTTTCAAGCGTTCAGACTCTGTGTTGATTATCTTCATATGTTTTAGGTCAATGTATTCTTGCATGAACTGATGATAATTCTGCTTGAAAGATGCATCCTTGTCGAACTTTCTTTCGAGCTGTAATAATCTGGCTACCGCTGTTCGTCTTGACTCCCCCAAGTTGATATTATTTGTCTTAAATGGAATCCTCACCATGTATCTTCCATCGGGGCAGTGCTCTACAGTTGACTCAAAATGTGACTCAATCTTGATTTCTTCCTCAGTGCGGCTCCTTTCCTCTGGAATATTGTCGTTTTCGATGAATAATTTTAGTTGTTCCTCAATCGTCTTGGTAGTCACCATGCTTGTTATTGTTTGGTCTGCAAGGGCTCCTAAGTTGCCAATAATGGTCCACCCAAATTCCGTACGTTGAGCCATGGGTTCATGGCGTTCTCCCTTCAGGATATCGTTGGTTACTAATAATGGGTAATAGTCCGCACCAATTACCAGGTCAATGGGTTGTGACATATTGTATTGTGGATCCGCTAACTGTATGTTGTGGAGATGCTTCCATTTGTCGACATTGATGTTGGTCTCAGGAAGCTGTTGCGCCAGTTTATCAAATATTAAGGCATCGATATTCAAACGAAAACCTCCAAAGAATCTTGGTGCTATCTCGACGTTGATAGTCTGCCGACATATGCCAGCACTATTTCCGCCTATACCCGAAATGTTGACGTGGGTTTTTTGTCTTCTAATATTCAATAGGTTGGCAGCCTTTGATGATATTAAAGTGGCTTGAGATCCAGAATCTATCAAGGCCCTTAACAAGATGATCTGCCCATTACTAGTTGTTGCTTTAATTAGTACAGTTGGTAATAGCACAGGTCCTTGTTGGTTGGCCAGGAAAGTCTTAGCTGTGCTCATGCTCGTTGTAGCGGCGTTGTTGCAATGCAGAAGGGTGTGATGTTGCCCCTTGCAGACAATACATACTGCCGCTCTACAATCACCTCTCTTATGAGCTTGGGAGAGGCAACGAACACAGCGGCCGGACTCATTTATCAACCTTGCTCTATCCAGTGTCGACATTTCCCTGAATTGGCTGCATTGATCCAGCCTGTGATTTTCTCTGCAAGGTTTGACCAGACATTTGTTGATGGACGTCGCTGCAACCACTCTATTTAATGGTGGCATGGTCAGTGGAGGTGCTCTTACCGTTGTTGGTTTGGCGCCCCCCATGGTTTCCAAAGACTGGAATCTTCTCTCCATAAAATTGAAGTATTCTTTTATGTTTGGAACTTCTCGAGGTTTGGCTAATGTTGTTTCATACAGCCTAGCGGTATCGGGATCTAACTTCTTTAGCAATATAAATGCCACAAATGACTCAAATGGGATGGACATTTGTAGTCGTTCTATATTGTGCAACATCTCCTTTGCAGTATCGTGATGGTTACGAATTGCCCCGGCAGTGGCTACTTGTATGGTTGGTAATGACAACAATGTGTTGAAATACTTGCTCGCCAATAATCTTGGATTTTCAAATCTTGCCTGAAGCAAGTCCCAGGCCGCTCTGTAATTCTCACCCGTTGTTGATAGGTGACGGATCAGCTGGGCCGCACTCTTCTGAACGTGAGATTTTAGGTACGTCATTTTCACCGTATCGGAAATTTTCTTATTCCTATGAATAACTTCGGTAAAAATGTCGTTGAATGAACTCCACTGCTCATAATCTCCGGAAAAAGTGGGAATTTCCACTTTTGGGAGCTTGGTACAACCTGTTGAAACTTCTTTTGCCTCAATCTGAGCTTGCTGCAGTCGAATAATTGTTATTTCCACTTTATCCTGCAAGGTGTCATGATAGTTGTTTATGAAATAATTATCTGTCCGATGTTCTTCCTCTGACTCCACCATGATAGTAGTGTGCAGCTCATCAATTTGGTCTACTCCCTTTTGCAATTGATGAACCTTTAGTTGCACATATTCCTTTGTAACTTCTCCCATTTCTAAGGCGTAATCAACTGACCCGATTTTTTTGAACAATTGACGCATTAGCACGTCCTGTTTTTTTAGCAACTGCCTGATGCCATGTCCATCAGATGTGTCTCGCTCGTTGCCATGTAGCGATGAATGTTGTTGGGGTTCATCGCTTTCACTTTGCTTCGGCTCTGCCCCCTCGTTGTTGTTTGACGGAGCATGGGTTTTTGCACCGAAACCCGGGATATCGGGTGGCGTAACCACAAACTCGTCATATCCGCTGATATCGAATTGCTGAAGTTGTGAAATATCCGCCGTCGATATTGTTGGTGTTAATGGAGGTCCGGCGTTTAACCGTTGGCGCATGTCAGCTATCAGAATCTCGTAATTCTCCGAAACTTCTTTCCTCTTTTTGAGGTATGGATGACTTGAATCTAGCGGTGGCTCTGCAGCACGAATTTCTTCGTCGCCTGCTAAATACTTCACGTATAAAGCCTTTACCTTTGCTATCCGCGATTCCAAGTACGACTTAGTTTTGCGGGATAAGCTATCTTTGCCATAATTTCTCTGCAACGTTGTTATTTCTTCGGCAATTTCTGCCTGCAGCCGTAGTTTGCTCTCCATGTTGTTAATTAATTTACGCTGGTTGTGGCGTATCAAATTTTTGCTGCCGTTACGTCTGGAACGACGTCAGCCGCAGTCTTTCCCAATTGTTGTTATCGGCTCGGGAAATGCGCTCTGTGTAGCGCTTGTTGATTTGCAGATGGTTCGTCTGGAACGACGTCAATACCTGCTTGTCCGACTTGTTGTTTTACTAGCCTCGGAATTTGGCTCCTCTTGTGGTAAAGATGGCACTGAATATCCGATTGTTGTTGACTGGCTTCGGACTTGCAGATTGCGGAATACGCTCTTTGTAGCGCATCCGGCTCGAAGGACCATGAAAAACTTAAGCCTCTGCTTTGAATTTGTGGGAGTATTAGCCTGGTTACCAGGAAAGGGCCAAGCGAATACTCGAGAGAACTTTTAATTAAACTAGTTTAACGTTCGTTTTAATTCTGCTTTATTTTACCATATTCCGTGCTATTTATACAAAATGTGATACATTCTACACTACATTCTACATTCTATATGTTATGTATGTACAGAATATATACATAACATATACTAATTTTCTCACATTATCAAAAAGTGCAAAAAATATAATTTATATACAAAATACATATTGAGCATTTTGAGATAACATAATTTTAAAACCTGTTGATCCGTGATTCAACATAAATGTTGAGATAAAAATCAACAATTTTCGTGTTTTATATGAAATTTTTCACATATAAATCTTACTGTCCCACGGTTACAATAGCGCTGCCCAAGTAAGCAAAGATAAAACCAAAAATTGAATTTGGCAAATGGCTAATTAAAAGAAAAAAAAAATAACATAACAGCCAACTATAAAGTATCATGACTTTGGTTGTTTGGTCAATTCTCCGAAAAGGCATTCAATTAAAATCGCCAATTTCCACCTAAGGAAACACAACGAATTCTGTTGGATGATTTTGTGCTTCTTGATTTATCTACAAAGTTATTCATCGGACTGTCAGCAAATGTACAAAATAACTAATTTGTGAGGGCTTTTATGCATAAAACATCGTGAGTAAGTACCATAAGTTTGATTTACGATCAATTTTATTCGAAATTGAATACAAATAAAATCTTGTTAGGCTAAAGGAGGCTAGGAGGAAAAAATAAATATAAAAATGCACATTAAGTACTAAAAATGGGAAAATAATCTTAGATTACATTTTAGATTTTTTTAAATCATTTTTTTCAATCATTAGTGCTGCTGTCTTTCGGAAAATAAGATCTTTAGGAACAGGAATATGAGTGAACATTATGTATATGACTGATTCCACTATAAGCTAATTTTTTACAACAAATAATGTTATAATAACTATAAGGGGCATCCCACTCAAAAAACGACCGAAGATGGCAAATTTCTACAGATGTAATGTTATTTTTTAAACATTCTTTTTGTGTATCGATACAAAAATGTAAACAAAACCGATTAACATGAATATAACTGACAACTAGACATGAATTATACGTAATTTTTATTTTAGCCTTCGGTTGTCCTGTTATTCGATATTTTCGTTTTGACCGTTTTTGAAACCTGATTTTTGCTCCAACGTAAAGTGTTGTACTCGAATTTCGGTTCTAAGTAATATCACAGCAGAAAGATTAACCAGAATAGACATTGCGTGGACCAAATTTTTTTTCATCTTACCTTCTTTTTTGGACATTGAAGTATAATTATTTTTGTATATTATAGTAGTTAATACAAATTATGCTGTCAAAACAAAACTTGTCAAATAATTTCACTAACTGTATTGTTAAGGATTCTCAATTTTTATTATTTCAAAGCAAAACCAGTAAACCAAAGAATACATAACCCAACTTTCTCTTACCTTCAGCAAATCAAGGTCAAAAAAATGACTCCACATTTTTCTATACAAAAACAGCGTTATGTCTCTTCTGGTTGTATTCTGTGGTAATATCGTCAGAAGCCGTACCATTTTAGAAAGGTATTAGTTTAGCCTAAATTATTACGCATTAATTTAATTTTTGTAAAGGTCCGTTATCATAGATGTGATAGTCAGACAGATCTATGTTTATTTTTTGCCACTAGATGGCTTCAAGGTTGAGAAAACGTGTTTTACATTGTATGAATGTTTACAATTAATGGGAATTTCTTTAATGATTTTCATAGAAATTTAAGAAGTGATTGACAATATGGCAAGCCTTTGAATAATCTAGTTACAGTTTGACCACCAGGGGGCTGTAAATCTAAAATTTACAGATTATTCGAAATATAAATTGACAAAATTGATTAGGTATCACAATTAATGAAAATTTTACTAATAATTTTATGGCTTATACAATAGTGGTTCGAATAAGTGCAAATCGCGAAATGTCCCGTTCGCAATTTGGCCACCAGAGGGCTACAAAATTGAGAATAACGGATTTTTCTAATGAAAAGTTGTCAAAAGTGTACACTTTTAAGTTAGACCACCGATTCCAACAGGGAAAACTAAAGTTTAAAATCAGTTCTGCGCCACACAATTGTTGTCAATAGAAGAAGAGTTGTGGCGCAAAGTTGATGTTTTCTTTAGAATTAAAATAAATGAAGATATCTTATTTTTACGGTTATTGTATACAAAATTATTTTTATTTTTTTATAATCGTTCAAAGAACATAAATTTAGAGAAACAGAATTCGAAAATATTTTAGTCCTAATAGAATTTGTTTCAAGGGATGTTTTTCAATGTGTTAAGTTTTGAATATCGTTTATTAAGCTTCTTTTTGGTTTCTGACATACTAGTAGCTCTCTTAATAGAACATCCAGCATCATCTTGTGGTCTCTTACCGTGACTTGTGGCAATGAAGTTCCATTCACAGTCATTATTGAAATCATGTTCAGAAAAACAATAAACTTTTTTCGGAGCTGTATATTCCAATAACTATATGTCTCCACTTCCGATATTAATGCATAGGAAAGTATGCTCATGTCAGCTGCTGATGATTTGTAGTACGCGACGATTGGAAATAAAGTTGCTTGCTGTGTGTCCCAAAATGCCTAACATATCAAAAAAAAATATAAAAACCAGGCAATAAAACGTGTGCATGATGGCATTTTGATCCTGAAAAGTGATTTCTATAATTAGCACATAAAATAATTACCTACAGTTTTATACCAAAGCGGCCTACATTAAAAAGGGCCTGACTTGAAAAAAAAGAAAAGTAAATTGAGGGCCGGTACAAACACATTATTTTCACATTTTCAGCCTTCTTGTGGTCAAACTGTAGCGGGTTGGTAATTGTCTAAGAAAATCATTGGACAAAATTCCATTAATTGTAAATATTCACAAATTTTTTACAAAGGATTTTTTATCAAACGCTGCTTTGGTTGTATTACGATTTTCGTAGCTGTGCCATCTAACGGTAAAAATATAAACCTAAATTAAGTATTTACCCGAGTTTTCGCTCGCAGCCTTAGAACCGGAAATCAACACTTTACGTGAGAGCCAAAAATCAGATTTCTAAAACTGACAAAACTAAAATATCGAGTAACGGAACAACTGAAGGTAAAAATAGAAAGCAAAGACGAAGCTTTGACTTGGTCCGTATTGTAATAAAAATACCCAAATAGAGAAGGTCATACTTATCGAGAATAAAATATACTCTGTTATTCAATCGAAAAGTATTCTGGAAAAGGGGAAATAGTTTGGAAAGGAGGACATATTCTGGAGAAAAAGCAAATTTTTTAAAAATATTTTAGAAAGGGCGAATTAACTTTGTTCCCTTTATTCAAATTTCCGCTTTATACAAGAAAAGGCGGTTCAGTCGAGTGAGTGTTGAATTGTACATCGTAGCCTACTTTCAACGCAAAAAACACTCTTGGTGTCTTCTACCAGTGAACATTTTGGTTTCATTATTATTATAAGGCTGTTCCCCAAACTGATACTTATTTGTGGAACCTAACTTATTCAAATAAGCAAACTGGCGAGGTAACTTATTTTCTGTCCTTTTCTAGCAAGAAAATCTATATTGAATATGTCAACATTGTCAAACCTTTTATTTCTGTTTATTTTAAAGTTGTGAATAACACTTTAATAAAAATATAAACTATTGTAATTATGTATTTAAAAATAATAAAAAGGAAACAATATAATACGCGATGTAAAGTATTTTTTATTAAACTAATGTCTGAATACATATTTTTAAATAAATAATTGTTTTAACACCAAACAAATATTTTGTTAATTTCTGTTGTTTGGACGTCGCTGTCAAAATAAGTAACTCAAATCAATTGGAACGGTTTTACTTACTTATTTAAGATGGACGCAAATAAGTCAATAAGTACGAAATAAGTATTGGTTTGGGAAACAGCCTTAGAAGGTTTTTTTTAGCCGAAATAAACAATTTGGTAAGAATTGATACGTTGAGTGTCCGTAGAAAATTGCCAGGTTGTCGTAAATTCTCTTCATAAATCAAACATGCTTAGGTTATCCAAAAATCTTCTCTAAAGGTTGTGATCTTGTCCACTATCGATTTCCCTACGTTTTGATGAGTTCGTTGTAATCTGGCTTGTACACTTTGGTAAGTTGTTATTTAAATCCAAGCAGCTTTGAGCTCATTAAATAGGTACGGTTCGAACTGGCTTATGTCCTTCCTGCTTTGTGTTGAAGCGAGAACTGTGTGTAAAAGGCTATGCACATAATAAAATTATATCTTCATATCAAATATTGGAACTTTTGAAATTTAACAAAATTCTCAGAATCAATGAGTTGCAGTAACCCATTCTCAGTTTGTTGTTATATACAGGGTGTAAAAAATGTACCGGGACGGTCGAATATTTTGAATGGTACGCACCCCATCGAAAAACCAAATAATACGTATTTAATATTTTTGAAAAAGCTATTTAACTATACTAAACTCGACTTCCACCCCCACCTCTGTGGTTGGGGTGGAGGCAACTTTGATATCTTACATGGAAACTCCAATTTTTTTTACAGACAATTGATCTATCAATTTTTATTTTTAGGATTTGTCGTTCGAATTCTCATTTTTTCCAACAGCAATTACAACGCCATCTGGCCCGAAAACAAAAAAATATTTCAGACAAAAGTTACGTATTTTTTGACGTAGAATCCGAATCTGTAATAAAAATTCGGGGTTTCCATTTAAGATATCAAAGTTGCCTCTACCACCAACCACAGAGGGTGGGGTGGGGTCGAGTTTAGTGTAGTTGAATAGCTTTTTCAAAAATATTAAACACGCATTGTGTACCATTCAAAATATTCGACCGTCCCAGTAGATTTTTTACACCCTGTATAAGTAAAACACGTATTTCCAAGCTTTCGATTCGTTCGACCAACTTACTATATCATCATGATTGTTTTTGGGATTACCGTTGTTAGATTGTCGAGTCTTTCATTGGGCCATGTGGCAAAAATGGTTATAAATCGGTTGGTAGTGTGCTAACTAATTGCTAGTGATCCAATTTTTTAGTTTAATCGGCGATAATAAAATTGATGGTTTTTCGTCACCGATGTTTGATTTAGAATTCATAATCATTTTGGTTATATGTTAGAAATGCCAAATAATGACAAATTTAATTTTTAAATGATGGATTTGTATGAGCCCTCAGTGAAGTGGAAATATTTTCGAAATTAAATTTGGAATACTTCAGAACAACGTGCTTAGCCCCTTATTATATCTGCTATAACCTAAGCATGAATGAAAAAATGGCGAATGAATGTTAGTGAAGCTAGATCTTACATGGACATAAAAAAGCAATTGGGAATCAAACTGACAAAAATCTATAAAACCTATTGGAACCTTTGGCATTCTTCAGACGTTCCAGTCTAAATATATTAAGAATTATAGTAGATGTACTATGGTTGAAAATTTTACTAGTTGTATATTTTAACAGAAAAAGTCTCTGTGCGGTCACTGTGTGAAGTTGTGTTTTCATTCGCTCCTTAATTTTGTCAATTTTCTCGTGTTTTTGATTTAATTTAATTTTAAAAAGTTAATAGTTTGTTGTATTGTTGCGTTTTGTACCAGTTAAAATAAAAATTTTAACGTGAAGTGAATTGTTTCGATTTTTTTTTTTGCAATTTTAATTTATTGATTGTTTTCTAACCTAGAAAATGACACGCGAGAATTGAAAGTGAAGGAAAAAAATTATAGATTTTTGTGTTTTATTTTTTGAGTTGACTGTTCGAAAGTGTAGTGATCGAAAGTGTTGTGTCCGAATTGAAAAAGTGAGAGACAAACAAAAAAGAAAGTGTATACATACCTATCCCTATGTGATGCTCTTTTTCTGATAATGGATTGGGCATACTCCAGGGATGTGCTTTACATACCTAGGATCGACATTATGTACTGGCCTCTAGATCTATATCATATCATAGCACATTTACCATGGTTCGTGTGAAACAAAATAATTCACAGAGAGACCTACAAATCGCAATAATAAGGGAAGAAATTAAGGATTCCAGTGCCAGGTATTACTCAAGATAGGCACTTCATCCAAACGAACTGGAGAACAAATTTCTCACTATCACAACATGCGAAAGATTAAAATGTGACAAATTTCTTGATTCGCCAAATAGATTTGAATTGAATCAACAAAAGTTACATTTACATTTTTTGTACCAGATTACCTAAGTATATAATTCAAAAATTTCCAATGCAAATTTTTATTTTAATTAACTAAGATTAACCGTTAAAGAGAACTTCTAATCCCCTAATTTCTTAAAAATCTACATTCATTTCACAAATTTCTTTTTATTTCTTCGTTTTCCCCTTCGAAACGATTTTAAATTCTCCAACACTATCCATTATTATTTAGTTTACACTAAAAGGACAAAAACAAATTTAATTGGTTGTTCGGCAATACGAAACTTTGACATTTAAATACCCTAAAAGCCAATTAAAGATAATTTTCTAATTCGAAAATATTTTATAGTTGTAACCGGAATTCATGATACGTGTGTCGTACATTACAAATCGTAATAGAGGTATTAATAAAGGCGCTGGAGAATTATAAAAAAGATCTTAAAAATTTGTAAGAACTAAACGGTAAAGACAGAATTACTGCTTACGTTTTAATTTTCAATATGGCGCCATTAATAAAATATCGTAACACGAAAAGCCTATATAGACTTTGATAAATTTATCCGCAATAACAATTTAATTAGTTAATTTAAACTGTATGTATGTTAAAAAATTCTGTGACCCTGGAAACGTGCGATTATGTAGCAAGTAAAATATCCTACAGCAAATTGACACAAAAGAACGATGTCGTCAAGTAATATAACTACCACTATATGTTTACATATGTTTTTTTAGTTTCTATAATGGACGTATATATTATATGTATGTCTAGCAGCAAATATGAGCATAGCGTGTTGTTTTTTAGTTTTAATGATTTTAAAGCAAAAACAGCAATTATCCTAAATAACATTTTTAAAACTTTATATATCCCGTCATACTTGAAATGAAAAGTGTTTCACTTAAAAGTTTGTAGGCGTCCTCCAAGCGATTTTCTTTCGACAAAATATTTCAAAAAAAAAAAAATACGGCTGCTTCTTGATACTTTGATTGCCAAAACAGAAAAATTAAATTTGGTGTACTCAAAAAACTATTTATGTGAATATGAAAAATATGTTGTTCCCAACTAATAGCTTCCGGAAATAAGAAGTGAAGAATTTCCTTTTTAAATTTTCTCATAAACAAAAAATAACCTAAAAAAAAATCCTTCAAAATTACTTTCCTACGAAAACATGAAAACTTTATAAAACGATCGTTTATTTACAGTAAATCCGCAACATTTAGCTATTTATATGAGAACCGAATTAAAATGCATGAATAGGATTTTATTAAACTGTGTATGTACAACACCGTTTGGATGATGATTGAAACATAAAAATATGTATGTCTGAAATATTTTTCATTAGTTTTCTTTTCGTATTATACAAGGAGCGCAACACTTTGTACATAAAATGTAAATAGCTGTCCTATATACGAGAGAATGTAAACATTTTTTCCTGAGATTTTATTTTTGCGCTGTATAATGATGATTTTCTTTGTGACTGACAAAGAATATGAAAAACGGCGTCGCAAATATAAGAATTTTAGTACGCAATATATACAATTGAAATGATGTTGAATAATCGTTATGGTTTTATTAGACTTCCAGCTAGTATTATGGCAGGAGACAATGGATTTTTTTTTACCATGTATGTTTAGTATACAATGTCAAGACATTGAAAAATTTGTTACATTAATATACATTTTCAAATATTGAATTCTGTTTTATTTAATATTTTGCCAAAGTCGTTTCAAAGTCTTCGATGAATTTCTAAAATTATGAAAAACTTTTGTATTTTATTTAAAATTAGGCGAATGATTGATTTGTTTTTATGGATAATTACAAAATATTTTTTTGTTTTTGTTTTTGTAAATAAATATTCGGTTCATAGATTTTTATTGGAGTGAGCTAATAGCCGAATATTTTAATGAATTTATTGTACTTTACAGTATTACCGTTCCACTCAAAATCGTAATTAATGTCAGTACTTAGACGTAATACGCACTATTGGTAGGGTAAAGAAAATTATTTGAAATTTTTCCCCCATAAATTATAAATTATAATTTCATACTGTAGCGGTGGCTTTAATACTTTTCTATTATTCTGTTTTTCTGATGTTGCTATAATTTAAATAAATATAAGGGAATATAATGTATTCCAATTCATTCGCCCAGAACCAGTGAATAATATTAAACGCAAATTATTATTATTAACTGTATTTTCAATGGAATCCTTAAATTTTAATTTGCAAAGTGATGACTATTGAGATACCTGACAGGAACAAGAATTTCCAAAATTCAAAATGAATCAAACTGAAAATGAAATTTCCAAAATTTTGTAAACTTATGAACTTTTTGAAATTTTTATATATAAGTTGGTTTTTAAATAAAATAATTTTAACTCGATAACTACAGGGTGACTGACACGAAGTGTTACCAACTTCAGACTGTTATTGCAGTCAAAACAGTGATGACAGAGCGCTCAAATTTACTCTAATGACGTTCATTCTATTGTTTACAAGCGTACAGAAGCATTTTAGTGGGAAATATTCAGAAAAAAAGTTATCCGCAATGGAATTCAAGCGTAATAGTGTGATTTCTCTATATTTGGCTGGAAAATCACAGCTGCAGATTGTTAACCAGTTAAAACATCTGCATGTGAATAAAATGTTTGTGTACCGCATCATAAATCGTTATAACGATACTGGCAGCATTGCAAAACGCCGTGGTGGTGGACCGAAACGCACTGCAACATCGCCGTATATCGTTCGGAAGGTGAAGGCCAAATTGGCTCGGAATCCGCACCGTAGTGGCAGAAAAATGGCTCGTGAGGCGAACATTTCGCTCGAACGAATGCAGCACATATTGAAAGATCATCTTGGACTAAAGGCCTTGAAATTCCAATTTTTTTGATGCGCAAAAAAAAGTTAGAATGGAAAGAGCAAAGGAGTTGTTACGCTTGCACGAAAGTGGCGATTTGCCGAATTTGGTTTTCTCCGATGAGTCACCGTTCGTTATTTACTTGCCCGGCCGTTCTACTGAAAATTTGGACCAACGGATTGCCACTCGAAACCAAGCGCCGCCGATGGTGATGGTTTGGGCGGCCGTAACGGCTGAAAGCCGTTCACCGATCGTTTTTTTGGACCGTGGCATCAAGATAAATGCTCAAATTTATCGGGATCATGTGTTGGAGGGAGCGTTGAAGCCTTGGGCATAAAAATATTTCGGCCGCAGAGCCTGGACATTTCAACAGGACTCGGCGCCGAGTCATAAAGCGTGCGTCATTCAAGATTGGCTGAGAAACAATGTTCCGCGGTTCATTTCCACTGCCCAATGGCCACCAAATTCACCGGATGCCGCTAGAGTTCTCGGTTTGGGGTATTTTGAAGAGCAAGGTTGGGACAAAAAAATACCAAAGTGTCGATCATCTCAAGCAAGCGCTTCGCCGGGAATGGGCCAAAATACCGCAGAGCCACTTTCGTGCTGCATGCAATAGCTTTGTCGGCCGTTTGAAGGCCATAATCGCGGTTAAGGGTGGCCAAATCGAAAACTGCTAATGCAATTCGAAAATTTAAATATTTGTGAACATTTTTTACTTTGATTCAATAAAATTCATCAAAAAATAAAAATTCTGTGGCGTTTTGTTTTGGTAACACTTCGTGTCAGTCACCCTGTAGAACATAAGAAAATAATAAAAACTGAAACTACTTAAATAAGGAAAGTAAACGCAAACCGAAATTTATAATTTTAATTTTTAAGCAGGATCTCTCAGTAATTTTGAATATTGGCGCCGAGTCCACTTGGAAGGATTGGACATAATGGTTACAATATAACGATTGTGATAATGATTGTGCAACAACTCATTCGGTCCAAGATCCAAGATCCAGATCAGATCATGTCTCATGAAACGACACAAAAATGAGTAAAACAAACAAACCCCAAAATTCAATTTTCTGTCTCGTTTCGTTTTGAATCTGCCTCTTCATACTCGCACTGTATTCATCATATTCTTTGTCGCTTTACAAAATATTGTTGAACTATTTTTAGATCACCATTTGTGATCCAAAATGAATGTTGGATCAAATGTTGTTGTTGCTTCACATGTAAATTTTGATCTGATCCGGATCACTATGCGTCAAGAAATGCAGCTGTTATTAAATGATCTGGCCCCCTATAATGAAATGTATGAGTGTAAATTACGCGATAATTGATTTTTTAATATCACAATAAGAATGAAATTATTGTTTTATTATTAAAAACTAATAAAATAAATCGAAACATTTAGATTTACGTTAATGAGCGTAGACTTATTGCAGCCAATACTTTTCTCGACTCGATAGAATAACTGCGCACCCTTCACAAAAGGGAGAAATTTGCGATGACATATCACTATAATAACGTGATTCCATGACAAATGCAATGAAACGAAAAGGAAAACCAGATGCTACAACATGTCAGCACTGACATGCACATGACATGAAACATCTGGTCAAGCTTATGTCAAGTTCAATTGGGATTTTCAAAAAAATCAAGTTTTTAATACTTAATCGAACGCACAAGCAGAATAATTGTTGTATTGGTGAACATACACAGGTGAATATTTGTTGAGGTTATGTTAACACAATACATTTATTAATAAATAACAAACTCGTAAAAATTTTGTAGCTATTGAAAATAATGAATTTTTTAACGTCTTGAATTGTCACAATTAACATTAATATTTAATTTTTGGTGGTATTGGCAAATCTTGCAAAAAATGCAAATAAAACGCGATTTGTCAAAATCGATTTAAACCAATAGGGTGAGGTATTCGAAAAAAGATAATATTTTTACAGTGTAAAACTAAGTGTATGTCATGCGAATAGAACAAGCAGATTGATATATAAACATTCGTAGAGATAGGAAATTGGCCTACACGTACACGATCAATGTAAACCACGAATTGAACTGTTCACATACATCATTGAATATTTTGCGCAGTTAAGTAAGCATTTCGGACGCAAACCGATATACATTTCCAGAGATGGTTTATTCTCTAAGCTAAGCCTTTCAAATAGCCAGATATGGTGAAAATGGTTGCCGTTGAACGCAGGTGCATTGTCTTTATGAACCATCATTTTCTTCTTCTTCAAAGATGCCATTCAGAGACGTTTCAACAAAATTGCTCCTGCAGGGTTGGCAAATGTTCAATCAAATGTGGTAACTTTAATGAAGGAAGGAAATCACCCTTAAACTGGATAAATATTATGGCGAGTCTGATTCTTCCGTTAGAATGGTTTATAAGTGGATTGTTGATTTTCGATGTGGTTGAATGAGCATAAGCGAGGCAGAACTTTACGGACGTTCTTCTTCAGCAAATATCGATTAAATGGTGCTTAGCGATAGACGATTTGTGGAGTTGCTGTAGCTAAGGAGCATATCGAATTAAGATACGAAGTTAGTCCCCATAATTGTTTCAGTATTACACCAAATAACTGAAGTTCAAATATTATGAGAAGCTCAGAATAAGGTTAACCAAATAATCGATCCTGTTGATCAATTTGTAAAACGCAATTCATTACAGGCAAAGTTCTTGGCCTAAACATTGGCACGATGTACAATTGACGTTCTCGATTTTAAGAAAATTTTAAAATAATTCTAATAAAGTTTTATCCAAATTTAACAGTGTTCTACAGCAGAATCGATTATAAGAAGTTATTACTTTCTTTTACTCTAGTAAAATCATGAAAATTTTGAACCTTGAGATTTTTAGAGATTTATCTGTTTTGAGGTCCCCTGAGTTCGAAAAAGTGGGTTTCGACATGGTGTCTGTCTGTCAGTCTGTCCGTCTGTCAGTCTGTGCCCTCTCTACAGCCCAGATGGTTTAACCAATCGAACTGAAACTTCAGATTTAAGCTTTTTTGACAAATTGGGAGTCTCAGTGAATTTTACTCCAAATCGACTAACCGGAAGTGGCCACTCCATTGGTCCAGAAAATTTATTTTGCAAATATATTTAAAAGTATAAGGTTTACAAAAAACTACTTAATTCAAAATGTTTCCAAAAAATAGTGGACAGAGTAAAGCTTCACTCAATAATAGTGCTGGTGATTGCACATGAGTTAGAGTCTCTAACTCATGAATAAAAGACATTCTTCAACGGAATTGTTATCAATTGGCCTTGATGTAGATCAATCTGTGAAAATAATCAAATCGTCAATGTCTACCATCACAGCAAATAACAACGGTACCTCAATCCCGTTTTCATATGTTGTAATAAATTCCAAGGCATTTTACAAGCGGGTAATAAAAACACCATTAATTTGTGCAATAAAAATACAAATACACAAAAATTTCGGAAATTCCCTCCTGTTATTTCAAAGCTAAAATCTTCTGAAATTAGGGTGATTATGAATGACTTCTCATACACTTTGGATGAGAATAAAACTTCTCGATACATTCTATTTGGTTTACCATCCCTTCCAGTTGATGAAGTACATCAGTATATCAAAGATACGGGGCTCACTCCGTCAAAATTGTCCAAGGTTGCTTCAAAGAACAGATCTGACGACAGCGCTCTATATTTTGTTTCTTTTCCAAAAAGTACTACATTAAGTCACTTAAGAAATCACAAATATATTGGTAACATTGCGTGTTCATGGGACTTACCTCACAAAAAACCGGAGCGACTCACCCAATGTTTTAATTGCTTCATGTTGGGTCACACATCTTCGAATTGCAACATGATACCAAAGTGTACATTTTGCAGCCTTACACACCTGGATGATGCAGATTGTCCGATCCAAGAAACCGAATCTCAATATAAGTGTGCCAATTGCAGTGGAAATCACACAACCAATTCAGTGTTATGCCCAAAGCGTAATGAATTTCTGCGACTTAGGGATCTTGCCAACCAAAAAGATCTTCATAAATATACAAATGAATTTCATGTTTCATCTCATAATTTCCCTGCATTGGCTGGAAAGGCTCCCGTGAACTCAAACTTCGACCAGCCTAACATAACAACCAATGTCCAGTTTATTCATTAATAATCCATCACCATCTCACCAACAGGCTGCCGGAAATGTAAGTGGTAATAAATTATATAGTGCTAGTGAATTGTTATTAATTTTGGAAAGTGTAATGAATGGTCTCAGGAGGTGTCAAAGCCCAGCCGAACAAGTTCAAGTTATTTTAGAGACTGCCATTAAATATGTCTGTAAATAGTAATCTAAAAGTCTCTATTTGGTACTCATAGCGTCAACCATAAAAAACACGAAATTTATTTTCTCGACAAATACGATATAGATGTTATGCTAATCACAGAAACGATTTCAGATATATAGAAATGATCGTTCGATCCAAATTGGCGGTGGAGTTGCAATTATCATTAAAAACTCAATCAAACACTCAGTTCTCTCTATATTAGCATTGCAAAGTATAGTATCCACGCCCAATTTAACATTAAAAATTAGTTGCTTTTATGTTCCGTATTCAAACCATCCAAACTTCAGAAGTGATCTTAGTAGGCTTACCAATTCTAACTCACCTTATTTACTTGGAGGAGATTTTAATTGTCGTCATTCCTATTGGAATTGTAGTAGATCTAACAAGGGTGGACGTATTCTCTACGATTTCCTAATGTCCAGGTCAAATTGCGTCTTACATTTTCCAGACACTCCTACATTCCATCGTTCTAATGGGTCCAATAGCACACTAGATTTTTATTTGGCTAGCCCCTCGTGCCCCGTTGGCTTCGTTGTAACAAAAAATGAGATGAACTCTGACCATCTCCCTGTTCTGTGTTTCATCAATACAGAAACTTTGCACTCCATCGCGACTTCAAAGACATATAACTACAAACTAGCAGATTGGTCTTCTTTTAGAAACTTTATTGAGATAAATTGTATACCAATTGATTTTGAAGACCGTGAATTAAATACAAATAAAATTGATGAATCCATAAATCAATTCACAGATTGTATTCAACAAGCGGCAGATATCTCTGTTCCCACTACATCTTCATCATCTAAGTTTCAACTTATACTCTCGGATGAAGTGCTATCTTTAATCAAACTGCGCAATGTTAGGCGGAGACAATGGATGAGAAAACGTGACTCGTTCTTCAAGATTATCGTAAAGCTATTAAATCAGGTTATAAGGCAAAAATATATGAAATAGTTAACGTTAAATGGCAACATAAACTTGAATATCTCGTCAAAGGTTCTAAACCTTACTGGCAAGCAATTAAACATGTAAAAAAAACTATTCTGCGATTCCACCATTAAACAATCCCCCAAGACAATAGCAAAATAATTGTCACTTCAGATAAATGTAAAATTCTTGCCAATTTTTTCCAAAAATCATATGAAATCTGGTGTTACAGAATCCGATGATATCCGCCAAGATATTCAGTGTATTAGCGATTCCATTGAACCCTCTTTATATTATAAAATCCAGTCGCCCATTCAAAGCTACAGGCCCAGATAAAATTCCAAACATTCTAATAAAACATCTGCCGGAATCGGGGTATGTCTATCTGACCCAATTATTTTCCAGCTGTTTTAAGCTTTGCTATTTTCCCAATTCGTGGAAAACGGCCAAGGTGGTGGCGGTTCTGAAACCTGAAAAACCCCCGTCAGATGTCAATAGCTACCGAGCTATCAATCTACTGGACTGTTTAAGTAAAATTTTTGTATGCGTTATCAAAAACAGGCTCAATGACCACATCGAATCCAATGGAGTGCTAATTTCTCAACAATTTGGTTTTCGTCACCAGCATTCCTCAAAACATCAGGTTAACCGTATTATTCAACATGTCAAAGATGAAAGACAGTCAAATAAGTCCACAGGTATGGTGCTTCTAGATCTTGAAAAAGCTTTCGATTCTGTTTGGATTAAGGGGCTATTACATAAACTATTCCAATTAAAATTTCCGTTATTTTTGATCAAAATGCTTAAATCCTACTTTGAAGATAGAAAATTCTACGTACAGATTCTGAATTCGACTTCGTCTTTAATGCATACTTACTCGGGAGTTCTTCAAGGTTCTGTGATTAGTCCCATTTTGTTTTGTATTTTTTTTTTGAATGATGTTCTTCAGATTGAGGGTTGTGAAAATGCTCTTTTTGCTGATGACACAGCCGTATATACCTCGGATACTCACTATCACGATATAATTTTTAGACTAAACACATATTTGAATTTGCTTGCACTTGATTTCAAAAAATGGGGACTTAAGCTTAATGCTAATAAATCTCAAGCTATTTATTTCTCGCGATGTAGATTACCTTCTAAACTTCCCCAGACAAATTTAATCATTAAAGATATCTGGGTATCCTCTTGGATCAAAAAGTCACTTTCCAAAATCATCTTAATTTTGTAGTCAGTAAAATCTCAAAATTATTTTTTTACATTATATCCATTGCTAAATAAAAAAAGTAAATTTTCATTTAATAACAAAATGCTACTTTATAAATCAATAATTCTGAGTGTAATTTTGTATTGTTCATCATTATGGGTGTATGCGGCCAACACTCATATCAAAAAATTACAAGTTATGCAAAATAAGTTCTTAAAACTTATATTGAATGTTCCTAAAAGATATCGCACCAGAAGATTACACTCTGAAACGAATGTCAAAATGATAAACGAATGTCAAAATGATGCTTGCAATTGATCATTACAACAAGTATAATAGTAAGCTTCCATTTATTGAAAATACATTGATAATTAATTTACACAATCCTTTATAAAATTGTAATTAGTTAAGTTATTTATTTATTTTAAAATTTGATTTAAGTAAAATTAAGTTCATGCTACATCTTGTAACCTTTAAATATATTATCTTTTATAAGGCTTAGGTCAATAGTATATAAATAACCACAAAGTATTCCGTAGCAAAGTTCATGTACTATATCTCGGAAAATGCATTGTAATTTTTGT
Organism: Tipula vernalis; assembly: GCA_958295665.1. NCBI lineage: Eukaryota > Metazoa > Arthropoda > Insecta > Diptera > Tipulidae > Tipula > Tipula vernalis. The sequence goes on from OY282558.1 coordinate 418,168,551, forward strand.
TTAAATGAATTCATAATAAAGCATAAAAAATAAAAAGAAAAAAGAAAAGAAAAAAAAAATTTCTCAAAATTCTCTGTTCGTAAAAGAAAGTCGTGTGTTGGCCACACCTCCATTTTTAATTTGGTGCTTAAACACTCCTTGGCGTGATCTCACAAATCACACACCGTAACGAGTACAACTAATCCAGCAAACGGCGCAATGGTTAAAGCTGCGGCGGTTGGATCTGGAGGTACGGGGTTCGAATCCCTATAGGGGCGGGGGATGCAAAAGGAATTTTTCCTCATCTGATTACGATCGGTGATGAAGATGAACATATCTATGACCCCCTGTTTGAGAGTGCAGAATCCATGGGCCGACCCACCTTTCATGTCAGCACTATAAATTGGCATGAAGCAATGCAATGTGCAGGTGGTTTATACAGAAACGGGTCTATAGCCGTTCGTCCTCGATTTTGCTTAACTGCGTAAAGTAGGACGGTAAAAGGGAACTGCGAAAGAGTTGGGAGCAGTGATGGAAAATGGATTTTTAAAATTGTACTGAAATTTGAAACTGAATTGTACTAATTTGGATTGAATCGTACTAAGGTTTATTTTTACGTTATTTAAATAAAACTGGTAAAACATAATGTTTGCAAGCGAAAATTCATTTCAAAAATTATTTTATTCAGGTTGATTTTTATAAATTATAAATAAATCCAAAACTAATATTTTGTAAATTGTATCAAAATAATAATTCACGTAAAAAAATACCACATGTGGCCCTATTCTGGTAATTCCCTGGGAATAGAAATTTTAAATTTTGTTGCAGTATTATTCCCTTTTCCCCAAAGTGTATTCTGGTGTTCGGGAAAGATTTTTTATTGGGAAAAAATTATTCCCCCATTACAGCAGTTTTGACGTTTGTTTTTCCATATTGTAAAAATAAAATAAAACAAATTTTATTTTAATTATCTATTAAACTTCCGTTTATGTGGAATTATTTTTTATTTTTTATTTTTGTAATATCGATTTCGATTAACAAGTAATCATCTTCAGTTACCGAACTACATTTGTTTTTCCGCACCGATTTTTTGAAAGAATTGATGGGGAATAGATTCTTAACTAAAATGTTTGTTTATATGTAGTTGTTATTAATAATATTAATACTGTTAATAATTTTAAAGATAGTATTATAATAAATAAGAGATTATTTATTTGAATAATTTTGATACAACTAAATAATTTTATTAAATATTTTTATTTTTATAATAATTTTGATACAACTAAATTTATTTCCCCCGTATATTTATTCCCCAATTGACAGAATGCACTTTAAGAAAATGGGGAATAAAAAGTTGGAAATATGTATCTGGGAATAACTGCTGTAAAAAAAATTATTCCCCGTTCCCCGGGAATTACCAGAATAGGGCCAATGGTATCCAGGTAAAAAAAATACCACATGGTGTGGTATTTTGTAATCACAATGACAAAATTAATAGGTAAATAATAAATAAATCATATAAAATTATAATTAACTAATTACTCCTATAATACAAATAAAAAAGAATATAAAAAATCATAATTATTATTTAAAACTATGACATGTTTCTGATTTGATTAAGTCTTTAGTTTGTATTAATGCTGAACATGTTTTAAATTGCAGGCGATTTCGGTATTTTGTTTTTATGAGATTTTGGAAAGAAAATATTCTTTCTACATTAGCTGATGAATGGGGTATCGATAATACGCCTTGTGCAATTCGGTAAATGTTGCTAAACATTGGTTCATTTAATTCATTTTTAATTGTATCTACTTTTGCCCAAAATTCAGAAATAGAGGAGTTCTTTAGCTTCTGAAGTTTCTCACAATCTGCAAGTGCTCGGAATTCATCATTTATTGATTCAATGTGGCTTTGTTCATCGTCGGGGAAAAAATTTAATATTAAACTCATAATTGAATTTGTTTCACCTTCAATCATATTATCTGGTACAAATTTTGGCAGAAAATTTAGAATCTCATCATTAAACTTTATTTTTTTTTTTTCGTAAATTCTCGCAGAAAGTTAAGTAGAATTGTTTAACATTGGTTTTGAATTCTATTATTAAATCAGCTTGCAAGTTTTTTTGAATATAGTAAACTTCAACACTGGTGCCACAATATATCTGCTCGATTGGAACATGGTTTTCTTTTAGATTAATATTGGAAATGTCAGTTTTAACAAAAACCTTTTTAGATATATAATTTCGGCTGAAATTTCGAAATAAATGTTTCATGCGTGGTATGAACACATGAATTCTTGTATCTTCGGGCTGCATTTCCAAATTAATATCATTAATTATTTTTAATGCATATGATAAAAATAAATAATATAAATGAATTAAATTATCATTTAAATTTGAGGAAATAAAAGTAATATTCTCATTTCCATATACATTCTCAAATTGACCAACGACAAAATATGCTTGCACCGCAGTTCATTGTTCGAGTAAACGGTCAATTGCAGCCTGTAATTATTATAAAATTTGGTTTGAATTAATAAGTAAAATATAATTTATGTTTAATGTTACCTGACGCGACAACGTGACAAGTTGCGGCGAATTTCAATATGGCATGTGCTTCAATACCGAAATAAGATTGAAATTTTTTGAATTCTTCTTTTCTGCTGGGACTGTGGCAAAAATGGTGGTTTATTCCCTTTAACAATTTGTCATTGGTGTTTGGTAGAACGGATGCTGCAGCTATCGACACTAAATTCAAATTATGGCAAACACAACCGTTAACGATTAATTTAGGAACAAGTTCCTTCAACTTGGCCTGCACCCCGTTTTGTTTGCCCATCATCACAGAGCAGTTGTCCACTGTGAACCCTAGTAAATTTTTTAAAGGAATGCCATTTTCTTTTAGAACTTTTATTAACGCATTAAAAATTCCGGCCGCCGAACAATCTGTAATTGGAGTAAGTGCCAAAAATCTATCGTGACATTGTTGATCAAATACCCTGATGATGATAGCGAGGTTTTTTCCATTGTACTATCAGTACTTTCATCTACAGCTATGGAAAAGTACTGCCATGTTGCTATATCAAATATAAGTTTGGTATTGTTTTTATTTTTAATTATTTTTTGACCTTTGTGGCGATTGATATTAAATTTATTTAATATTTTTGAATCCGTCACATTGGGTTTTAATAGCAAGTTAAGATAGTCTAAGATCGAAAATGGTAAATTATGTTCTGCCACAAATAACCCCAAGGAAATTTCAAACTTTTTTTCATTATCAGAAATAATTTCGGCCTCTTTCTCCAAAATGTTTTCAATTTGAGGTGTTTCATTTGCATTTCTCCAAGCTTTTTTATGTGTTTCGTTTGAAGCGTGTCGTTCAATATGTATTTTACCACCTACAATTGAAGTGTTACAAATCGCACACTTTTTCCCCTGTCTTGAATTTTCGGGGATCAACCACTTGTATTTGGCTTTCAATTCGTCTCTAAATAAAACTGCATATTTTTTGTTTTTAGTTGTTGGTTCATCATTTGACGGATTTGATTCCCTTTTTAAATAGTAAGTTAAAAGTATATAAAGAATATATATGATAATTATAAAAAATAAACTCACTGAAAAATTTCTAGTGTGTCATCGAGCACTTCTGCTTGATTTGATGATGACACAGTTGTTGATTGTGATAGAAAATCCTCAGACGCTAAATTTTCCGTTTTATCCGTCACTTTTTTTACTATCCACCTGTTGTTGATAACACATTTAAACTATTCTATTTCTCGAAAGATACGTAGACTTTAAAACGAACAGCACCCGATAATCAATCATAAACTTAACAAAATCGCCCAATCTTATAGAATAACAATTATAATTATCTAAACCACGACAAATTTAAACAAAACCAGTACCAAATTGAGTTTACAAACTTTGATTGTTGAATTACAGATTTTAAAAAAACACATAGTAAAAAAATTAATTTAAACAATAATATTTACTTATCCATTTTGCAAGTTGGTTTGTAGGAATCGTACCACAGTAGCATCAGAAAATTGCCCACAAGAATTTCAAACAGAACTACTTAATTACTATAATAAAAATATTCACTTATATGATAAATATTAGTAAATGACTTTTGTGTGAAGCACCGTACAAACGAAAACGAATACTATGCTACCATAGTATGACTGTTGATATTTGAAAATAGAATGGACGATTATTCTCAGCGTTTGCGTCTATAGAACCACCTTTATAAGCATTTTTAAATGGAAGAGTTTAAAATAAAATTATCTTTATTAAGCTTTTACTTCAAATTGTACTGAAATCGATTGTATTGTACTTTTGTACTTTTAGAAATTAAGTGTATCGAAAATTCCAACACCGGTTGGGAGTGCCTAGAGCCCCAGAACAGATTGCAGAATTTCAAAGAGAAAAAAAAACGAGTACAACTAAAATTATCGTTTTGAAAACCAAATATGTAATAATTTATAAACGATAAGCAAATCAATAACCTCTTCCCCATATCAGTAAATCCGTAATTCAGTAAACAATTGAAATCAAAATAACTTGTTCTTGAACTTAATACTATTAATGAGTAATCATTTAGCAATCAGTAACTCATATAGTTGTACGCTAATTAAAAATATATGTAGGTATTAACTCTAAGCAAACAATTTAAACATTGGCGCAAGCTTATCAATCGACACTCTTATCGCATTTATTTTGTAACGTATGCATATTTACTGTAATAGCAATACCTCGTTTAATGCCGCTTAAGCTTTCCATGATTATGCTTGTGATTCTTTAGCATTGATATTATCCTACTGCGTGTACGAGATTTTATTATTCATTTATAAAAAAAACAAAGACTCGTGTTATAAAGATTTCTAAAAAAAGCGACATTATCTTTCCATGGCCAAAGTAACACCAAAGTGTGATACTACTTTGAGTGGCAATATGAGTAAATATGACTTTTGGATATTAATAGTACCTACGCATACACAAGCATTATCGATAAAAAAATTCAAATAATTGCAAAAATGTTTATTATTTTATGCGTGAATTAATTAAGCATAAATAAGTTCTATTAAAAAAATTAATTATTTTTAGAATTTTATTTTGAAAATCTCTGGGCGGCATACAGTGTATTTGTGGCATTACTTTCATAAATTATTTATTTTTGTTAACCATATGCGAAAAATTATTATTTTTGATTAACGTAATTAATAATTTTTTTAATACATACTACTGCATTCTTATCTTTCACGTGATTTGAAGTTTTATTATGTTATATAGTTAGATATGTTGATAACACACAATTACATGCTTGTTATAATATTTATTCGATTTATGCGTCGACAATATATACGTATAAAGCAAATTCTGATATGATATTTCGAATTATTATGTTGAATTCTGTGATGATATATCGAATTCTGACATGAATAAGATACATATGACGAATTTGGAAATAATATGTCGAACTCTGAGATGATAGATCGAATTCTGATAGTAAATGCCGAATTCTAAGATGGTTTATTTAAGCCTAACGCGATTCTTCGAATACCGATATTATATATAGATTTCTGATAGTAACTATAAGTACTCGTACTAATGGTATTATGACCGATACCATAAATCACAAATTAGAATTACCAATTTTGGTTTTCCATATACAGCCAGCCCCTCCGGCACCGAATGGAATACACACATTTGTCGTTGTGTTGAAAATTGTATCGAATGAAATTTTGTATCGGAGATGTTAAGCCTATAAATAGTTCCTAACCTTAAACATATTATATCACACAAGACGAATGAAATTTCCCACATCACACTGCATAAATCCAGACTTTGCAACTTTCCAGTGTCTGGAAAGTTTAAATGACTGCAGAAATTATCTTACAGTATTATTTTTATATAGAAGTGCTAATCTAAGCTTAAAGAATTTTATTTTCCGTACATCGTTTTTGTGTGGTAATTTTTGTATTCAGGAGGTTCTAATCTAAATATTTAGTCAAAGCTGGCACATTTTTTTTTTTGGTAAAATCAGGTAACGTCTGTCATGTTTGAGTGTATCTAAAGTTTTAAAGTTGTAAGTTGTAAAAACTCGGAATTATCTGTTTATAAGGTTTACCAATAAGTTTGAATTGATATTGTTTGCTAAAATGACTGATTCATTACTGCAAGAGAAGAGTTTTATGGGTTTATGCCTGAAAATGACAGGAACCATTATAAATTAGCTTTGAAAAATGTTTTATGAAAAAGCTAGATATCTTCCAGAATATTATAATTATTGCAAGCAAAAGCCGATAACTTAAAATATGTATTATGTAAAAGTATTATTAGAATAGCAGTTATTAGAACAGGGGAGTACAAAATGAAATAGCGGAGTACAGGAGTAAGCACTAAGCGAAAGTAGTACAAATACTCCGATTGTACTCACTTCGACAGCACTGCTACTGGGTAAGACTACCCACATATACAAAGTTCGCAGTTTACATTCTCCTTCCCATATTCAAGTATACAAATCGCGTTTGGGCAAATTATGACAATGCGAGACAAGAAATAATGTCCATTACACTCATCTATAACCACTAAGAATATTTTTGTTTCCGTTTGGTTAGTAAAAAAAAATCGCGCCAAATATTACTCCAGATGATATACAACATTATTATAGAGACTCAACTGGCACATCCCATCAAATATTGAAATACTAAAACAACTGTTTTACTTTTAAATGACTACTACCTACTTAAGCAACCATGACGAAAGTATGCCATTAATAAAAATGGAAAAAACATTAAAGCGTTTAATTTTTCAAGTTTTCTTTAGAATTGGTTATACAAAAAAAAAAAACGAATTTATATGAAAATAATCAAAACAACACAATACAGATAACGAAGATGAGATGACGCTGAAGCAGTTTATTTATTTAAACAGACGTACATACGACGACTGTGGCAAGCTTGTTAATGCTATAAAATAAAATTGTTAATAAAAAACAATCTGCCAAGAATCCAACAAAATCATTAAACATTCAACGAACATAAAACGTTTGTATAGTATTTACAATATGTACACAGTAGTAGGTAGTAGGTATGTGAATAGGTTTTTGAAATCGGAGAGCTATCAAGAAAATGTGAGATGTTGTTGGTACCATGTTATGAATACGGTAAATCGATTTGAATTACATATTTAATAATCCAGGATTTATCGTAAACAGAATATATACACGAAACACAATACCAATTCGATTACGGATACGGATTAGTGATGGAAAACTTTGTTATGTGTGTGTGTTTGTGTCCAGAATATTTAAAAAATTTAAAAGTTGGAAAACGTTGCAAATGTTTCAAATTATCCATGCATTAAATATTTAAAACGATAATGCCTTTCGCTAAATAATAAATTAGATTATTATTGTTGCTGATTGTAGTACGAGTAGGTAGGTATGCCTAATGCTTTTCGCTAGTCAATGTTGTGTTCGGTTAGGTGCTGTGATTTTTGTACCTTGCTGTTGGTATATCTTGTTTATTGAAACTATTTTAATTATAAAATAAATGTTATCAAAAATGGCTTTAATTATAGACCAATAATACTTTTTTAAAATGTTAAACTTTCGCCAATATTTCGGTATTGTATGCCATTATCAAAGCTTTTTATTTAACTTTTAGCATATAGAACATCAACATCATTTTTTTATACGTGTAATATTTTATCCTAATATGTAGTAAGCTTATAAAATATTTGAATATAGTGATTGTTACAGTTTGGCTATCCTTGACCTTACATCAATATAAAAAAATAGTATAAACAGCTGTTCAGAAAATATAAATATAAACAACGTACCATATATACGAGTACATATGTACAAAAAGAAAAAATTGGTTCACAAAAAATCACTATTTGATAAGAAGATTAGTTCCAGGCTTTTAAAATTTGTAAAATTTCTCAACAAAATTTTCTACACCATCTGACGAATAGTAAAACGATATCGATTAACTCAATTTAATAATTCTGCTTTGAAATATGTACGTACTACATAAATGATTATTTTGCTACATTTTGTAAAGTTTACTAGAATAAATAAGTGATTAATGGTATTTTTCTATTGCTTACAATCTGTGACAAATAAATAACATAAAACAACAAATTTTTGTGGAATGTTTTGTGAGGTTGAAATTTTTACTATGAACGATTGTCATGATAAACAGATTTTTTAAGGGTACAATTTTCCATATGTAACACGTCATTTTTCATTATAGGAAACATGGGATTATTTCGGCGTCATTTTTTTTGTTTTTTTAATAATTGTAAGCAAAATACAAAAACTAGTGAATTTATAGTATTATGAAGCGAATGTAAATAAGAAAATTGTCAATTTTTGGGAATCCTGAGGGCACTAGTCAATCAAAATTAGGGAAAATAAATCGCTAATAGCATAGAGACACCATTTTACGTACTCCTCCCAAAAATGTACAAGCCATGTAATAAAATGAGGCCAATTGTGTCAAATATCTAAAATTATTCAACTATCTGGAAAGTAGTGAAAAACAGAATTGAGTTTGTGGAAAAAAAATCAAATGAAGTCGTTTGATGTCACAGCTCTCTACCTAAATGTACGTGACGATTATAGTTTGCAAAATTACCGGATTTATGTAGGTATTACCGGTAATTCGATAAACGTTTCTTAAAATTCCGATTAACCGGGTTTTTCATTCAATTCAATAAAATTAATTTAAATTATTATTATTAATTAATGAACATTCATTTAATAAAAATAAAATATAAAATCCAACTTTTTCAGTTTTCTTAAGTGCCTAGATATTCCTTTTGGGTATTCAAACAGGGCTCTTAAAAAACACATTGTATCCATGTTTAAATATTTACCTCTAATCCTCTGTTCTTGAAAGAAGTTCATCTCTCTTTTTATTACAGACGCTAACACTCTAGAAATATTTGGAGTATGTGTTTCTAAAAAAGATTTGTTAATTTTATCATCAATTGTTCGCTGGAGTTGTCGGCTGAAACGGAGATATAGCCGTTGATGTAGTTTGATCATAATTTGAAGACGAAGTAGCGTATTCTGTTAATTCAAGTTCTGGTTCTGGTTGAATGGAGAATTTTTGAATTAATTCAACAATTTTTCTATTGTATATTTGATAATCATCGTCTTTCTCGCTTGATGGATCATGAAGATATTGTAAAATATCAGAATAAATATTCCGCCTTTCATTGATACGAATAATTAGAGCTTCTTCAAGCTCTTTGCTTAAAATATTGAATTTTGTGCACTAATCTCATCTAGCATAAACTTTAACGTTAAGTCCGCCACATGCAAATTAATGTCTTTACGACAAAGTGCATCTACAGCGACTTTTATTGGTTGTAGTGCTGCAACTGTATTTGCAAGTAAAACCATTTCATTGTCTGTGATGTAAAGCCGAAACTAGATTTAACGTCGATTAAACTTTTCCGTATGCAATTATTAACTTGATAGAATCGCTCTAGCATTGCTTGAATCAATGATCAAGGACAGTTCTCTGTTGAATTCTTCCTTTACGTGGTATTTCTGTAGATAATCGTTCTTTGAAGGAGATCTGCGAAACATTACAACAATTTTCCGAATTTTATTGATTAGATTTATATTTTCCTCCTCTCCGTACATTTGTCTCATATCTTTTTGTTGATACAATACTTTAATGATTGCCAGCTGGATGCCGTGAGCTAAGCACAGTTGTTGATTACAATTAATCAAAGTTTCCACTTTCTTCATTACTGAAGCACCGTCGGTAGTAATTGACACGATGTTATCTAAATTTAAACTGAATTGTTTTAATTTTTCTTCTAATAATTTCATACATTTATCAGCCGTCATGCGGCCCTGTACTCGAATTAAGCCCAGGTTTCAAAATTGGTGGTCGCTGTCGGCGTTTATGTTCATATACCGTCTATTCTTCACAGACGTCCACTCATCAAATGTCAAGCTCAAACCGCAATCTACTTTTCGTTTCGACAATTCTCGAATAATTTGTTTACGAATTTTATCACCGTATTCCATAACTATTTTTTTTATCGTATGTCAAGTGGCAACTTTATGAACCGGTAAACCGGTTTACCGGTAATGCAAACACTACAGTGACGATACTGGTCATGAATGCATGGTAGCTCATGCAAAACAGCAAAACGTTCCGGAGGTTTCGTAATGGAATAACGTAATAATTTTTTAGAATAGTGTTACAAACCTTATACCATTTAAAATACAGTTACGAGTACATAAAGAAAAACGTAACGTTATTCATTAATTTAACGTTATTTATTAAACAAAAACCCAAACGACCATACTAGTGGAACTAGTTAATTGCAGCTAGTTATTCATTTTTGTTAAGACTTTTCGGAGAAATGGAGGAATATATTGGAAAACTGAAACTTAATTTTGAAACATTAGAGAATTAAGAGTTTCTCAAAAAAAAAAAAAAAAAAGTCGAATTTTTGAGTTAAATAAGGTTCATTCCGAAAATTTTAATGAAATTCCTTCTAAATTACACATGGCCAAATTGAAAATTAGGATAAATTGCGGTTTGTTTCAAAATACAAATTCGAATCAAGTTGTTCATATTTTTTTACATTGAAGTATTTAGCCTTGGACAGTCAAATACACTCTTTTTCACTCATTTTTTGAAACCATTTTACCGTAATCTCTCAATTTTGTCATTAAAGAAACCATTTTTTTGGCAGATTGAGAGAGTAGTTCTCCCCCACTTAAGAAATTTTTCGAAATTTTTTTATTTCACTTGATTGGGTTCATTTTACTATATTTAACTTTTTTACTTTAATTAGTCAGTTATTTCAAACCAAAAATCCATTTTTCGACAAAATTGTTTCATTTTCAATATCAAAATTATTAAAAAATAGTTCTAACCTATAAGTTCCAACGTATTCTTCTTAGAAAATTTCATTAAAAAAAACCCAATTTTATATTTTGACTGACGGATTTTTGATAGACGGCCGATAAAAATCATTTGAAAAGTTATGTTTTTTTAATATCGTGTTTCTTAAATGAAAAATCTTACAAAAATGAATTTTGATTTCTACGTTATCAAGAAGAATAATTGATAAATATATGATTTGAAAATCAATTAATAAAATCTTGTTTATAGATATTTAATTAATGTTTTACTAAAACCCCTTTATTTACAAACACATCTTTACACCTCATGTCGTCACACTTTTCCTTCATGTTTTTTTTTTATAATAAAACAATGTCCATAAATAGCAAAGAGTGTAAACTAAAGAGAAGAAACAAACTTTTTTTTCTTACTTGTAAAAAACCATTTAGTTTTTATTTTTGTTAAATAGTGGTTGTGTGTAGTTTGTTTATTTCTGGTCTATTGTATTTTAAAGTCTTTGATAAATAGTAAGCAAGATCTTACGTCATTCATTTCGTTTTTATAATTTTATACTTTATTTTTCACATATACAAATAAAAAGTAAATTTATATAATTTTAATTTAATTATATTAATCAAATTACTAAATTTAAGCTATTGGTTTTAAAATATGTTATACACAAAGGTTTGATTTAAATATAAACCGAAAAATATTTTCTGTTACGAGTATTTTTCATTCATAAAATTTTAATCAAAAATGTTCAATTTTACATCGGTTCTTATGGGAAATCGTAAAATGTATTCCCTTTATATTAAGCTTCTTTTAAAATTGGTCTGAACCTGACGGCTTGTATATTTTGGAATGCTTTGGTAAAATTAACTAAATTAACAGTTTACTATATCGTGTATTTTTAATAATCGGTGATGATTAGTACTTAGGATTTAATTTGTACCGTAACTAAAATTGTCAAATATGTGGTACAAACATGTGATTAAAATGAAAAATGTGTGGTCAAATTTTGAAAAGAAGGCCAACACTAGAACATAGCATAAGAGGATTTCAATAAGCTCATTAAAAAAAATTTCAAAGGTTTTAGCGGTTCAGTTAGACGGACTGACGCCCCTGCTTTATACAGGGCTGGAGACATCACATCTCCAAACAGATAAAAATTGGGACTCGTAAATGACCACTGTGACGGTTGAAACGGCAATTGCTACATTTTTGTATTTCAATGGACGCTTATTTGATCCATTTAAACTTTAAAGAATTCCTTTCCATACATTTTTCAAATTTTCGACTAACCAGATAAATATCTTACTAAACGAGATTTATTTGATTTTGATAAAGTTACGTATAGTCTAAGAGCCGGTGAACATTTTGTTAAAATAGTTTTAAAAATAATATTGACAACCTGACAGGAAAACTCTGTGATTGAACCGCCCGAGAATGGTTCAAAGTTGCATTAAAATATAGGGAGTTCAGTATAAAAGATACAAACAAAAATTAAAGCCAGGTCGACAGATGGTGCTGGTTTTAATTTTTGTATCTTTTAATAAAAATTGAAATATACTATAGAAATGACAAGCGATATAAAATAGTTTACATGTAACACTCAATATATAACACTTTACATTCGCCTCGCGATAGATCAGGCCGAGCCAAATCGGTCAATCTGTTTTATGGTTTAAATATTATTTTAATACAACTTTCAACCATTCTGGAGCGGCTCAGGCCCGGAATTGTCCAGTCAAAATCGGTGTCTAGGGTATTAGGGTTTATGGTATCTATGCGAGCCAATCTCTGGGCTTGGTGTTATTAAAGCTCAGGGAAGGATCTTGTTTATAAAAATGTTTTAAAAAAATGCGTTAAAAATTTCACACCGCATTTACTATTCCGCACATACAATTTGTTGTAAACACTATTTTTAATAGAATATTAGATGCCGAAACATATTCTTTTACAGAAATGTTATTTCTATACTTGAATAACGAATAAAGAGTCAACGGAATATTAATTTTAAATCGTTGCAGGATTTTTAATTATTTTATGAAATAGAAAATTAAATAAGGTAGAATTTTAGTTTCTATAATCTAAATCAGTTTGCATTCATTTTTGAATAAGTTTATTCTTTAGTTGAACAATTCATATCAAATTATTTATACCGTCAGCTTCAGCTCTATACCAGGTGATTTTTTAACCTGAAACTTTCAAATATCTCGAAAAATAAGCACTCTCATTCCGCAGGGGAAATACGTTAGTGCTAAAATTAGGCCGTCTTCCCCTCTCCTTGTAGGTGGGGTAGGTCGAGGAGAGTGCGATTCCATTCTTATGATTTGCTATGAAAATTAGATTTTTTATTTAATTATTTAGCCTTTTTAGCACTAATGTACTTCCCCAGCGGAATGATTTAATTTTGATTATGGACATTTTTTTCTGTAGAGTGCTTATTTTTCGAGATATTTGAAAGTTTCAGGTTAAAAAAATCATACTGTTTATGTCAAATGAATAAGTTCTGAACGGTCACGAATTTCATGATGACGCCCCATGGTCTCGAAAATTTTAAAGACAGGAATATCCGGTCGCAATCTCTATCATTGTGAGCTGGAGTAAAGTGGAGCAAAGAAATGAGTTTCTCGTTAATAATCGTTCATCTTAGATCGTCCTTACAGTGACAATCAACAATTTCATGATTTACGAGGTGGCTCTGTTAAATGTCTAAGCCAATATAATTTGGAGTAATGGCCTTTAGTATTCGTTATGAGGACCAATAAATTTCGTTTTACCATTTCAAGAATGACAACCAACTCATACACATCTATTTTGGAAAATGGGTGAGAAGTTTATAACAAAAAAAAAAACACAAAATAGGATTTAGAATTTTTTGACAAGAATAATACATTTTGGAGAACGATGGGCAGTAATATAGATTATATAAAGTGACGTAAATCATATGGTTTTTACCACTTCTCAACGGTGGGGAGAAATCGTAGATTAAAACTGTTTTGTTACGTCAATAGCATGAATATCACAGGGATTGTCGCAAGATGCCTTAAGTGTCGTGAATCTATTGGTGTATACCACATTGCTCAACGATGGCGAGGAATACCAAATTTTAATTTTTTTGTTACAATACGTCATAACACTTTTGCTCGCAAGATGCTATTAATGGTGAATAATAGTCAAGATGCCATTACCTGTGTAGTGTACTTAAATCTGTGTAGGATATTTTTGAATTCCATAGACGGCGATTTTCAAAAACCGCTGCTCGATTTTACAATTTAACCTACACTAAAATCTGTATATTGCGGAACTGTATACATTGCGGGATTCAAATCACTCCATTGCCATTTTTATATAAACTGTAGGGTTTATGCAAAAAAAAATTTTAAAATTAAGAAATCGACGAATTTCTAATGGAACAAGAATGTTGTTCTATAATTATACTTGTAGCTCGAATTTCACACATTCCGTCTACGCTCTGAAACGTTTCGTTCCCTAACTAACACACAATCATTCGATAAATCATTTATGCAGGCGACCCTGTTTATAGGGATCCTCGCTTATACAATCACTTATATGGAGCCCCCAAGCCAATGGGATCCATTTCACTCACGAATGTGGTATACATAATCGATTTACGACACTTAAGGCTATTATTCTCCACCAGTGGCATCGTGCGACAATCCCTGTGATATTCATGTTATTGATTTGAATAATAAATTATTCAACCAAGCAAAAGCGATATGGCGTAACAAAAAAATTAAAATTTGGTATTCCTCCCCACAGTTGAGAAATGCGGTATACACCATTCGATTCACGATACTTTAGGCTTTTATTCCCCATTATTGGCATCTTGCATCATGCCAAAAGACTTCAGGTTTTTCGACACGCAGTCCACACTAAAAAGATTCCATCTCTCTTGTGTTATATTTTAAAAAAGTTACCAAAAATAATACAACAACAAAAACATTTAGTAACTTTTTAGAATACATATAACACAAGAGAGATGGAAAAATTTTATCTTTTTAGTGTAGACTGCGTGTCGAAAAACCTGAAGTTTTTTGGCATGCGCGCTACCTTTAACCTTCCGTCGGTGCACGTGTTTTATACACACGGCCTGTGCATGGGGGTAACATGTTACCCCACTAGTTTATTATACAATACAAGGGAAAAAGTTATATTTGGTTAATTTATTTAAATAAAACTGAACATAATAATATCAATAAAATTTATTTTAATTCATTGGAATACATTGAAAATATAGTTTAATTCACGTTTCATGTTATAATAAATGTAAATTATTTAAAAAAAGAACAATATTTAGTCAAAGTCGTCATCAAGATCTTCACAGCTGGCGATAACTTCTACGTCCTGGATTTCTATGGTACAGCAGGCATTGCAAACTATTTTATGATGACGCTTGCATGCGGGCATGGTACATATATGGCAACTAATATTTGTTTTTACGTCAGCAGACCGATCGCAGAAGTTACAATGACGAGACCGATTTTTTGTAATGTGCGAACTACTTCCAGCATCTGGTTGCTGTCTTAGAATATCGACGTTATAACCATCAACTGCATCGCAATTTTTACGTTTTTTTTTTTTTCAATGCGTTTGGATTTGATAGCCACTTTCGAATATGTTGATCAACAAGCTGTTTTGCAAGAATCTCCAGAAAAAGTTTACGGGTGTTCGAGGCATGTTAAAGGCAACAATAGCTGCCACATCTATCATGTTGAAAATAATTCCATTGACCATCTACGAATGATACGTTTACATGTATAAGTCTTGGCCAACTTATCCATAGTATCTACTCCTCCCTTACTGGAATTGTAGTCTAAAATTATGTTCGGCTTGCCGGAAGTTTCATCGATGTCATCGTTATTATGAAGAGTCGATAATAATAGCATATTTTTATTTGGTTTTGGTATGTAATTCACTAAAGTGAGATAGCCATCAAAACAAAAGCGTGATGAACCAACTTCTCGATTTTTGATATACATTTTTTTGTCTTGTGCCTTATGTGCTGCCAATTCGACTGGTAAATCGGGTTTATTACTTCGAATGGTTCCTATGATTGTTGTTTTTTGACGAATCATATCTTCGGCAAGAGCACGACACTCTTTTCTCCAGGTTGACAACCAATATAAATTTCTCCATTCAATGGATAGGAGTTTTTTGCATCGACGACCCAAAATATTTTGATTCCATACTTTCCTGGTTTGGAAGGGATGTACTGCCGGAAATTACATCGCCCTCTTGTTGCTACTACAATAGTTGTTCATCGACTGTTAAGTTTCCTGGTCTATATGCTAATTTCAGATTCTCCTGAAAAAGTAACCAAACATCTCTGAAAGCAGCTAATTTTTTTTTAAGCAATCGTTTTTCAATTTTCAATCGGTCAATTTGCTCCACTCTCTGCAATGACATCGATGCTCTGAAAAAAGGCCGGCTCTCTTTATGCCACAATTCGACTAGTCGCTCATTCCAATTGTTCCTCATTCCGGCATATAAAATAATGACAATGAGGGCGTAGACCTCGTCAATGTCCATGTCATACCATATTCGTGGTTGTTTACGTTGGCTTGGATTACGGTGACGACTCGCTTCACTCGCGATAATGCACATCATCGTAGGTGGCAAAATATTTTTAAAACATTCTTATTCCTTATTGAAATATCTAGCAATTCCAATTAATCCCGGTGTCTCACGATCTATTTGAAATTCTGGAACTTTATGAATGCTCGGTGGTTGGACGCTCCATTTTCGAGAATAATTCTAATTCTGCGAGTTATAAAATAATTCTTGTTCATCTTATTCCTCCTGCAAATCTTCGTTGCGCATACGGTCACAAATATCCGGAATATATTCATCATCATCATCTAAATCCGAAAAATCATCGACGAAATGGATATCTCATCGAACAAATATCTTAGTTCTTGACTGCTCTGTCGTTTTCTCATTATCTAACAAAAAAGATAAATTGGCAAACATCTAAAATGAAAATTACTTCAAACACTATTATGTAATACTCACATCCAAGTCGATAAAAATACTTGTAGGGAACAGTAATAAACGGCATGCAGAAACTAAATCACAAATTAACCTTATACAAAAAGTTTACACTTACACAAAATAAAATAGTTACACTCCGTGCAGTAATGACGAACAATTCCTTTATAGCTTCAAACGCAAACTACGATGTAGATCTATCAAACACATTTTGAGCGTGTTTTTTTATTAGCTCCGGATAGCTGGTATCCGGAGCAGCTAATTTTCTGTTATAAAACTTATGTTTGACAAGCTATTTATACATATAAATAATTTATTTAAAACTATAATTTTTAATTCAACTTTTTAACTAAAAACCTATAAAAAAATATTTAGCTCTACCTATTTATCTGGAGCTGCTATCCGGAGCTGCTATCCGGAGCAAAGGGAAATTTGAAATATTTTTGATTTTTGTACAACCCTAATTGTGGCAAACTTCATTTTGGTTTAAAAATTTTGATAGATGTCAAATTCAAATATCATATGGTTGTATGACATTTCTTCCAAATAAAAAATCATCGGGAGATTGATGGGGAATACGTTAAAGTAGAAGCTGCAAAAATATTTTTAAAAGCTGGAAAGCAAAACGATAATCGAGATGCATCATTGTCGGAAGGTGACGAAGATGAAGATAAATAATATTTTGATGAAATTGACATGCCTGGTACAAAAGTTAAGTCGATTCAAAACAAAGAATTACTGTACGTATTCTACGTATATGTGAAGACACAGCTTAATATCACGGAAATTTGAACCCCAATTCGGCATATTATGATCCAAAACACGTTCTATGAGGGATATTACTGATCCAAAATCACATCCTGCGGCCCTATTCTCGAATTTCACGTCCATTTTCCACATGCGGACATCTGTCAAAATGCATCAAAACGTTCGGAAAATTTAATTCGTATATAAAACACTTGATACATGGCCATTTTCCTATATGGAGAATTTCTTCCACCTGCTTATAACCATTCG
Source organism: Tipula vernalis (assembly GCA_958295665.1). Taxonomy (NCBI): domain Eukaryota; kingdom Metazoa; phylum Arthropoda; class Insecta; order Diptera; family Tipulidae; genus Tipula; species Tipula vernalis. Next base: position 418,186,443 of record OY282558.1, read on the forward strand.
GAAATATTCCTTTAGTACTAAAAAAATTCAATTTTTATGAATTTTGGACTGATGTCCACATGTGGAAAATGGATGTGGAGTTCGGAAATAGGGCCCCTGAAGAGTAAATAATTTTTCTTCACTAAGTTTAGAATTAAATAAATAAATTAATTTTATTATTTTAGAGTTGAGTTGTGTACTGGAGACATGGAAAAATATTCTAAAGCAGAACTATTTGCTTGGGAAGCTTATGGTAAAATATTCTCGAAGTGGAAAAATCATTAAAGGACAAGAGAAACAAATCTTTCGAAGCCGATATCAAAAGATGTAGATATGTATATGTATTTGAATAATCACTGAATATATTAAAAATAATCCAACATGTATTTATGCTTCTTAAAAAATTTTTATCTTCCACGATTTGCAGTAAGGCTAATTTATTTTATTCAAAGATTCAGTTTTATTAAATTATAATTTGTATACTCCTTCGAAAATAACTTACAAACTTAAATCGTTTGCTTGCTGTTCGTTAAACAACCTTTACATGTTACCTGACCGCAAATTAAAAGGCTAGCATTGGTTTTAGCTGTCTCAGTCAAAGTGGCGCCATTTATTTCTTGGTGTGGAAATATTAATAACTAAAAATCGTTGTTTATTTAATTAAAAAAACATTAAATCTTCCTTTTCCAAAATTTGCAAACATAATACACAATTGAATAAACATTAGTAAATTCCTATTTTAATTTAAAAACAAATTAAATCTTCCTTTTCCAAAATTTGCCATCGTCGCCTGTCAAGTGAGACAGCTAAAACCAATCCGTAATTAAAATTTTGTACAAGGTAATTCCGCTACCGCTAGATAGTAAACATTTTACAGCAATCCGAGTAACAACCTTCGCCTATTTCCCTTTACCTTCCACAAATTCTAGCCTTTTTAATATTTTTCATGGCATTTAATACTAATAATTTAAGAAATAGATACTCGATACTCAAAAAACGAAAAACAGCTGAAATGGATGGAAATTTATTCAAAGTGTGCGCCAAATCATTGGCTTTGGTAGCTCGCGTTTTTGATCAGAGAAAATGTTCACCAAGAGATAGGTATTCAGGTCTTTTGAATCTAACTAAAAGAGACTCTCTATTTTTAGTAGTATTTTAAACCAATTGAATTTATTGCAAATCCCGGTGCATAATGGGCCTATCTAGAATCGGATAACGCCGCAGTTATGTCTGACCAATTTAATGTGGTTCAAGCAAGATTAAAAAGGCTAGTGTTTGAGAAGGGGAAATAGATGAAGATTGTTACTCGGATTGCTGTAAAATGTTTACTATCTAGCGGCAGCGGAATTACCTTGTACAAAATTTTAATTTGCGGTCAGGTAACATGTAAAGGTTGTTTAACGAACAGCAAGCAAACGATTTAAGTTTGTAAGTTATATTCGAAGGAGTATACAAATTATAATTTAATAAAACTGAATCTTTGAATAAAATAAATTAGCCTTACTGCTAATCGTGGAAGATAAACAATTTTTAAGAAGCATAAATACATGTTGGATTATTTTTAATATATTCAGTGATTATTCAAATATATGTACATCTTTTCATGTCGGCTTCGAATGATTTGTTTCTCTTGTCCTTTAATGATTTTTCCACTTGGAGAATATTTTTCCATAAGCTTCCCAAGCAAATAGTTCTGCTTTAGAATATTTTTCCATGTCTCCAGTACACAACTCAACTCTATAATAATAAAATTAATTAATTTATTTAATTCTAAACTTAGTGAAAAAAAATTATTTACTCTTCAGGATTTGATTTTGGATCAGGAATATCCCTCGTAGAACGTGTTTTGGATCATAATATGCCGAATTGGGGTTCAAATTTCCGTGATATTAAGCTGTGTCTTCACATATACGTACTATACGTACAGTAATTCTTTATTTTGAATCGACTTGACTTTTGTACCAGGCATGTCCATTTCATCAAAATATTATTTATCTTCATCTTCGTCACCTTCCGACAATGATGCATCTCGATTATCGTTTTGCTTTCCAGCTTTTAAAAATATTTTTGCAGCTTCTACTTTAACGTATTCCCCATCAATCTCCCGATGATTTTTATACATTTTTACTCCGATTTTTTATTCGGAAGAAATGTCATACAACTGCATGAAGTTAGGTAAAATTTTAGTTTTTTGTTTATTAGCGACACATGTGTATAATAGAACAACTTTCAATAGAAATTTCCCTTATGCTCCCGATAGCTTGCTATCCGGAGCTAATAAAAAAACACGCTACTTGTCGATGAATTTTGAACGGTAAAAGTACCGTTATAAATATAATACATATCTATATTCAAGGTGAGTTCATAAATTTTGAAGTCGAGTTTATGTTGAAAGGCTGTGAATGGTGAAACGCACGTAAACGAAAACATATAAACATAACAAGGATAATGATTTTGATTTTATCTGGCCCAAACGGTTTGAAATAAAGATAACCCTGACCTAAAAGTAACATAATTAAGATTTTCTTTCATGAATTCGTATTTCCTGTATACTTTTTTAACTGACCGATTTCAATTGCATTCTTTGTTAGTCTGGGGTAATTTATTACCCCATGCACAGACCGTGGCATATTTTTCATTACTGTGCCGTAGTTGCTTTGAAATGGTCAGATTTCACCGTTTTTTGATATTTTGTTGTGCTAAACATGTAAGAGAGAGCATTCCTAAGTGATTTCGAATTAATTCGCATTAATTCATTTTTTATTTCACTTTTTTTAAGCCTGGGGTAACTTTTTACCCTAGTGCACCGATGGAAACCATGCAATTTTTCATAAAAGAAGAAAACTAGGAAAAATCCCTTTTCGTGAAACCGGGCATAAAACATTCAAATCTCCTTAACAATTTACAGACTTGATTCGTATTTATATTTTAAATTTATTTCAAACTCCCCAAATGAAGTTTGAATGAGATTATTGCATTTGATTTTCCCGTTAAATCAAGCTCATTTATTTTTAAGACAAAGAAATTTCCATGTTTCCAAGAAAAATCAGAAATAATGGTACATGATGTATAAAGAAAATTCACTGAACGTTCATCTTTTCCAATGTAAACCCGTAAAAGAAAATATACACAACAGATGAAAGTAAGCAAAAGGTTCTCAGATATTTTATTTTATACAACTTCTTATTATTTTCCAATTTTTCGTTTATTACAAAATGTACGTACATAGCTATATCTTCAATTATTATAATTGACTTGTTGTGTGTGTGTGTAGAAATTTATTCCACAGAGGGTTTATTATTTTGAAATAGAATATGGTAAATAAAAAACAACAAAAAGTCAAATTTCTTAATAAATTTCCATCCAATTTTTGTTTACAAAAACAAAACCCTTACAAAATCTATAAAAGAAGTTATGTACGAGTAGTATATTTCAACATACCTAATTTCGTTTTTATATACAGACATACTGTAGATAGTTTTTGATTTTCATAACCGTCAGTCATCACTTGTATAATTATTAACACGCTTTGTTTATTTGAGATCAATTGATTAAACGGCGCTTCTGTTTTTCAAACGAATTAATTTGACTTTGACGTAACGTTAAGTAATGCGTCGCAGAATTTTTGAAGTGGTGTTCTGTGAAAATCTAAACAAATAAATAAATAAACCTATATTATGTATTGATATTTTGTGGTATTGCATATTTCGCGATATGAAAAAAAAAATTAACATACAATAGAAAAATAATTAGTCCTATTAATTATTTGCTATAGCATACACGTACTTACATTAAATTATAAATTGCTTGAGGAAAACTGGAAAAAAAAAAAAATTAAAAATTATTGAATAAAACATTTTTTTTTTCTCTTTTCTTAGCGCATTATTTATTTATTTACTAAAATATTAAATATTTTATATTTGAAAAATATTTAGCTTTTCACATAAATTTTAATTTTTATTTATTTATGTATGTACATCTTTATACGTTTTCCGAAGTTCATACAAAAATTGTAAACTTGCATTTTACTTAACGCTGTGTATTCTATGCATACGGTGTTGGTATTTAGATTTAAGCTAAATAAATTGTGTTTTGTTGTTACGGAAAATTGAATTTTTGTTAGAAAATTTGCATTTACTTTAATATTTTTGTTTATTTACAAAAACATTGAAAAATATGTTGATCCCAAAGAATGGAAAGCTTTTTAATTTTACTACTTGGAAATTAATGAATATGCGTAATGGTGAGTGAAAAATAATCAAAGTGATGTGATTTTAGTGGTTTGTTTCTAATTTAAAGTTTAAGTGTGGAAAGTCTATAAAAATAATGAATTCAAAATCAATTCGTAAGGTTTAGCAATACTGAATTGATCAATATTGAATTGATTCAACATTTAAATATTTTCTTGTTGCTCGAGCTGTTCGATTTTATGGATTGAATTATAAAAAACTTTAATTTCAAACCCCTTTTTCAAAGTTTGGTTTCAATTAGCGTCTTACATAGTAAAAAAAAAAAAAAATTCAAAATTATTGATAGAATAATTCTTTACCATCAAAACTTGTTTGGCGTTTTTGTTGTAAAATTCCCAAAGTAAGACGCTTTATAATCAAAATTTCTTTTAAGCTGCAAGGCACGCTGGTTCTCAAAATATTGTAATTCAATATACTGCTCCAAATTTTCTATTTCGATAATGAATGGAGTGGCCCGGTCAAAAATGACCAAACCTGGACGAAGACTGTAAAAGTTTCAAAAACCAGAACATTTCGGCTTAAAAAACTCGAAATACGTTATATTTTTGGTTTGGTGGCGAGTACTATCCACGTCGAGACTATCGTGCTGCAACAAATTCATTGATCATCAAATATAATGGATAATTCATATACCAAATTTTAGTGGAATTGGTGCACAATTGCGGAAGTTCCATTTGGGGCTGGGATAAATTTCTTAAATGAAACCGCCCGAATGACCCGAATTCAACAAATATTCCAGGACACTACGAATGATACTTTAGTTCATAAATACAAACAAGAAATCACAAATTTTATTTCACAAAGAAAAACTTGTTTTTACATTAAGGTGCAAAAACTATCTTCTCAGTCACCAACATCAAACGGAACAAGGGCATTTGTTATTTGATTTTAGTGAAATTTTATATCTGAAATATTTTGTAGGTCCTATAAATAGTTCTCAATAAATGAAACCAATTAATTCAAGTCCTGAAGAAATTTTTGGCTGTGATCAGGTTTTTTAAAATAAAACTTGGCCCAACGGCAAGAAGTAAAAAAAAAAAAATTAAATTATGGTCGATTCCAATTTTGGTTTTCCGCACAAAGCCGCCAATTCAGTCAATTTTCTCCTCCAACAGCACTTAATGGAAGAAACACATATTTGTCGACGTATTTTAGTGAAATTTTATATCTGAGATGTTAAGCAAGAACGTATTGGTCCAATTTTACAAGCTCAGAACAAAGTTTAATAGTTTGCGGCTGTTTAAACTATTCCGACCATTTTTCGACTTATTGTGAAAGTGTAGAAATTATTATTTTGTGCCTCCGGCATTTTTCATTGCCACTAATAAATTTAGCGATCTGAATGAATCATTTATCTATAAACCAGAGACTAATTAATAAATTTTCCCGGATGCTCGCAGAAGTTTGAAAAATCAGAACATGTCCGAGGAAACCAGGACGAGGTTGTGCATTCAAAGATTTAAGCAAAAATTTAATTTTTTTATTTTTAATTATTTAATGTTTCATTTAATATTTTATTCTACACCTTTTCACTAACAATTCCGATCGAAAGAGGGGACTGGAAAGATAGATACCATTATAAAAACAGCATAAATCATTTTGATTTACGCCAGGGACGACATTATGAAATCCGGTACCGCTTGAATTTTGACGGAAATCGTTCGGTTTCCGTAAAAGCGATTTTAACAACCCCGGTTACACGAAAAATTTCTGTCAAAATTCATCCGAGAAATAAGTATATAGTCGACGAAAGGTAATTTTCCGTGTAAAAAATCAAATTTCCAAATAACAAGCGAAAAATCCCCAAAAAATCAAGTTTTTTAATTATACAATTTTTTTGAAAAGTTATTTTAATTCGTTGTATACCTTGGAGGACAGGGGCTGCTGCCGCCTCAAACTCCTTCTTTGACGATTTATTAATTTATAATTTGTGTTTTTTAATAATTATTCACATACTAAAATAAAAACCACCTAAAAGCCGCTTAGCATTGGTCCTATCCGCGCAAGGATGATAAAAAATTATGTAGCACTCCTTTGTTAACAAATTATAGTTGGTCGTATTTAATAAAAATCAAGTAGAGTCTTCTGGGCCTGTATTCTTGAAACTCACCGAAAAAAATCACCGGTGAGTTTTTTTGGGGGATTTAACATACATTTGAAAAGTTTAACACATGAACCAATCTTTAACGAAACAATTGGTTTTCTTTATATATGGTCAGTGTCACTGGCTAGTTTTCTAACTTTTTAATCCTACAAAAAAGTGAAATGAAGTGAGACAAATAATATGCATACAAAATGTTTGTAAGGGCAAGTATAAACAATGTATTAGAAACTGTAACTTCAGAAATTGAGCTAAATTCATTTTTCTAGCAGAAAGTGGCCAATTCTAGCAAAAAGAATTGAATTTTAACTTTTTTCTGACATTTGGTATTTTTTTATGATGTTTTATATTGTTTATTTTTTTTTGAAGTTATGTCAAACGTCAAACATATTTTGTGGAGCCTCGCAAATATATTTAAATTAATTATGTTCATTTGGTCTTTGGGATTGCATTGTGAGCGTTTTCCAGCCTTAGGAATAAATACAACCTTCACTTTCATCCATTTGCTAGGAATGTGACATAGTTCTAGGCTGCCTTTGAAAATTACCTCTAACTAGGAAATGGTTAGATTTGTAGTTTGTTGAGTCCAGACGACTTATATGGTTTAAAACTATTTATCGCCCACAGGATCTTTTTCCTGCTAATAATTTTGCCTAGAAGGCTAATAACTCGGGATGGAATAACCAGTTGATAATACTTTGCATAGCCTAGACATCTCCGAAGACTCCTGAATTTTGCCACAGTATAGTCTCCAAGATCTGTTCTTGGCACTTCTCAATTGATATCTGTAAATATTGTAGACTTCCTTATAGGAGTCCCAGTCTACAGCGGATCTGGTTTTCTTTGCTGTTCTGAAGAGTCTTTTGCATTTTACTAAGAGGACTAGAGCACAGTATCGCTTCATTAAAAGCACCGGACAGCTTGTCCACTAAGCCATCGAGCTCTTGCGCAGTTTTTGGAGATTTTGGCACCGAAACTCACCTCGTTCATTTGTGTCCGTACTTCCCCAGATCGTGTGATGAGAATTTGTATCACTCCCAGGATGACTCCAACCTTACGCTTTTGAGCCTCCAAAATTAGCTTACCTAGAATGACTGGTGGAATATTCACTTCATCGAAGCTAGGTAGGCTGATATTAGCCACAGGTTCCGTTTATGACTGCTGCTACATCTCCATTGCTGAAATTTGATAGCAGAAAACAACTACAGTACCTTGCCATATTATTAGACCCATGGAAGAAAAACGTGACTTTTTCAACTTGAGAGATGATATCGGTAAATAATTATGTGCTTTATACTGTTTTGGATGTTTAATAAATTATTAAACATTATACCAATAAACTAGTTTTAATATTTTGTTGAATGTTAATTAATTCATGTATTTCTATTAATTAACATTCAACAAAATATTAAAACTAGTAAAATTAGCTTACACAGAAATAGAGCTGTGTGAATATCGTGAAGAAGAAAAATTGTAAGAGAATTCATCTGTATTAATATGATTCGCTAGTACTTGAACGCACAGTACATTCTGCATATATAGAATGTAAATTGTGATATAATCAGTCCAGCCGCCGCTGCCTGATGAGAAGATTGATTTTTTCATAATCATAAGCTCATCAGTTCGAAACTGGATTGAATTCTCTTACAATCTTGGGAACATATAAAATTACCAATAAAATTTTTTAATGAAATATTTTATATTATTTAATTGTTACATTAGTCTTATAATAGTTCCCTTATTTTGTCAATATTTCATTGATCCTCCTTTTGCAGCAATAAGTCCCTTAATTCGTCGAGGCATGCTTTTTATGCATGACTGAATAGTGTCTTGAAGATGGGACTTCTCTTCTTGTTGTTATCGTAGATTTTGCTATTTCTCTTTTCAGAAGCTCCTAGGCATTCTCTATAGGGTTCATATCTGGAAAGTTTCCAGGCCATTCCAAACTGTAATATTATTTTGTTGTAAGAACCTTGTGATACTCTTAGGTTTATGGCAAGGAGCACCATCGTGCATAAAAATTGGTTCTTCATCATTAGAGAACCAGTCTTGATTTGAGGTGTCAAATTGTTTTCTATGACTTTTTTATATTGATCTTGACGCATTATTTTTTCCATGACATAGAGGCGGCCTGTCCCTTTTCTTGATATCACAGACCAGACCATAACAGAAGGTGGATGTTTCACAGTGAGGACGATGCAGTCGCGCTTGTATTTCTCGCCTGTCCTTCTCCGTACAAACTTTGATTTTTCCATCAAAACTTGAAACACAAACTCATCGGAGAAACAAACCTGTTGTGACAAATAATGTTTTAAATTTCTTAGGAGACATATTGATATTATTGATCCCAATCTTCAACTGTGAAATTCTTTTACTTCCGGACCCAATCAAGTCGCTTCTTCATCATAGTCGGACTCAACTTCGGTTTTCGCGCAGGTTTATGTGCGATGAATCCATTTTCAGCAAGACGCCGCTACATAGTTCGCTGGGAAACAAGTATTCCGTCATCCCTCATTTTCTTCGTAAGTAAACGAAAGGGTAATTTTCTATTTTGGATGCAGATATTTCGGATTTCTCTGTCTGTTCTTTGGGTTGTAATGCGCCGTCGTCCGCACACACCCTTTCTTTTTGGCGACAAAGTTATCCCGGAATCTATTTTTTTTTTTTTAATATTCTTCACAAAACTTCATGACAGACCTGTCACTTTTGCAATTTCATATTGCGATAAATCAGTAGCCTTCAAAAGACCACACACTTCACCAACTTTCTCAGGAGAGAGGTCATCATTTTCCCCCATCTAAAACATTTCAAAAGAGAGATGAGAACAGACTATCATATTGAAACAAAATTTGGGACGTATACTTACTGTAATTAGTCAAAAGGAACCACTTTAAAATTAACAAATTTTTAGGTTATGTAATCCTTTGTTCGCTCTCGAGGCTATAATGACATTCATTTTTTTTTTACTGCGTTGCAAGCATTAAAATATCTTGTTTAATGTTGTCAGAACTAGAAATTTAAAAAAAAAACACACGACATGCCTAAATAAAAACACAATTGTGGTGGAACCCTACCTACCTTTTTTGCGTGCATTAATCTATAATAGGGATTCTGGAACACAAGTCAGGTCTTCAGTGATCTATGTTTCCTGGTTTAAGACGATATCTGTCCCTTCTATCCCAATTTTTAAAATGAGAGCAGCTGATGCAGCCTTAGAGTGGTGGAGGTTGACCTGCAGAAATGTCAATGTCATCTCTACGGTCTCTTCTTCACCACAGTAACATTAGAGTCCTCCCCTGATGAGAAGTCCTCTGAGAGATTTTTTAAAGACTCCATGGACGTTGACATCTCCGTGTCCGTAGATAAAGTTTCCGCTTGGGTGCCCGCTACTTCCGGCTAGATGTGCTATCAAGCACAGTGGTAGTGTCTGAAGCTAACTTCGGAGCCTCTGGCTCTAACTATGGGAAACCATAGTTAATTAAACCGTTGGTTTTTTCCAGTGCAGTCAGTGACTCCCACATTACAGAATTACACATAAAACAATTAAAAAATTATTGTAGAACCTTTCTACATGAAAACGCTTTAGACAAGAACAATTTTTTCGAAAAATATCTAGGCTCGGTTTTATATAAAAGGAACAATTGAAATAACTTTCATTATGCTTTTGACAATGACCCCGAATTGGGATTGAAAGCTTAAGCTTTCGACGAAGACAACATTTTTTTAATCGATGCTTTATAGTTCAGGTGTGGGACAGGGATGATACAAGAGTATTTCTGATAGTACTTTTTCCCGGTCTTCCAGAGAGAAAAAATTCAGCTTGTTTAAAGAAGAGATGTTTGGGTTTAAGATTTTATTGTTTTTTTATCCGTCCTTCGGTTCCTTCGCACACACCCGTCCTATTAAAGGTTTAATGCGACAATGGTCGAATCGCATGTGTAAGCGATAGTTAAAATATTTTTAATTGTTTGTGATTTTCGTTGCTTGTGATGTTTTTCAATGAAAATATGTAAAAACCTAAATGGCTTAAGACAGTAATCAACATAGATTTAATCACGAGTTAATAACAAAAAGAAACTAACCGAAGGATGGCGTTTTACCGAAAGGAATTTCAATAAAAAATTCTTGCTAAAATTTGTTTTTTTAAAGCTATTAATAGTTAGTTACGTCACAAGGGCGGTAAATGAGTTGTTACGAGGCGACGAAGTAAAGTTCATTCGTTTCTTTTTATTTAAAGCAAATAGGCCTGGTGTTTTGCTAAACTGTCATGTAAACATAAAACGTCTGTATTGAGAACTGTTAAAGTACGTGTAAGTGACATCTAGAATTGAAAATAATAATGTGATTGGGCATTTTGAGATATGTACTCGCGATTTGTGTGGAGAACCTACTGCAAATTCCACAAATAATTCTGCTAAATAATTATTAATTCAACAGAACTAAACTTTATATATAAATTGTCGTTTTTAATAATTCTCGCCACTAGCGAGATATTTTATTATTTTTTTAACTCGTTATAATTTTATTTTAGAATCACCCAACTATTACACTAAAAATTACTTTAATTTAGTTCAACTGCACACTAACTTTGTTATTAAATTCTTTTTTTTTATATTATCTACTTTTTAGGTAAACTGTACGTTTATTACGTGAAAAGGTCGGAATTCGAAATCAAAATAATAAACATGTCTTCGTAAAAAAAATGACAAGGTAGATGGGCGCCGAATACAACTTTTTGTTGTTTTGGGTATTAACGTGCGCGGCGCTGGTGTGGCAATAATGAGTGTGGTTGTGTCAGCGATTGCGTTAGCGCTGAGTGAGTTGAATATGTATGTGTCGATAAATGTGAGTTGAATATGTGTCGATACATTTAAATTGTTTTAAGTTTAATCTGATGCGTATAATTAATTGATTGTAGTGATGAACAATCAATATAATTGTGAGTCGCTACAAAACTTTAATTTCCTGCCACCAGATCTACATACAGTTCTCTATATAGTATGGAATAAATAGGCAAAGCAAGCTTTGTTTTTTATTTTGAGAAAATTCAATCAACAAATTTTAATTTAGATTTTAACTTAAGGTTTTGTTGAAATTCCAGCTAAGAATTTGTAACGACGTTTTATATTTTGCGATTTTCCAGTCATCTTTAGATTTTTCAGGAATTCTAACTGGACTGATTATATAATATTATATACTTACAATATTATAATACTGATTAACAATTTACCTTCTATATAGACAGAATGTATTGTGCGGGATGTACTAGCGAATCATACTAATACAGAAAAATTCTCTTACAATTTTTCTTCTTCACAATATTCACACAGCTCTATTTCTTTGTAAGCTAATTTCACTTTAATTTTGAATGTTAATTAATTAATTCGTCTAATTTCTAATATGCAACTAGTACCGAGTATTTTGTTTTTTTTTTCTTAAAATAACCGCAGAGCAAAAACCTTTTCGGACAATCTAAATATGGGGAGTATGGCTTAAATTTAAAGTCAACGTGCCTTCCTAAACTGGAATTTAAATACAATAATTGAGCTTTCGTATCTGAATTTTGAAAACATGAGATATTACATACTATATACACAGAAATTCAGACCGGGCAATCCGGGCACTTTGCCATATTGTGAGAATAATTGTTTTACCGTACCCCCTCTCGTTACCGTAGATGTACCGGATAATACCGGAGATATACCGGATATTAATGTTGATCCAACAGTTGGTAATGGGTTTGCTTTGGATTTCGCTGATGTGCCTTCTTTGTCATCATTTTCAGTTGAAGATTTACTTGTTTTTATTAATTTTATTTCACTATTTTTATTTTGGTGGTTGTTATCTGCTAAATTGTTCTTCTCACTTGTTTATCTCACATTCACTATTCTGCCATGCTAAGCATGTTTTATGCATTTTGAGAAAATTAATGTTAAAGTTTTGAAATCGGTGTATTTAGTTTTAATTATTATTTTTTTAATTTTAATGATAAAGTTTGCTATCCATTGGCATCAATAATTCAATTTGGCCAAAAATGTAGTTATTAAAAATATGCTTAGCACGGCAGTATTATTGTCTGTTCCAGTACCAATATTGCCGTTGTCTGTAGTTTTTATTTATTATTTTCTTTAATCTCGGGTTTAGTTCCATTTTCATTATCACTGATTTAAATAAGAAAGATTTAAATAAATTTCAAACCTTTGCAATATTATCACTGGAATTTTTCATTTTCTCCAAACTGTTTTGTTTTTGTTCAACGATTTCAGTTGGAAGTACTGCTTATTTGGCTTAAACATATAATTAACTGATGTGCTGTGATCTCGATGCGGATCATCATTGTCGGCAAGCTTTGTAATTTTGGACGAGTCAACGGTCGGTCTTTTTTCTAACATCGACGATGATGACAAAAGTGCGGTCGAGCCGATAAATATACACGGATCACCGTTTTGGCAGGTTTAAGTTGTACCGCCACATGTCTTGATCTAGGGGAAAGCTTTAAGAATCGTTCAACTCGGATAGTTTTCCTTCGAACAAATTTACATTCAAAGTTTTTTTTCGTCCTGGTTGCTGTTCCCCGGAATAACGGTTAATGCGATTGAACAATTGGTTGCAATTTCGTAGTTCTTGAAGAAAATTATTTTGAGTTTGTATTATATCGTTAATCGAGATATTATTTTGGGAAGCATGATTTTCTCATGTAATTTTCCTTATTTGATTCTAGGCTTCAGATCAATTGGAATCATTAAGAATTTCACCCATCCGTCTTCTAGAAGCGCTCTGCACTTTTTTATTTCCGTTGTACTAGTGGTGTCACTAAAAGTTTTCACTCGGGCTTTAATATTTTCAAAGCCCCTTAACATGAGGTTAATTTCTCAAAAAATTTCGAAAATTTCACAGTTATTGTTTGAAAGGTTCTCAATAACTTTTCACTTCAAGTTCCTCACTATCGCAGTTTAAATAACAATTTTGGTTAGTTAATACTCGAATGTATTAAATTTTGTCATTTTGAATTTACTCCAAGATTATTAAAAAGGGCGCCAATCCGGTTCGAAGGACCATGAACAAAGCATAGAACTTGTAAAGCACAGTTCACCGTTTCCGAAATTCAGATAACTAAAGTTTATTTATTGTTGTAGTATTGTAAATATCTCGTGTCCGGTTGTAAGGCGCTGGCTGGTCAATTCAATCTTTTGTGAATTCTCCGTATCCAAGTTAAGTAGCAGGTCGAATGATCGTGGTAGATCTTTCGTTTCCGAATCTCAGGCGAAGGTCAATAAATCGAATGCGGCTTTTTTCGTATTCAATTACCATATTTTAATCTTAATTGTTCCCATATTAATTTAAATTGAAGTTTAAAATGGATTTCCTCAATTTGGAATCCGCTCTCCACATGCTTTTCGATAGCTAGGAATTCCTTCCACTCGTTTATATTTAATGAAAGTACTTTTTTGGGTCGAAAGTATCTCGGTACTTTTTCAAATTCAAAGGAGTCCAAAAAGTTATAATCCACCCAAAAATATCATCCCTGGTGTGGGATGTTGTAAGATCACATTCGATTCGATTTCGGTAGAGTTGTATCTCTTGTTTCTCAAGAATAAAATTATACTCTTTCTCGCTTTTCAATTATGCTTGTTTTGTTGCTATCTCAGCTTGCTCGAAACAAAACAAAAAGCCAATTCTACTTCTATTTAACCAAAGCCTACTAAGTAGAAATATCGAATCCAGTATCGACTGTATTTTTTACTAAAGGCTGGTATTCACGTACTATTAAATTGCGCAATATAATAATTGTGTGACGTCAATATTGCACAATAAAATTCAAAGATCTTTCTGACGTCACACAATTATATTGCGCAATTTAATTGTACGTGAATATCGGCCTTAAACTATATGGGAAAACGGTTCATTTACAATTTTAGTTTATTAGAATTATCGAGCTTTTGTTTTGTTTTACGAAAGAACGAAAATGTTCATGAAACATGTAATTTTATTTGATTGAAAAATCGAGTCATGAAAATGTTTATTTCTTAGTGAAAATCGTCGTCAAAAATAAGGTATTTATGAACTTTAGAATGCTGTTGTTCTTGTAATATACGTCATAAACTCATCTCTTTCATTGCCTCCATTCAAATGTGAATTCGAATATCTTTCTATTGTTATTTTGAATTTGCGAAGCATGCTAGATTGTTTCGATTTTTTGTTTTCTTCACGCTCATTGTATTGATTTAATTTTTTCTGTCTGGCTCTTTTTTATTTTAATTTCGATTGCTGAGCGGAGACGTGTTGTCTTTTTTCTTACCATTCATTCGTTTTAGATGTGGACAAATCATGACGTCATTAAATTGAATTTTCTCTTTTTTTAATACATATTGTTATTGTTGTTGAATGTTTTTTAATTTAATTTCCCTTATTTTCTTTTGGTTATTGCTGAAAAATAGGGAAATTTGAGAACCTGTGTTTTAAATGAGTAAGACATTGAGTTGTTTCTCTCAAACTCTATGAAAATGTGTTTCTATGTCCCTTATTATAAGTTCATTTTTGACCTGCCGGCTCTATTTACATCAAGATGGTTCTGATTCACCATTCTTTATTATCCAAAATTTTTGTTTGCGATACTTTATCGATTTGAACACACGACAAACTGTAAAAAGCTTAAATAAAAACCGAAACAGAATACAATTTTATTATTGAAACAAGAGACGTAATTCTATCGAATTCGAATCGAAAGTAACGTTACAACATCCCACACCAGATAAAATAATTCGTCGGGAAGTGAGGAAAAAAATTGTATATCATAGTGGGAAAAGTAAAATTTACAATGGACTTAAAGCTTAAATAATATTATTTTCGACATATTTAAAATTGTTTTCGTACGCGAATTTGATTGATCGTTGAAGATAACTGGACATATTTTACAAACAAAATATTATTTATTACTAAATATTGTAGACTTTGACCTAGCCAATTTTTGTACCGCATATATAAAATACAAATATCGGTCATAAAATATTTACATTAAATTTTTTTAAGTTATCTAGTCTACATTTATTCGTCATGTCAAATAATTGGCCTCGTGATAATCACAAATGACATTGCATTTTGTTTAAATGGAGAAATTTAACAAAACAAAAAATACTAAATCTGCAATTTGTGAATTACTGGCGGCGAATGGCTTCGTCAGTACTCGAATATATTTTAGCGTACATCTTACTAAAACAATGTTTTATC
The DNA here is from genome assembly GCA_958295665.1 of Tipula vernalis. NCBI lineage: Eukaryota > Metazoa > Arthropoda > Insecta > Diptera > Tipulidae > Tipula > Tipula vernalis. The sequence continues at coordinate 418,202,001 of OY282558.1, forward strand.
GAGTTAAAATTTAATTAACCAAAAACAAAAAAAAATGTGTTAATAAAAATATAAATTATCTGGTAATTGTCCTCCATAAAAGTCGTAGTTTAATTTGATGGTTTACTAAAAAAAAAAACAGCACGTGACGGTAAATTTTGCAGTCATTTACATAATAATAGTTTTTATTTTAATTAAAGGAAAACATTTTTTTTTGTTGTTTTTAATTTTTATTTACAATATACAATGTTAAATATTATAGTTTTTATATCAAAACAATGTATGGTACTATAAAAAAATAGTTTGGTATTATTCATATATTCGTTGATGATGATTGAATAGTTTTTTTATTTTTTATTGTTTCTACTAAATTTTTTGTACATATTTACAATTTACATAATTTACTATACTCATATTATAAATATACGAAATGAATGATGATGACGTACAACTTTGTTGTGCTTAATTTATATACTTTATGGAATTCGAATGGATGTGTGTTTAAATGCTAATTAATTGTTTGAGTTTAAATTCGTTTCGGTAGTTTTTGCAAAAGTTCTGATTGGATTAAATATTTGCCATAATTAATGAAGGACGTGGCAAAACTGTATTAATTTAGCCGATGATGTAAATTTTATAGATATAATGTGGATTAAGCTGTTTGTTTTCAAATTCTGATAAATATTTAATCCAAACAATTTGAAATTAAAAACAATAATGAAAGTTTTGTTGATAAGGTTAATATTGTTTTAGTGTTCCGCTGAACAAGAAAAGCCCCTTTCAAGAGCACCTTTTTCTCAAAATGTTTGCCGAAACTTATTGTTCATGCTTAATGAATGCACATCGTCATCATAAAAGTTTAAATCAGCTGTATCAAGTTTCAACCAAGTTCAAGGTCAATAATCAAGAAATTCAAAACAACTATACCTATTGATGTTTATATTTATTAATTGTCTACACTGCACAATAATTTACGGTTAACAACATACATACATTCATGTAGCAATATATCGCTATTATTCCATTAAAGTTTAATACCGCATCCTATTCTGCGTATTATTGGCGCTACCTAAAATAAACCAAAGAAATTGTCACTCGAATTTCGATCAACATACCAGTTTAATATAATTATACTTATCTTTATTTGTAATTATAACCATTATGATAACTCATTCACAAATCTGAAATTAAGAAATATTATTGTAATTAAATTAATTAAATTAAATTAAGAATATTTATATTATAAAAATACTTACACAACAAATGTCTACTGACAGCTCAATGTATACTTACGTAAATTTCACATTTTTTAGATTAAGTTCTAGTACAAATTGTAATAATGTATTCATATTTTAGATTTATGTATATGTATCAAAAATAAAACCCGTTCACTTGTTTTCCGACCATCAGCCGTATAAGTTTGTAAAAATATAAATTAAATAACACTTAAGCTACAACAATAATTAAGAAATAAATAATTTTCAATAAGTTTGTACATTGGGTTTTGGTTTATTTCACCTGTCGTACAATAAAGAAACACTTATTTATTTGGTGAATCCTTGGGTACCAGGAATGTCGATGCATGGGAGACATTTGTCACGATTACCAATCACTCACATTATGGTATTGGTGCAATTCGTTAAACATATGGTTTAGTTAAAACCTGAAGTTTGTAACAATCTTTATTTATTTAGCGCTTCCGAGTTAATAAGCCGAATCTATAAAAGCACAACATTTTATTTGAAGAACTTGTGTTGTTTATAGCAGAGTTTTTTTAGAATATAGAGCCATAATCAAACGTCATATATTTTTAGCACGTATTTTATTGGGACAGCTTTTCACTGTTTTCCACAGTAATCCTTAGTAAAAATGATGATTTTTAACTTCAATTTTTTCAATAAAAAAGGAACGAATGTTGTAAAGCTTTTATATAAAAGTTATACAAAATCTCGAAAAATTCACTAAATCGGTTTTATTAAATCGTAGTGTGTCTAGGATATAAGTCTATGTTTTGATTGTGATTAGTTGAGGATTAAGGACTGGCAAGTCAGAAGTATATAGAACATACAGGATCGGCTCTAAAATTGATCCTGGAAGTACCCCTTCATGAATTGTAAATACTCTGGAAAGTCCGTCATCTGCCTTACTTGATACGGTCTGTCCGAAAGGAATTATGTATTACTCTAATAAGACCTGGCCCAAATTTTAACTTAATCATTTTATGTATTATTCCGTTAATCCGGACGGTGTCAAATGCCTTTTACAGATACGCTAATGTTGCGCTGGTTTTATTTAATTTAAGAGGTACATCACTTCTCAAGATTACAGCCGGGCATGAGTTGTAGGGTGAGATGCACGAATGAAACTGATCTTAAACTGATTTTTTTTCCTGCGATAGCTATTGAGTAATCACATCAATTGAATCCATCTCCAGACATAACACTCTAGAGGCTGATTTTATACAAATTTTCTAATAATTTTTGGAAAATCGAATTTTCCGAGATTTCCCACGGGAAACTTGAACTGAATTTTTTCCTGCGATAGTTATTGAGTAATCACATTGAATCCATCTCCAGACATAACACTCTAGAGGCTGATTTTATACAAATTTTCTAATAATTTTTGGAAAATCGAATTTTCCGAGATTTCCCACGGGAAACTTGAACTGAATTTTTTTCCTGCGATAGCTATTGAGTAATCACATCAATTGAATCCATCTCCAGACACAACACTCTAGAGGCTGATTTTATACAAATTTTCTAATAATTTTTGGAAAATAGAATTTTCCGAGATTTCCCACGGGAAACTTGAACTGAATTTTTTTCCTGCGATAGTTATTGAGTAATCACATCAATTGAATCCATCTCCAAACATAACACTCTAGAGGCTGATTTTATACAAATTTTCTAATAATTTTTGGAAAATCGAATTTTCCGAGATTTGCCACGGGAAACTTGAACTGAATTTTTTTCCTGCGATAGCTATTGACAAGTCGCATCAATCCAATCTATCTCTAGACATAACACTCTAGAGGCTGATTTATTTTCGACTGGAATGTCAATAACATAATCTGCATTATCGACTTTTCACTTTCGGCTGGAAACTTTCGGCTAACTTTAACAGGGTCAATAAAAGCCTACTCGAACTCCAAGAAATGTAACTTTATTTGATGTTCTTAAGGAAAATTACATCTTATTTGGACAAAATTATAGCAGAAAGCTTAAAACGAGAAAAACTTAATATGATGAAACAGCTTAATACCAAGAAATATTCCCTCCACGAGAGCTTTTTATTCTTCGGTTCTTTTGTGGATTGATTATATCAATATTTTGCATTCATCAATCAATATTTTGCACAAAATAACATCTTTAATAGGTTTGTGGTTGTTATCTAATACTTTGTTATCTGATCCATTATCGACCACAAATTTCCAATTTGGTTGATATCGGGTGAGTTAAGAGGGCTATCTAGAAGCGATATATTATTTTCATGGAACCATTCAATCGCCAAATTTGCCTTGTGGCAAGGTGTATTATCTTCTTAAAAATAGTATTCAGGCAAAAAAAATTTCAGAAATCAGTTGTATGTAGCCGTGTGCATTGAGGCGGCCCATTCACGTTACCACCACTTCCTGGTGCCCTTGTTATAAAGCAGAAACATTGATCACGTTGCCGATTTTTTCGGTTAATGCCCATGCAGAATGTTTTACGCCCTTCTCGAAGCTTTCTCGTTTGAAGGAGTAGACGCCGAATTGTTGTTCGAGTACTTATTGGATAGTAGTAACCAAATTTTGATCTTGAGCAGGTGCAGTACATTTAAGTTGTCCTGGGCCTATTCAATATTCAAGAGAAATCCCTAGATCAAGCTCCTCTTTTATATTGTACACAACCATTCGACAATAGTCGGCTTTCTCTGAAATCTTTGTAGAGATTAATTAACTGCTGTTTTAATTACACAAAAGACATCTTTTTAACTTGAAGTAACTTTTTAAAAACCTGGATGTTTTGTTCTATAATTCTGTCCAGACGAATTTGTAGTTTGTTTGCAAAACATGATAACAATTTTATTTTATTTATATTTATTTAATAATTCACGGATAAAATCATTCTGTTGTACTGCTTTCGTCCAAAAGAGTAATTTTAACCAAAAAAAAAAATCAAAAAAAACTTCACCAAATTTTTAGTTTTACTAACTGATCCATTATCGACCGCAAATAACTGCCGCAAGAGTCGAAATAATGGCGACGTGATTATGTCAAATATTCCCTGGGTATATTTAAAAAAAAAAATCGGCTTCTTAATATTATTGTGGCTTGCTAAAAGAAACAAGAACTACCTACATACTAGCAAAATGGAGAAAATGTGTTGTTTTGATTTTGAGCAAGATATTTAGGGACATAATTAAGTAAGATTTACAAATATGTACCTACTTCTAATAGGGTTATAATCTCTTATCACATACAAAACATAAATTTCATTTATTCTCGCAAAATCTCGTCTCAACTTCATTTTTTTTTTTTGTTGTCTTGTTGTCAATCTTATTAAGTTTCTCATCTTCCCCATTCTATTGTTGTTGTATAGTTTAGCTTGAAAACAATATACAAATTGAAATAATTAATTTATAAATTTATATTTTTAAAGTTTTCATTCAATTTTAGTTCCACTTGTAGTGTATACTGACTCCATTTAGAGCTTTGTACGCGAATAAACAAGTGTTAAAATGTAAAGTGAAACAATCTCATTGTTATTCTGTATAAAGTAATTTGTGTTTTAAATCAATAAAATTAAATAAATTTATATAGTTTTGTTTTATCGACTTAGAATTTATGCCAATCGTAGACGTTGTCGCGACACAACACTAAAAAAAAAAATCTAATATTTTGTTGTTGCTTCTTTATTTATAATTCATTTTTATCGGATAGTTTTTAGATGTAATGTGTTAAAGCGTGCGGCGTATTCGTGTTGACCGTTAATATTATTAGAAAAACAAAAAAACTGTTAAAACTATGTGTGGTACGAGATAGTATGAGATAAGAGTGCGTATTTTTAGAATATGGTGATGTGATGATCATGATAAGTTTTGAAATTAATGTAACGTCACGAGTATAAACAACTAAAAAATTGTCGAAACTAATTTTCAAGTTTGGTATATTGTCAAATATTTGTTTAAACTGAATCATTCGATATTTCTGTATGGCTGGCTCTGGTATGTATTTTCTTTTTGATATGTCCGAGGAAGAACGCCACCTCATAACAAATTCTTCAAATCCTATAAATCTTTAAAGTAAATATTGGATGAGTTTGCGATTACATATATTTATAAATTATTCTGTCTTCAAGGTTTTGGCCTGACACTACGTTTTTTATGTTTCTGTTTTTTTTTTTTTGTTCGAAAGAAATTTGTACATTTTATCATATAAACTAGCTTGACTACTAGGTATAGGTAATACGTAAACCGGAATCGAACGTAGAAGGCAAATAAAATTTATTTCAAATGAATCATTTGTATGAATTTTTAAGCCTCACTCAATTAATTTTGCATGCATTTTAAACGGCTGGTAGATTACATAGAATTTATATTGTATAATAGATGCATACGATAGGCACGTAGTAATTGTAGAGCACTTACATATATTACATAATGAATGAATTAATGATTAAAAAATAACCGTTGACGTTGATAAGATGTGTTATTTATATTTTGTAAAACCAGTTGGTTCTAGTTCAACACTAAAATTAGGAACACTGTTGTTATCTAATATTTATTGGGCGAGCAGCTTTATTTGGAAATTGGAACTATATTAAACTCTAAATTATATTTCATTTGTTAATTGGCATTTTTTTATATTTTCAGAATTAAAAGCGGAGGGTAATGGTAAGCCGCATCCGTTTTAAATATCAATTTTTGGCTTACACTAACAACACTATACCTATAATAAACAATCACGCCCGTAAATTATTTAAGCCCTTTTCTAACCGTAGTCTAAATTTGTATTAACACAAACTTTTTTTTTTTTTTAAATTTTTTAGTCTAATTTTACTTTGACGAATTTGTCTCAGAATGCGTTTCTTAACGATAGATAAAAATTTGCCTAACAAACAAACATTTCAGTTCAATTATTTCTGTTTATCGATGTTTATTTCCTAAATACAAATGTATACCCTTCAGTTCAGATTATTAACTTTATGTTGACCCGAACACGGCTTAAAACTTTGGCAGAGTTCTTAATTTACTCAATAAATCTTGAACTTGTATGTTGCTATCTTTATAGCTTTGAATATTTTTTTTTATAAAAAGCTTATTTAATGACTTCCCAATTAGAGATAAGTTGATGTATAGCGAACATTAAAATATTTTCGTAAATCGCATAATTGAATCGGATACGCCTAAATCACGAATCTCAAAATTTAAATAGTTAATATATTCAGTCAATTATAATTTGTTTGAGTATGTAAATTTAACAAAACCCCCGACTAATCATGCCAATTTAGTTAAAATTTGCATAAATTATTAAGAGAAAGAGAAGTTTGTCTGTGTATTAAATCAATAAGATTCTTTCACATTCACAACATTTTTCGATTGGTTAATCAGAAAAATGTTGTGAATGCCAAGCCGAAATAATCTTATTGATTTAATACACATACAAACTTCTCTTTCTCTTAATTGTTTGTGTGGGCATAAAACAAACAGAAATGAGAGTTTTCTTTGAGTTTTTTGATTTAGTGAATATAATTCGCTAAATCAGTACGTTCGTACTTAACATTATCTGTGTTAAGTAGGAATTGTATTTTTGTAGTTTGGTCGCAGCTATCTAATGAGTAGACCAACTTTTTCAGTACGAAATCAAACCAGCAATACAATGAGCTCAAAGAAAGTTCTCGTTTTTTGTTCAGGGTTATACACTTTGTACAACTCATGGGATAAAGTAGGGGGGAGGGGGATTGATATTTCTACTTTTTTGGTAGATATGATTGGCCTACCAACCAATCGAAAAATGTCGTGAATGCCGTTATTGTTAATATCTTGACTATAAAAAGCCGAAAGAATCTTACTGGCGTAAATTATTGTTTAAAAATTGAAATACTCCATATTCAAAGTTTCGATCCTCGCTTCGATGCTTTCGGCAAAAAATCTTGGACCATTTTAAGCCGGTGAGGAAAATGTTTGAATTGCTTATAAATACAATTTGGAATCACGTAAATAATATTAAAACCCACGAATACGATATTGTAGTCAAACTAAATATTTCAATAGAATTCAGTTGTATAATTCTCAATCAACTTTGATTCTATCACACCTTTAATCATAAAACAAAGACTTATTAAATAGGTAACTTAATTAAATAGTAAAGAAAATGTTCTTCTATGTATGTTATTTCAAATAACTTGAAAATTATACCGATCGGCATCACCCTATGTATAACTTAATTCATAATGATTCCCAAACTCAAAAAATGTCACAACTTCCAGCTTTTTTTTTTTTTAATTATTACGCCTGCGAAATATGCAACAATTGTTAGAATTTACTTCACTTTTTCCTTGGGAGTTGTTTCATTTGGGAGATATTTCATCAAGTCGAAATACATTGGACACTAGGCAAGCAGAATTGAAAGTAAGCGACCGATACTTATTACGAACTTAAACAACAAGATTAAAAATTTATTCAGACATTTTGAGGCCGCCATTTTGATTTTACACATTTTTAACCTCAAATTCGTGGTCAACGATCTCAAAAATTCCCTTTATCCTTTTAAATTCAGGTTTAGGCCTCTTTATATTTATGAAAGTAAATAAAAAAAACTGGGGGCTACGAAGTATAAGATTCGTATTTGATTTAGATAAGAAACGAACGGATCTGATTCAATTCAAATAAAAATCCAATACTTGGAAGATTCGAATACGTTAGAATCGAATCCACAAATACCCCCCTGTACATTGGAATAACAGAGGCAGTGGCGTAACTACAAATTCCGGCACCTCCCTTCCCCCCCCCCTTCCGCCCTCAAAATTGTTCTTGGGCCCCTAAAGATACTTGTTGTACCTATGAACACGTAAAGCTTTTAGTTAAAAACTTAGTTTTTCCTCTTATCAAGCCTCGCATTAATAAAATATCTGATTTCGAGAGTAGGCGAAACAGAACGTGATTCATTTCAATAGCCCCAAACAAAACGAAACATCTTGCAGCTCAGAGTTATGACGTTTTCTAAATATATTGATGAAGCTTCACAAACTTCTTTCTTCTAAGGGCATATCTTGAATATCCTTGAAAGTTCTCAATTATCGAATTATCCGTAAGTATGTAAAACAAAAGGGAATCCTATAAGGGCTAATCACCTCCCTGTAAAACATAAATAACCTAGAAAATCGGAGAAATATCGAAATTTTGCCATAATCTCGAAAAATTTACTAAATATTACTTATTAAGTTCTCAATGCTAAGCGCAGAAGATTGCCATTCAAAATTCGAATAAATTTGAAAATCTTTAACATAATCTCGAATAATCCTAGAAATGTCGAAAAACTTACGAAATCTAGAATATACCGCGGAACAATCTCGATTACCCGAGAAAAATTCGAATAATCTCTATATTATTTGAATCTCAATTGATCTCGAAAAATCTCGAATAATTGTGTAAGCAAAATGCTACTCACAACTTAGGGCTAAGCTCAGAAAACTTTATCATCCAATAAGAATGAAACCCTCAAATAGTATCGGATAATCCGTTAAATATCGAACAGTCATTTTCTTCGAATATGCTCTAAGATTCTTGAGCAACATTGAGCTATTAAATACACTCGACAATCTCAAACATACTCGAATAATCTCGAAAATCTCGAATAACCTACGTTTCGAAATACCGAATCAACCAATTAAGGCTCGAACATCACGCATCTCATTTCCATGCTAAACTCTAACAAATCTCGAGAAATTTTAAAAACGGATCAAAAGGATATTAAATCGGGAAGCGACAGGAATTTCCAAAATTGGGAGAACTCTGCTAAAAATAACCGAAAAAATAGATTCAGTAATTTCAAAATTCATTTTGCTTTATATGGTTTTAAAATATTTTTTCAAAATGAACCGATTTGACCGGCTTTATTTTTATTTACCTTTTACCGGTAATCAAAAGATCCGGTAAATGAGAAACTATAAGTCGAACGACCGCTAATTGATTATAGAGACTGACTGGTTTGGCTGAAGTAAACGTTAATTCGCTTTCTAAAGACAAGGGTGCACTTAATGAAGGAAACAAGAAATGGTTTTCAGTTGCGGTTAGATATTTTTCTTGTCTTGATATTGTCAATCATAATCAAATTTTTGCAATCAAATACAACCTTTTCTAATCAAAACTTGATCTGTAAAAGGTTGAATTTGCTTTGATAAAGGCTTAATTTGATTTGTCAAAGGGGTAAACTTGGAGTGCAAAATGTATATTACAAATAAATGAGCCCAGCAAACACTAACATCTTTATCCTTTGATGTTGAAAGGTCTGATTTTAAACGAGCTTAACAAACTTTCTTCTAACTCTAAATATCCGTTGGAATCTAAATGCATTTGTATTTTTATGCCAGAGTGAGGTTACGAGTCCTTCAGCAACCGAGAAGAAATTGTTAGGTCTATCTTAAGAAAATATTTAATAGCAACAGGAACGATTTCTTTTTTCTCTAAAAATTAGACCACCGCCTTTTCTTAATTTCCCAGAAATGACCCGTCTTACAAATTTGGAAAGGTGGTCTATTTTAAGCTTAATCTGAACTCCATCTATCTAACCTTGACTTTGAACTAATATTCCAACGCTTGATAAATCTCCTGGCCCCCAATAACCGCGGCTGCAAGTGCTGCGGGTACCTAGTTACGCCATTGAACAGAGGTAATTTTGTGCAAGCAATACAGAACACTTTTACAGATAGAATTTAGTGTGTTTTACATTTCAAATCGTACAGTCTTAGTTTTAGGTCGCATTGATCTCCTCAGGATTGAATCTGGCGGAATTTCTATAGGTAAAGTCTCCATTTCTGTTTGATGATTAAAATTGTCGAATGGAATAGTTTTGTAATTTTGTTACTATCTGAAGAAAATTGTGTTTGATCGGTACATGACTAATTTTCCATTGAACTCGAAACTGAAATTCTTGGACGAAGCTGGTTTTGGTGTCTTTTCCATATACTATATAACAAAATTTGTACCTGTGATGAATAATCTTTTCCATATACTGCATCATTTGCTTTGAATTTAGTTGAGGGAATGGGAAATGGGAGTTAACAATGTCCTCGGTTGGCGTCCATGGAGTAATTCGGCTGGCGATTTGTCCATACATAGTAAAAAGTGTTGCTGAGAGCAGTATCACAGTCAGTGACATCACATGTTCTATTGAATTTCGTTTAAAGAACATTTGAAATTCACTGGAAATGAATTTTGCGGTCCATTGTCACTAACAATGGTGATCGGCAATCCCTTCGATTGCAAATATTACTCACCACATTTTCCCCATTAAATGTCCTGTATATCGATGTTCAACCGTTTCCAAGGTCTATTTGGAGTTGGCCAACTGGTATATTCTTTTTTCGGTGCGCAGGCGTTGAATTAGGAACATTCACAATTTTTCACTATTGCTTCATTCTGGTTATTCCTCAATGTCCTTCTTGGATTAGTGCTAGAACCTTGTTTTGCATAGTATCTGGAATGACAACTCGAGTATGATCGTGGTAACCTGTTAATATAGTGCCGGGAGTTGTTTGTTTGGGTGGAACAAGGAAGTAAGTCGTTTGTGATCCGTCAATAACCCAAATTTGTGTCTTTGCAAATATTGATTAAATTTAGTCACTCCAGAAATAATTGAGAGAGCGCTCTGCTTCTCAATTTGTGAATATCACTGTTGCGTTTTGTCAAGAGTTTTTGAAGCAAAAGCAATCGGGTGCCGAACCATCTGGGTATAAATGGGATATAACCCCTCCAATGCCGTATGCATAATCTTTCCGGAAATGCGGCTTATAATCTGTTAAATGATCCCGCTTGCGGTTTCGTCCATTGAAATTTGCAATTCTTCCCTCTTAGCTGATTAAGTAGAGCTGCTAGCTGTGATAAATTTAGAATAAATTTGTTATACTAATTTATTTTACTATAAACGATTCCACTTCTTTTACACTTTGAGGGTGAGGTAGATTTTTAAGAGGCTCTAACCCACGCTATTTTCTTCCAATCTACTCAAGAATAATTTCAGATTGCTTATGTGTTCGGAGTTTGTTTTGCCAGAAATTATGACATCGTCGAGATATACTGCACAAAACTCGATGCAAAATACAGTCAGTTGTTCCATTAGTCGTTGGAAAATACCTGGTGCACTTGAAATACCGAACGGTAATTTTGCTGATGTTTGCTGATGTAGACGCTGCCTTGCTACTTATGAAATAATTCTTCGATTCTGGGAATGGGATGTAGATTTGCTTCAACTTGTTGATTTAATTTATGGTACCTTTTACAAACATCTATAACTCGGTCCTTTAAATTATTATGAGATTCTACATCAATGTTGAATATATTATTTTGACAACCAAAATAGCATTAATTGGAATGGTGTTCCCCCATATGCTCTTAATATTTTTGAGGATGGGCTGCATTTTGGTAACCCCATCTCTGCATAAATTGTAAATCCTATCATTGAACAAGCAGCTCCAGTGACAAATTTTACCGAAAAGGCTATAGTCCGCGATTGTATTATTACTATTTGGAAAAACATTTATTGAATGAGCGGAATCTCGTCTTTGTTGTGAAAATAAGCTGTCTTGAGAGCTTGTGCTCCTAATCACTATATCCTAATCCAACCCCAACTCAATTTTAACTCAACCCGTAAATTCACCTCTAATTTAACCTTCAACTTTGGATTTTTTAGACTGCATTATTGTGGACAGATGGAGAATAATTGGTCAAAAATTAGAACAGCATTTGCGCAGCCAAAAAAGAAATAAATTTATTAAGCGGACATTTTTTGAACTTATTTATCTTGTTTTCGATTGACCAAAAATAATCTAAACTCGAACCTAGTAGAAAATGATCGAGTTTAGTTTTTTTGCACTAAGTTTAGTTTTTGGTCAATCGAAAACCAAATTAGGCTGTGTCCGAAACCTATGATAAATATTTTTTAGTACAAGTTTTTGACATTTATTTGAAAAATGTTCCCCTACATTACTTACAAGTTTTTGGTATGCTGTCCGACTAGTGTAGTAATTTTTTTTGGCATATGTATTTAGAAATGGGTAGATGTTTGGATAGAAATTGTCATAGATATTAAAGAAGTAAAGTTTTTATTATTGTGGCTACACTGACTAATTTGTGTTTGGTGCAATCTCAGTATCATGCAATATTCTGTTAAGTGATACTATACACAATGGTTTTAACGCTTATTGTGGCATAATTACGCCACTTAAATAATTTAATTGGTAGCTATCAAAAAATATCTTACATAGAGATTGACTATGATAATTTAGGTATAAATTTTCAAATAAACGTCAAAACTCTGTACTAAAAAGTATTTATCACGAGTTTCGGACAACATCAAAAATTACGACAAGAAAATTTTTCGTCCATTGTTTTTTTTTCTCTAGAATAAGTAAACATAACTAGAATTATTAGTTGAAGTAGTTACATAACCCATTTTTTGTATGTAAATTTTCCTTCTGTACCGTTTCTCTCTTGTTATTTGTTACTCTTTGGTTTAGTAAATTTATTTATTTATTTTTAATTATAATAATAAAATTGCGAATTAAAATCAGTAAAAAAGAGAATAATAATAGTAATACATCAGTTTCATAATCAAGTCAAACTAAAACTATAGAAAAAAATATAAAGGGCTGAAACCTCATGAGGTTCCGTTTCCGCCAATTCAACTCTCAAATCAATCCCTAACTGAACCTTTTAAGTGAATCTTTTCTTGCCAATCTTTCGCTTTAAACTTTGGCTTATGTTTTCTGACTATTTACTGTTAGAGCGGTAAGTTTAGAAAAATATAGTGTGTGGCGAACACGCGCCGCGATATTGTAACTACTAACGCTACTAAATAGTTTCGGAATTAGAAACATTATTTTAAATCCTCATTTCCAATCTCGAATTTGAAAGCAAAGAGCATTTTGAAGCAAAGTTCCAACCTACTGGGCCATATTCTAGAACTCTGTCTAAAAATCATTTTAGAATCCCATTTCAACGCACGTGTAAAATTCCACTAAAATCCGTTACGAAATAGTTTAAGAAATTTTAGAATCCCAATATTAGTGTACGTAAAAGAAAGTGTAGGTAAAAGTTGAGAAATATGTAAGTTCTATCATGCTTGGCCATATTCCAGAACTCTCATTTCCAAAGCACATGTCGAATTTCATCATAATCGGGTGAGAATTAAGCAAGTTCCATCCTAATTGGCCATATTCCAGAACTTCATCTAAAAATCATTTTAGAATATCATTTCCAAAGCAGACGTCGAATTTCATCATAATCGTTTGAGAAATAGGAAAATTCTTTCGTACTTGGCCATATTCCACAACTCCATCCAAAAATCATTTTAGAATTCCATCTCCAACGTACACGTCGAATTTCACGATAATTGGTTAATAAATAGGCAAATTCCATCATACTTCGCCGTATTCCAGAACTTCATCTAAAATCCATTTTAGAATCCAATTTCCAACCACACATCGAATTTCATGATAATCGTTCGAGAAATAGGAAAGTTCCTTCATACGTGGCATATTCCAGAACTCCATTCCGCGGAAGTCAAATTTCACTAAAATCAGTTAAGAAATAGATAAGTTCCATCCTAATTGTCCATTCATTTAATTTGCTAAAGGTTCAATTTGAGGTTTGAGATATTAACAGTAACCTTTCTTAAGTCTCAAACAATATTTGTTTAAGGTTTGGTTCAAATCGGTCAAGTCGTGTGGATGTTTAAATATCATAGACATATGTTGTAAATAGAAACAAACACCCACTTTATTTTATAGATTCCTCAACTGCTCACTAAACACTGGTCCAACACCATCTCAACCCCAATTCAACCCACAAACGGCCCCCAACTCAACCCGCAAACGGCTCCCAACTCAACCCTCAACCCAACCGAAAACTCTTTTTCAGACCGAGCAAACGGCGCAGTCGTTAAAGCTGCGGCGGTTGGATCGGGAGGTACCGAGTTCGAATCCCTATAGGGGCGGGATGCAAAAGGGATTTTTCATCATCTGATTACGATCGATGATGAAGATGAACACATCTATGACCCCTCTGTTGAGAGTGCAAAATCCATGGGCCGACCCACCTTTCATGCCAGCACTACAGGTTGGCATGAAGCATTGCAATGTGCAGGTGGTTTTCAAAAGACGGATCTGTAGCCGCCCGTCCTCGATTTGGCTACTCCAGGCGTAAAGTAGGACGGTAAAAAATAAATCGAGAAATCAAACAAAGAAACAAACAAAACTCTTTTTCAGCATATATAAAAAATTGGTCAACTGCTCACTATATCTTAACCTAACCCGAACTCAGCTCCAACTCAACTTAAACTCAACCCGCAAATTAACCCCTAACTTCGCCTTTAACTCAACCCACCCCAAACTCAATATTCAAACCAGCATATATAAAAAATTGGTAAATATTTCTGTAACCAGGTATTTTGGGTCAATTCGTATGGTAGGTACCCGACCCTCTTGACGCACAGGTTCCAAAACCTTTTCAAATTTCGGCCTTGACTATAGAAACAGATTGGCAAAAAAAAAATTCTGAATCGAACAAGCCGTTGGCCAGATACCATGGATAGACATCCAGTCAGACGGACGGACATTTTTTTTTTTGCTTTTTTAGACTTAGGGACTTTCAAAACGTCGAGAAAAGTGGTTTTGGACCAACCAAATTTTTGATCATTTTTGACATGATTTCAATATTTTGGTCTTTTTAGACCGAAGTAATTAAAAGCGTTTTAAAACAACCAAAACTGTCCGTCACGGTCCAACATTAAACTATACCAGTTACGTTAAAGATAGACTTCACATGCCCGTCTAAACAAACTAACTGGCCTACGTTTTGGTAATATCAGGGTGAAATGAATTCCAGAGCTGCATAAACATAGAAACTTTGCTTATTAAAATTGTTAGAAACCTCGGTACAATCAGATTGTATGTTCTAGTTGATCTTGACTACCTTTACTTAAAGGTCTCTTTGACTGGAAGTTTTGTGTTTATTATCGTATATAAAAATATTAAGAGTTGTTCTGTTTACGTATTTATGAAGTGCGTATCCCAAAATTTGGTTACGGTACATAATCAGCCTATCAAATTTCCTAACTCCAACAAAAAATGATACAGGAATTGAAAATCATTTATAATTACCGCTCAATGAAAGCGTGTGACTTTGGTCTAATTGCACAACCATAACTTAAATGAGGTAAAATTAGGAGAACACTGAAGGATCTGACGGAATACTTGTAGTTTATTAGAAATATGTAATCATGCTTTAGTTCTAAGATCTGTAAGCAAGCTATTTCCACGGTCGTGGTCTCTGTATATTTTTATCATAATTATAATAAGGCCTTTCCCTAAACACGGTAAGAAAGTACAAGCCTAAACCTGCGGACACCATTATAAGCTTCAAAATTATGTCGTTGTTTTGATTTTCATAAGACCGATGGCTTATGGATTGAACATTTCCTCCTTAATCTAAAAATTCAAGTCTCGTTGATAATGTAATGTAAATTTCCATCGTTAAGTCTAAACCGAGAAGCCTTTCTGATGCTGTGTGCCTCAGAAGACATTTCAAACTAAACTTTTCAAATTTTGAAGCTTTCGCTATTTCCTCATAGATGCTTGGTGAAAAGGCAGTTTAGGAGGTTACTTTTCGACGACTTTTCAATTTGTATGACATACAAAATACGTAGTAGGTAAATGTAATTGAATATCAAAAACAAATTAAATAAAAATAAATTACTAACATAAACGAAAAAAAAAATTAATTTGAATGGTTCTGACGAGTATCAGTTTCATTTCCATGAGTCCAATCAGTTTGCTTTGCGTGATGCATTCAAAGGAGGCTTCTTTTGGAGTTTTTTTCAATTTAAGATGCGTAGCATTGTTAATCACACGTCGAACCGTTAACAAGCTAGCTTTGACTCCGGCTTTTGCCTTGTATTTTTGCGCTGATAAGCATGAATTTGAAGCTGATCGAATGATCGCCCGTTTATCCGTGGGCGTTGTAGCCTCCGCAATGCGTGATAAAGGATCCAATAGCGGTTTTCCCTCTACCAATTTTTTCCGCTATTTGACGATTTGAGAATCCTCCTTCCTTCAAAACTCAGCTGAAACATTTAAATTCACCGTCACCTATGATAATTGACTATTCCGTAGAACCCTTTCGTTATGTACGAAGCCCGGGGGTATGCACCGGGGGTAGAATTATCGCATACTGCCATTAAATTAATATTTTACGATTTATATATTGACAGTGTAACGCAATATTGATCGCAATATATATTGACAGTGTACAACAATTTTTATGTGGCATCCATCGTTAGCACCTAACGCTTTCGAATATATTGAAGTGAACGATCGTCGATTAAATTGTTTGCCAATAAGACTATATGAATCTAAACTTATACTACCTATACTACTTGAAACTTATCCCAGTGACCCTATAGCTCGCTCCACTGCTCAGTCAATTTAGAAACATAGAAACACGGCATTTTATTGAAAATTTGAAACAATTAAAAGTTTTATGGTGGGCGAATATACAGCATATTTTATTAAGTGAATGAGCAGACAGTCTTAAGTATTTGCGAATAAAAGCATTATCATTAGCAAATATATGCTTGTAAATTTCAGTTTTGTTATAGTTTCGTGTTACCCATAAATAAACAATAATGTTACCGTAACATAACTTCACGAATTATATATATATACCAGAGGCGTAGCGTCTTTGGAAGCAAGGGAAGCACTGATTCCCTATAATTCTAACTCAAAATGCTAATATGCTTCATTACATGATCTTTAAAATTTTCATATTGGCTGGAGAGCGAACCAAATCGTTTTCTAAAAAAAACTATTTACTCCCTCTAAATGTAAAAACTAATTGAAACAAAATTCCAAAAGGGAACTAAAATAACGTTTGATTATTTCTCTATGAAATATTACACTGCATAAAATTATCTTCTTTTACATTAGCTTCTATTTCTTGGTTTTCTCGATTGCTTTACATTCTACAACCATACGTATATGAGTTAGTTTTTCACAACCCAGGCTGCGGATCAATAGCCGGGTAAATCATTTAGCACGGTAAATTTTAATTTTAGTACAAATTTACCTCAATTGGCGTACCAATTCTCTAAAAGTAAAAATGGTTTGATGGGCACAAATTATGGTTTGAAGAGTTGAAATCGCTAGCTATTGGGTGCAAAGAAAAAACGTCAAATATTTGTATTGCTTTTCATTCGTTTATTACCTGTACGTAAATTTAATCCATATAATGAAAACGCGAAAATTTTAACAAAAATCAGTGACACATGAAAAAAGTTAAAACAACGGTTTTTTCATATTTTACCCAACTTTTTAGTACAATATTTGAATTTACCCTGTACACTGTTAAAAAGTAGGTAAAAGAACAATTAACCCGACTATTGGGCCATAGCCCTAGAAAGAGATGTCGTTTATGTGTTGTATTTATATGTGAAAGTTTTCATTAAAAATCACAGTTGAAGGCAGGTAACTTTCCTGTGCGTTTGTTTCCAAGAAAAATAAAACTTTTGATAGTTCACTGTTTTGAAATTTATTTAATTTTTTCTGTTTTTTAACATCGCTCACTTGAGCGACTCAGTTACTTTAGTGCATTCCCGCAGCCTTCAGGGTTTTAGTTATATCATCTTTCATAGTTATTGCTGCCCACAAATCGTTGGTCATAGTCTGGTCGGTTCGTTGGTTTAGTCTCGCTAGTTCCTTCTTAACCCTTGTTGCTAAGAACGGGGAAGAAGCGGTACCATAAGTGACCAGGTTCTGTACGTGCATTGGTTTTCCTGATCTTCATCATTCAATAAAATTTGCCTGTACATCTTAACAATATCTGAATTCGTGAGAAAGGAATGTTCCCGAAACCGATTGTATTGATGGTCCAACTAGGAGTTCATCATTGAGCGAAGCGGTCGATCTGGTTTTGGCTGGTGCATCGAATACTAATATTAACATTGGGCTTATGCTATCTTCTTTTAAAACACCGTGATGTGGTAAAAATACTCAAGTATCTTGGTTCACCCTTTCTGTGCTAATTTTCACCAAATGTCCGAGTTCAATATATTCCTGCATGAACGATTTATACATCTTTTGATATTCTTCGCTTTTGACAAATTTTCTCTCCTGGCGTGCAACCCGCTAATTGTTAAACTGAGCGATGTTCCTAGGGTCGGCTTGGGTTCCTCAAACGGCAACCTCACAACGAACTTCCGTTGACGGTATTCACAACAAAATAGATTTCACTTTCCTCTTCGTCATTTGTCTATTTGGAAGGCTTTGGAATCTCCGCCAATTCCCCAAAAGGCTCTACACTTTTTAGGTGAGCGGTGGTTCGAATATCACCTCGCGTCCAACCAAACCCATCCAAATAAGGTCTATTGCACGATAATTTGACCTTTATTATTTGGAATTTTTCCATAGCCTAAAATTTGCAAAATTACATCTGACCCCAATAAAATGTCTGTTGTGTTTGATTTATTTGTTTCGGGATCTATTAATTCAATGCCAGTCAATAGACTTAAGTCGTTTTGGTGTGGTGTTGGTGGTGGAAGTGCAGCAGTTACTTCGACGTGAAATTTTGAGTTTTAGTTTTTCAGACTGGTCGTCTGGATTAATGTAATCCCCTTTGTGGAGTCTGTCCGACTTTCTCCGATACCAGACACTGAAATACTGTTACGAAACACACCTCCCCACCATAGTGTATGAAGGGTAGCGTGATTCGCAACAAGAAAAAAATTCCTTCGCATGGACTACTACTGCAGCACTTTTCCTGGACTAGGTGACAGTCGTGGGGTGGGGTTAAAAAAAATGTAGTAGTGTACGAAAGACTAGTAGATGCTGCAATGGGATGTTAAGGTTCAAAAAGTATGATAAACCCTATGTAGATATATAAAACAATGCAAACCAAAAAAAAACAAAATGTAGGGTTTTATTGTATAATACCAGCTTTTAGCTTACTGTCATATAAAACAAGACCGTTGATGGATTGGCCTTAGTGTCTACGCCTCCCGAACGAAGTGTTATATGATTGGACACTTCCCTCCCTTACATTGAACACTAAATCACGGCATTATTTTTAAGGATATATTAAAATAACATAATTACGGCATTGACTAAGTAGATGTAATACTAACAAATGTAAAGAACATTATTGAATTAAGTAAAGATGAATAAATAAATAAGATTCTCAACACTGAACAAACGAAGACATACGAACATTCCTCTTATGCATATTAATATTAATGAACGTAACCAATAAAGTAAATCAACAACGAAAAGAAATTAGGTACTAAAATTCAAGAATTAATTTTACTAAAATTTAAGAACATTTATTGCCAAATAAATTAATAATAATCATAATTTAATTAAACGAATTAATCATGCATGCCAAAATTATTGATAATAAACGTAGAATTAATAATAATTAAAAAAAATAATAATTTGATAATGAAAACTAATACATCAATAACGGATCGATCCCCCTAAAACCTCAACGCCATAATAATAATATTATATATTAATACTAATATCTCTATTGATATACTAATTTAGAAATTTGAATTATTTTCTGAAAAAAATGTACTTTAACATTTTTTTAGCAAATTATAAGATTCATAAAAGTTTATACATTCTTCATGACAATAATATGAATAATTAATAAATTTGAACAAATAGTAATATATAAGTTAATAAATAAGCATTATGAAATAATTTATATTATTTCCATATAATCTAGAAAATTAAATAATAAATTTTGTTTTGCACTTAGCTGTAACACCAACAGAAGATCATAACGGATTAACGGCCCTCTAATGCATGACTAATTCATTTGGTCCAAATTTTGTTCAATAGGCGGAACCAAATAATGCCGCAATCAAAATTTCCTAGGAAGAGTCCAGAATCTTCAGTTTCTGAAACAGAAACCGTACTCTTAAGTCTTCCGTATCTAAATTGTTCCTTAGCCGGTTCTCTCTGTTTCCAAGAAATATTAAGTAGGATAAAAACAGCTCAGTTGTACTGTGAATGTAAAAACAACAAAAAAAAACGATGTAATTATGAATAAGGTTCTACCTTTGAATTCCAAAACGGTGGAATTAAAGAATTACATCTATAAAAGTATCTTTACCGTTTAACTTTCTAGAAAAAGTTGAAGAAACCGTGCTAAAACGATCACGGTCTATTCCTTTTCTTAAGACTTGAAATTTAAGGAATCACTGTATATATAAAAAAACTTGATTAAACAAAATCCCGCACTGTGACACAAAAAAAATTAACCAAATGTTAATTTTAATTAATTAATGAAACTTACGAAATTTTTAATTGTTTTTACATATATTTCACTCACAGAAATTTAATTTCGATGTACATAAATATTTTATTATTTTTATTTTATTATTATTTTTTTCCAATTTATAACTACAACGAACACTGAAATGCTTCGATACTTGAAAACAGAATGAACGTCGGAGCAGATTTTGATCGCTTGCAATTATTTGGTAATAAAGATTACCCGCTATATTATGGAAGTACATAATATAAAACAACAATTACATAGTCAACAAAATATATGACCAGCAAGTACATAACGTTTGATGATCATCAAACGACATCATTTGAAGAAAAAAAAAAACAAAACAAAATTTACATTTTTATGGCCATCCAGTTAATGGTGACAACAAAACAAATAATAATATGTTCAACATTGAATGTTCTTACCATTCAACAAAATTCTCATATCTAAATCAAATGTATTCAACATAAATAGGGTACATGTAAATAATATGCATAAGAGAAAATCACGTAAACCTCGTTTTCACGCGTATTAGGTCAGTGGTAAAATACCGCAAAACAGAAATTTCAAACTTCAACCATGTAGCAATTTTGAACAACCAAAATTGTCACATTCGTGGGGCAGACTCACACCCATGAGACAGTCTCAGAGCCGGGCACAATATTATTTTTACATCTACTTATAACAAAATATTGGAACATTATCGTATATCCTTGGCATGGTATATTCCCAGTTTTTTCCCAGCGGCGTCTTTAACCTCATATAATACAGTACCAATCCTTCTTTCGATTACAGCGGGTAAAAATTTCTTTGATAATTTTGCTGAAATCTGTTTTACTGCACAGCTTTGAGTAAAATTTCGAACAAATACTTTCTGTCCTGGCAGAAAGCTTCTTGGTTTAGCGCGCAGATTATAACGACAAGCAGATGATCTATGAGCAGCTTCTAAGTTACGGAGTACTATTTGTTGAACAATTGATAAATTATCAGTTGGGGTTAGGACGTTGGTATTGTAATCATCAATAGAGTGGATTTTCCTTAAAAGTTCATAAAAGGACCCGTGAGTTATCTTATGTCTACCAAATAATAAGTAATGTGGCGAAAATTTAGTAGAATTATGTATTACGTTTCTCAAGGCTCCGGCTATTTCATCAATATGTTGGTCCCATTTCCGGTGATCGTCAGCTATATAAGATCTGATGGCAGCGAGAATAGAGCGATTGACTCGTTCGGATGCGTTGGCCTGGGGCGAATACTTTGCGGTGCGCTCGTGTTTAACTCCATATTTTTGCAATAGGTTCGACAATAATATCGACTCGAACTGTGGGCCATTATCGGTAAATATTGTTTCAGGAACGCCATAAACTTGAAATATTTTTTTCTCAAGAAATTCAACCAGTTTAGTTGCAGTTGCAGATCGCATTGCCTCTAGAATTGGAAATCTGGTGAACTGATCTAAAAGAATAAAAATGCAAGTATGCCCATTTAAAGTTCGAGGGTAAGGGCCTAAGAAATCTAAATAAATACGCTGAAAAGGTCTCGAAGGATACACCTGTTTCCCCATTTCTGGTCTTGTTTGGTAATTAGCAGGCTTGCTCTGTTTACAAATAGTGCAACTACCAACGTATTTCGTAATATCAGCAGACATAGTCGGCCAATAAAAATATCTTTTTATGAGTGAAATAGTTTTGGCAGTACCTGGGTGAGCAGCTGAAGGAGGCTGATGAGCTTGTTCTATCAGAGAGTGTGTTAAGCTGGCTGGTACTAATAATTTCCAAGGAGAAATGTCACTGGTATTTTCAACCGGATCCGGCAGGTATACATAAATTTTATTTTCTTGAATCCTATAGTTGGTTTTAACATCTTGGTTCTGGCGGAGAGCTGTCATTTTCTCCACATAGTCTTCATCATGAAACGAGGAAGAATTTAAATTCAGTTGGAGCGGCGCGCTTTGTACGTGGTCTATAGCATCTACGTTGACACGAGAAAGGGCATCAGGTACAACATTGTCACTACCTTTTCGATACACGATTTTAAAATTATAACTCTGAAGCTTAAGGGCCCATCGTGCTAACTGTCCCTCCAAGTCCTTTTGACTCATAAGCCATTTCAAGCTATTATGGTCGGTTATGATTGTAAAAACATAACCCTCAATATAGGGTCTAAACTTCTTAACACTCTCCACTGCAGCGAGGCATTCGAGTTGGGTGGTGGAATAATTACGTTGAGATTTCGACGTCTTTTTACTCATATAGGAAATGGGATGTTCTTGGCCATTATGAACCTGATAGAGGACGCTACCTATGCCAGATTTACAGGCATCACACTGTATAAAAAATTCTTTGGAGAAATCTGGATTGACCAGTAAAGGTGCAGAGGTTAATGCCGCTTCCAGATCATCAAAAGCTGTTTGCGCTTTCTCATCCCAAACTATCTTAGTGTTTTTCCGAAGGAGATCTGTAATAGGAGCTGATATCAGGGAGTAATTTCGGATAAACCGGCGGTACCAACCAGTCATCCCCAGGAAACGTCTAATTTGCCGTGTTGTTTTTGGTATAGGGTAATCAGCTATGCCCTGAATCTTTTCAGGGTCCACTTTAAGGCACCCCTCACCAATTACATAACCAAGGTATCGCGTTTCTTTAAGCATAAACTTGCTTTTTCCAACATTTATGGTCAGTTTTGCTTTAGAAAGCAATCTTCCCACTTCAGCTAAGAGTTGTAGATGCTCCTCAAATGTCGCCGAGACGACCAGAAGATCATCTAAATACACGAATACCCGATCATGCAATTGATGAGGTATAACCTTGTCCATTAATCGACACATCGTCTGGGGTGCGTTGCACAAACCAAACGGCATGACGACAAAATGGTAAAGTGGACGACCCGGCACGGTGAAAGCCGTCTTATCCCTTGACCCAGGATCCAGCGGTATCTGCCAGAAGGCATCTTTTAAATCAATGGTGCTGATGTATCTCGTTTGATCAAGCCGACTGAGCAGACCGTTAATCAAAGGAAGAGGGTAAGCGTCCGGCACCGTGACCGAGTTCACCTTCCGAGCGTCAAGACATAGCCGAACTTTCCCATTTGCCTTCTTTACCAATGTGACGGGAGATGACCAGGAACTATGGCTTTCTTCAATTACCCCTAACTCGAGCATCCTGTCCAGTTCCTTATAGAAGTTCGCTTGCACTGCTGGAGAAACAGCATAGTGCCTTTGTTTAATTGGACGCGTGCCCTCAACAATTTTAATTTCATGTGTTAAGAAATCAGTGCGGCCTAAACCAAGTTTTTCGCTGGATGGAAACAGCTCTGTCACTTGATTCACTAAAAATTGTTGACGTGGGTTCAAAACATGAGTAACTTTGTCTACTTCACAGTTGGGATTTGTAGTCGGTATGTTGAAAAGTTCTTCGATCATAACTGGAACTAAACCGAAACTTGTCCAGAAGTCAATACCCAGGTAAAGTGGTTGACTTAAACTAGGAGCAATATGCACTCGAAGCATTTTAGTTTTTCCACCGTATGAAACTTTTGCTAAAAAATGACCTAAAATTTGTACTTGATCACCACTAGCAGTGGAAAGTGAGGATGGAAATGAAAAATAGTTAATGTTGCGTTCCTTTAGAAAACCTTCAGCCCCTCGTCCCAGTACCGAAATATTAGCTCCGCTATCAAGCAGCCCACGGTAGGGAATTCCATTGAGTAATATGTTTGCGTACGGACGAGAATCAGGCTCGATAGGCATGATAGTTTCTGAAATAGATTTCTTTATTTTCTTTCTTAATTTAAAATAGGTACAGGTACGATTGGTTTTATTACGACCGACAGGAGGGAATCTAAAAACTGATGGAAGTAAATAAGGAATCGACTTTAATCGTTCATTGGTATTTGCTGAGGCTGTTGGGATTGGGTTGGTCTTCTCAATAATTTGTATAGCTCGGGATCGGTGTTCGAAGCCGTCTCCTCCGTGTCCGGTCTGGGTTTGTACATTTTTGGTTGGGAATTCAGAGTCCCAGATTTTCTGGATTCCCTCTGCTGGTTTTCCTTACGACAACAATAAGGACATTCAGGTTTTAAGATTCCTGGCGCACCACAGCCATAACAAAACAAATTACGTTCATTTGATGGACATTCAGGAAACGAATGACCAGGTTGCTTACAATTCCAACATGTCAGCTTGAAGTTTCTATTAGGTTGTACCGAAAAGGAAGGAGCAAACGAACTGTGTTTACCATGTTGATTAAATGCATTAACACAATAGTCTTCAGTTAAATGTTCTTTCGAGGAATCATCCTCCGGAAAAATGTTGGTCCCCTCAATCTCGTTTACCTGTCGTTTAGACATATATAATTCAGGAACATGTCCCATACGTAGCCAATCGTCTTCAACTAAAACACAAGAATCTATAAAAGCTGTTAGATCGGAAAATCGCTGTCCTGCAAATTTATCCTGAAGACCCGGTCGCATATTTCTCATCAAGAGATTTATAATGTCTTGCTCTGATAAAGGCTTTCTGAGCTTAAGGGCCTTATTTTGAATAACATCACAAAAGTCAAGGAAAGGTTCTTTCAATTTTTGACGTGTTTTTTCCAGTTCATATTTGATATCATCATCTGAGCGTCGTATACGAAACCTACGCAACATGTTAACACTTAAATTTTGCCAAGACAGAGTATCGTCGGACTGTCGATAATTCCAGTACCAATTAAGGGCTCTGTCTTTCAATAAAACAGAGAAATTTTTAGCCAATCTATCGTAAGAGACCCCATTTGCAAGTGCCATATTCTCCACTCTATACAAAAAGTTCTCTATCGATACTTTGTCTCTATCATCACCATAAAATTGCATATTCCATTCAAAGATTCGTAACATCTCACGAGCCTGCTTCTGAGGTGGAATATTTTGAGAGTTTTGTAAAGTTGAGACTTTATTTTGTAAGTCCTGCACAGTGTCAATTTTAACTGATGAATCATGATTGTCATCAGAAATAGATGATTTACTCGATTTTGAGGTAATTTTAACATTTAACGGAGATTGTGCCGCCTCGGCTTTTGGTGGTAAATTCAATTTTTCAATTAATCTCTCACAAATTTGATTAAGCGTTTCGTCGTCGTCTAATGAGATATTATGGGGCGAGGAAGAAAACTGAATCTGATTATGAACAGAATCCTTGCTACTACTTGGTATTAAAGGCACATTGCCCGTTAATTCTTGATTGACGTTTGAAATTTCGGTCACTTCGGTTTCAACGTTATCATCAGACAATTTAGAAAAATGTTGGAAAGCTTCTCGGAAAGATGTTTCTACAGCTGGAGTCAATTCTAGATTTTCTTTTAAATGCTCCACACAACCATTCAAACGGACAATTGTTTGTAAATAGTTTGCCACTATTGTAGCAACTGATCTTAAATGAGAAATCCGTTCTAAACGCCCTCTCACATGCCACAACAATGTTTCTAGGTATGAAATAAAATTGGTCGTTATATCATCTGGATTTTCGGTACGTCTTTGCATTGCATCTTCCAGTTTCTTTATTTTTGAGGCGCAACTCTGCGCTTCTCGTTTAGCATTTTTTTGAGCTGATGTGTGGGCATCCGTTGGAGGTATAACTGCTTTCTCTATTTCTTTTGTTATTTTAGTTTGTAGACTAGCTATCTTTTCGGAAAGTGAACCCTGAATATCTCGAATCTGGCATTCAATCGCCAATTCTTCAAATTCTAAAAATTCTACTGAGACCGGCATAATTAAGACGATCCAAAGAATAAATTAATTAACAATTAAATAAACAAAATAAATAAATAAATAATAGAAAGTTTTAAATTGCTTGCTTTGGGTTTTATGAATTGCCGTGATTTAGATTCAAACAAACAAAAATTAATAAATAATATAAATAATATGACAGTAAAAGTAAAAATTAAGCTAGGCTTGCAGGTACTATAAAAATAAAACTTATGAAATTTAAGCTATGCTTCAGGTACAATTATTATATTTCTTTCGATGAAATGTATTCACTTGATGACGAAACATCACAACATACTAAGTATGGACTACATGCCAAACAAAAACATACTAGAAGTACCATAAAAAATCAAATTGCAAGTCATAACAGTAATGGTATCAAAAGCAGCTACAACTACGAAAACCATTACAAACTGCAAAACTATTGCTACAGAAACTACAGCGTGTTTACGTACTGATCGAATTCAAAACAAGAATGCTATTATTAGCAACTTTTAACATTTTCCAGTAAAAAAAAATGGAATCCGACCGAGTAAACACAAATTACCTATTATTTCACTTTAAGAGCACATCCAAACCAAACATTGAAAATCAAAACGCAATAAGCGGAAATCAACGCGCAGGAGCACTTAGAAAATTAACAAAACAAAAAAAAACAAAAGGTTTATCACACTTAAATCTTAATAAATTATATAAATTAAAGACAATTTGTTCAAGAGCCAGTTTGTTACTTCACAAAACAAACCGATTCTTGGTATTCACGCCATACTGGCGCATCCCTTAGTAGTTTGGGCGCCATTTCTGTTACGAAACACACCTCCCCACCATAGTGTATGAAGGGTAGCGTGATTCGCAACAAGAAAAAAATTCCTTCGCATGGACTACTACTGCAGCACTTTTCCTGGACTAGGTGACAGTCGTGGGGTGGGGTTAAAAAAAATGTAGTAGTGTACGAAAGACTAGTAGATGCTGCAATGGGATGTTAAGGTTCAAAAAGTATGATAAACCCTATGTAGATATATAAAACAATGCAAACCAAAAAAAAACAAAATGTAGGGTTTTATTGTATAATACCAGCTTTTAGCTTACTGTCATATAAAACAAGACCGTTGATGGATTGGCCTTAGTGTCTACGCCTCCCGAACGAAGTGTTATATGATTGGACACTTCCCTCCCTTACATTGAACACTAAATCACGGCATTATTTTTAAGGATATATTAAAATAACATAATTACGGCATTGACTAAGTAGATGTAATACTAACAAATGTAAAGAACATTATTGAATTAAGTAAAGATGAATAAATAAATAAGATTCTCAACACTGAACAAACGAAGACATACGAACATTCCTCTTATGCATATTAATATTAATGAACGTAACCAATAAAGTAAATCAACAACGAAAAGAAATTAGGTACTAAAATTCAAGAATTAATTTTACTAAAATTTAAGAACATTTATTGCCAAATAAATTAATAATAATCATAATTTAATTAAACGAATTAATCATGCATGCCAAAATTATTGATAATAAACGTAGAATTAATAATAATTAAAAAAAATAATAATTTGATAATGAAAACTAATACATCAATAACGGATCGATCCCCCTAAAACCTCAACGCCATAATAATAATATTATATATTAATACTAATATCTCTATTGATATACTAATTTAGAAATTTGAATTATTTTCTGAAAAAAATGTACTTTAACATTTTTTTAGCAAATTATAAGATTCATAAAAGTTTATACATTCTTCATGACAATAATATGAATAATTAATAAATTTGAACAAATAGTAATATATAAGTTAATAAATAAGCATTATGAAATAATTTATATTATTTCCATATAATCTAGAAAATTAAATAATAAATTTTGTTTTGCACTTAGCTGTAACACCAACAGAAGATCATAACGGATTAACGGCCCTCTAATGCATGACTAATTCATTTGGTCCAAATTTTGTTCAATAGGCGGAACCAAATAATGCCGCAATCAAAATTTCCTAGGAAGAGTCCAGAATCTTCAGTTTCTGAAACAGAAACCGTACTCTTAAGTCTTCCGTATCTAAATTGTTCCTTAGCCGGTTCTCTCTGTTTCCAAGAAATATTAAGTAGGATAAAAACAGCTCAGTTGTACTGTGAATGTAAAAACAACAAAAAAAAACGATGTAATTATGAATAAGGTTCTACCTTTGAATTCCAAAACGGTGGAATTAAAGAATTACATCTATAAAAGTATCTTTACCGTTTAACTTTCTAGAAAAAGTTGAAGAAACCGTGCTAAAACGATCACGGTCTATTCCTTTTCTTAAGACTTGAAATTTAAGGAATCACTGTATATATAAAAAAACTTGATTAAACAAAATCCCGCACTGTGACACAAAAAAAATTAACCAAATGTTAATTTTAATTAATTAATGAAACTTACGAAATTTTTAATTGTTTTTACATATATTTCACTCACAGAAATTTAATTTCGATGTACATAAATATTTTATTATTTTTATTTTATTATTATTTTTTTCCAATTTATAACTACAACGAACACTGAAATGCTTCGATACTTGAAAACAGAATGAACGTCGGAGCAGATTTTGATCGCTTGCAATTATTTGGTAATAAAGATTACCCGCTATATTATGGAAGTACATAATATAAAACAACAATTACATAGTCAACAAAATATATGACCAGCAAGTACATAACGTTTGATGATCATCAAACGACATCATTTGAAGAAAAAAAAAAACAAAACAAAATTTACATTTTTATGGCCATCCAGTTAATGGTGACAACAAAACAAATAATAATATGTTCAACATTGAATGTTCTTACCATTCAACAAAATTCTCATATCTAAATCAAATGTATTCAACATAAATAGGGTACATGTAAATAATATGCATAAGAGAAAATCACGTAAACCTCGTTTTCACGCGTATTAGGTCAGTGGTAAAATACCGCAAAACAGAAATTTCAAACTTCAACCATGTAGCAATTTTGAACAACCAAAATTGTCACAATACGTCCATTCAGATTTGGCAATTTTAAGCGATTCGTACATGCTTCCGAGATAAACAAGAGTTCGGATCCAGTATCCAACAGCACCTTGTATGTAACCCTATTTCCACACCAATCCTTTACCTTAACCAAGGCCGTTGGTGACATTGATTGTACTAATAAATTTGTCTTCAGATTTCATTAAACGGATTTAAGTGTAACAATGTATGATGCTTCTTTGTACATATTTGACAGCTTCTTTTTGATTGATATTGCTATACTGAGCGAGTGTCCAAGAGGCAATTAAAGCAAAGCTTTGATTCCTTAATATCATTTCTCCGCTATTCAATCGATTTATTCGCGAGTTTTTTTACACTGATACAAAAAATTATCGTAAGAATCGCAAACATCACATTTTACCGAAATTATTGCAAACGTAAAAGTTTTCCATTATAATTTGGACCAGTCCTGCTACTTTCTGACTTACGGGATTTCAGAGCATCTGATCTTTTGCCGCACGTCTTTTGTACATCGCATGACTTTATTGAGTAGCATAATAATGAGTCAAGAATCACGTTGCTAGTTTCCTCTGAATGCTCGCAGCTATCTAATAATTTCGTCTGAACTATTTAGTAGTTTCCGAAGGTTAGTTCAGAAACCGTAGTAAACCGTTCAGATATTGAAACTTTTGGCAACGTATTTTCGTGGATAGTGCCCATATAAAAGTATAGAATAACTGCTATTCCGTGTATTCTCCGCTAAATAGAAGAACATTAATATTTGTCAGTTTCACTTGTATAGACTTTTCAGTATTCATTGTGGTATCAAATAATGATGAATCTGTATTATTCATGCTTGACTTTCGACTCCGTTTATTTAAACTCATATTAAATGTCTTCGAATATATGAATTTCCGAGGCTTCATCATGGCTTATAAAACATATTTCCCGTTCCACTTCAACAACATTTTTTTAACAATTTATTAGTAAGTTTTTGACGAACAGATATACTAAAAATGTCTGAACTAGGCTGTAACTGTTGAACTTATTTTGCTAATCTAGATATTTGCTCAGTAATGACGCTGTGTTCCTTTTGAAACGCCTCTAATTTTGGTTGACTGGTAGTCATTACTTTTCTATTTTATAAGAAGTTTGCAATGATATAGATTTCCACAAGGTGCAGTGATGGTAATTTCCAAGTTTGGCGTCGGATGGCTTGCAATTTTACTTGCTCACTTGTGACCGCCCAAACTTAATGGATTTAGCTTTATATTAGGGTTAAAATCCGCCTCGAAGGAATACTCCTTCTTTCCTTACTCATTTGGTTAGTACACAGGGCATTTCCTTATAATAAAACTTCCAGTCAGTCCAACAGTTCTCTTCACTTCAAAACAAAGTTGATTCTATTCAGTTTTTCGAGTTGCAAATATATTTTGTGTAATTTATTGAAACAATATGTACACAATTTTTTGCTTCCTTTAAATTTTTATTTTTATTTTATCTTTTAATGGTTGTTAGTCGTATAATTTTATAGAAATAAATAAAAAAATATCAATGAAACTGCACACAACAGTTTTAATCTGTGAGGGTATTCGAATAAGAAACGAACTAAACTGATTCATTTCAAATAAGAATCCATTACAAAATATCGAATCCAATTAACAAATAGCCCCCGTGGCAATATTCTGACACTTTTAGACTGTTTAGGTATTATTTTTCCAAAGCATAATGTGTCGATTGCTACAGTATGCTCTTGAAAAACTAATACCAAAATAGTCTAAAAAAGTCATAATAAATCAATTCTCAATTCCCAGGGAAAACAAGAATAGTGCTCTGTGCCCGAATTCCGGTTCGATGACAAATGATAATGAGAAATGACTTGATTTTTTATTTCAACTAGTCGGTTGCATTTTTATTTAGAGTAAGCGAAATAAAACATAAAGTCATTTCTCATTCTCATTGGTCATTGATCTGGAATTCGGGCCCAGGTCTGCGATCCTAATTGTTCTATTATAATTAATCAATTGTTTTTTATCGAATGGGATCAAGCTCGGAACTACCTAACCGCAAGGGCTTCCCTACCTCCAAAAACCAGACTACACCACTGATATAGTATTCATATATAAAAGGTGTTCAAATTTGAAGTATCTTTTTAAATATTCCACCATTTATATTTTTGATACTAGAGTACCACATGTTATTTGACAGATGACAAGTACAAATATTTCGGTTAGTTAAAATGGATCGCTACACGAGTGAACAATGTGCTTTCATTGGAAGAAAATTTCGCTCAAAATACGGTAGACAAAATGGTCTGATAAACCGTGCTATTAAACTTATCACTGATAAATTTGAAAAAACTGGTTCAGTTCAAGATCAGAGAAGCAGAATTTATTATCGTAGTGGTCGTCCAAGTGAAAATATTGCAGCTGTTAGAACAAATGTTGCTGAAGAGCCAAGAACATCAACTCGTCGTTGTTCACAGCAATTAAGCCTCAAACCAACAACTTTTCTGGAGTCAATTGGAAGATATTGATGTGTAGAATATATCAGAGTTTAAAATGGGATTTCATTTTGCTCTTCGCTCTTCATTTTTGTTCAAGAGCGATAATAAAATAAAAAGCTCTTTATAAAGAGCGATATTGTAAAAAAAAAATATCGCTCTGAAGTACTGGAGCATTAATTTTATTATAAGGCTCTTGCTCTTCCACTATTGCGTTTGTGTTATCATATTTTCGCTCTTTATTATTGCGCTATATTGAGAAAATAAATACGCTCTGCTCTGATGAATAAAAACGTCATTATTATATTGCTCTTGTAATTACGGCAAACGGTTACATTCAAAACCTTCTAAATTTCTTTAGAAAGCCAGATTGTTTTATTAGCGAAAAGAATGATGGGCATTGGAAATGGGATTCTAAAATGATTTTTGGGTAAAGTTCTGGGATATGGCCAATTAGGATGGAACTAGGCCATTCCTTAACCGATTTTAGT
Source organism: Tipula vernalis (assembly GCA_958295665.1). Classification (NCBI taxonomy): domain Eukaryota; kingdom Metazoa; phylum Arthropoda; class Insecta; order Diptera; family Tipulidae; genus Tipula; species Tipula vernalis. Next base: position 418,234,259 of record OY282558.1, read on the forward strand.
GAAATTTAAAATGCGCAATGGACGTGGGATTCTAAAATGATTTTTGGATGAAGTTCTGGAATATGGACAATTATGGTGGAACTTGGCAAATTTCTTAACCGATTTTAGTGAAATTTGACATGTGCGTTGGAAATGGGATTCTAAAATGATTTTTAGATGAAGTTCTGGAATATGGCCAATATGAATGGAACTTGGCTATTCCATAACTGATTTTATTGAAATTTGGCACGCGCGATGGAAATGGGATTCTAAAATGATTTTTAGGTGAAGTTCTGGAATATGACCAACTAGGATGGAACTTGGGTATTCCTTAGCCGATTTTAGGGAAATTTGACTCGCGCGATGGAAATCTGATTCTAAATTGATTTTTAGGTGTAGTTCTGGAATATGGCCAGTAAGAATGTAACTTGGTCATTCCTTAACCGATTTTAGTGAAATTTAAAATGCGCTATGGACGTAGGATTCTAAAATGATTTTTGGATGAAGTTCTGGAATATGGCCAATTATGGTGGAACTTGGCTATTTCTTAACCGATTTTAGTGAAATTTGACATGTGCGTTGGAAATGGGATTCTAGAATGATTTATGGAAGAAGTTCTGGAATATTTCCAATTGGGATGGAACTTGGCTATTCTTTAACCGATTTCAGTGAAATTTGATATGTGTAACTAGGATGGAACTTAGTTATTCTTTAACCGACTTGAGTGAAATTTGTCATATGCGTTGGAAATGGAATTTTAAAATGATTTGTAGGGGATTCTACAATGATGTTTAGCTGAAATTCTTATGGTGGAATATGGCCAACTACGATGGAACTTGGCTATTTCTTAACCGATTTTAGTGAAATGTGACTCGCGCGATCGAAACCTGATTCTAAATTGATTTTTATGTGAAGTTCTGGAATATGGCGCATTAGAATGGAACTTGGCTATTCTTTAACTGATTGTGATACAATGTGACCTGTGCGTTGGAATTAAGATTCTAAAATGATTTTTAGATGATGTTTTAAATTATGGCCAACTAGGATGGAACTTGGCTATGCCTTGACTGATTTGAGTGAAATTTGACATGTGCGATCAAAATATGATTCTAAAATGATTTTTAAATGAGTTTCTGAAATATGAAAAATTTAGATGGAACTTAGCTATTCCTAAACCGATTGTGATACAATTCAATATATGCGTGTGAAGTAGGATTCTAAAATAGGTTTTAGATAAAGTTCTGGAATATGGCTAAATAGGATGGAGCTTACAGATTATTTTTCCACCGAATTTCGATCTGCCTCACAGCAGATAAACCTTGACAGCTGCATAGATACTTGGCTATCACTTAACCAATTGTGATGCAATTCAATATATGCTTTGGAAGTGAGATTCTAAAATAGTTTTTAGATAAAGTTATGGAATATGGCCAACATATATTACTCGTATTGATATATTTAAATATATCAATATGAGTAACCTAAAATAATAATAATTATTATACTTCTGGCGTAACCTGTTTAGATTACTCATATTGATATATTTATTATACATCAGCCGGGAAATTTAGTCGCAATAAAAGGAAAATAAGAAATAATGGGTGACAGCACGCTAATGTTAGTGAAGGATCCCGGAATAAGGACAATCATTTTAGAATCTCATTTCCAACGAACATATTAAATTTAATCACAATCGGTTAAGAAATAGCCAAGTTCCATCCAAATTGGCCATATAGGCCATATTACAAAACTTTATCTAAAAATCTCTGTAGAATCCCGTTTTCATCACGCAAGTCAAATGTCACTAAAACCTGAGCCAAGTTCCATTCCAATTGGCCATATTCCAGAACTTTATTCAAAAATTATTTTAGAATCCCATTTCCAACGCAAATGTCAAATTTTTCTAAAATCGGTTAAGGAATAGCCAAGTTCCATCACAATTGGCCATATTCCAGAACATGATCCAAAAATCATTTTAGAATCCCATTTTCACCGCACATGTCAAATTTCACTAAAAACGGTCAAGGAATAGCCAAGTTCCATCCTAGTTGGTCATATTCCAGAACTTCATCTAAAAATCATTTTAAAATCCCGCTTCTATCGCGCATGTTGAATTTCACTAAAATCGGTTAAGGAATAGTTAAGTTCCATCCTAGTTGGCCATATTCCAGAACTTTATCCATAAGTCATTTTAGAATCCCATTTCCAACGCACATGTCAAATTTCACAAAAATCGGCTAAGGAATAGCCAAGTTCCGTCCCAATTGGCCATATTTCAGAACTTCATCTAAAAATCATTTTAGAATCCCATTTTCAACGCACATGCCAAATTTCACTAAAATCGGTTAAGGAATAGCCAAGTTCCATCCTAGTTGGCCATATTCCAGAATTTTATCTAAATATCGTTTATCGAACTTTCTTTATTTAATGATATTCAAAGAGCATTTCGAGTGTTACAAAAAATTTTGCTCTCTAATGTATTTTCTTCAATGGGAAGGGAGCGATATTTTTTGCTTTTACGCTCTCTGTTTTAAGAGCAAAATTAAAAATAAAAATTTGAATCACTTTGAAAGAGCGAAATAATTTTTTTTTTTGTGTTTACCATTAGAGGGTAAGAGCGTAAAAGCAAACTGAACAAAAAAATATTGAGAGCAAGAGCGAATTTTTTTATAAAGAGCTTTAAAAGAGCGATAAATTTAAACTCTGGAATATATGGTTTCAACAGGATGATTGAAAGAGAAGTTTAATAAACGTATAATTTGGCGAAGAACAGACGTGAATTGGTCGCCAAGATCATGCGATTTAACGCCATTGAACTTTTTCTTATGGGGTTTCTTGAAGAGTAAAGTTTATACGGATAATCCTCAAACTGTTCAATACCTCAAAGAGAACATCATCGAGCAAATATTACTAATTGAACTATCATTATGCGAAAAGTTAGTCAAAATTTTGGTAAAAGATTGACACCGCTCTGAATTAATAAACATCTAATAGATAAGTTTTCAGAAAGGTTTAAACGGTTTTCGGTTTAACTTCGAAAACATCCAAATTTATTTACATTGCCTTACCTGTGACTACAACTTCTAACAAATTTCATTTAGGCCAGCCAATAACTAACGAATTGTAATAGGATTTTTACTTGTTCTAAAGTTTATATTTCCAATATTCGGTCATGGTTCGTAGGCATAACAAACTGACACCTTTAATATTATTTTACTGTCACCATTTCACCAAAAAATATTTCACCTAACAATCTTTCGGGTTCATGTAATCAACATTCAGGCGATTTTGTTTTTCTACGAAAAATGCGATTTAAAGACAGTTTTTTAATGCTGACATATTAACAGTTAAACCACCGACATTGCATTGTTGCATCGGTAATATGATATAGTTGCAAGTCAGTATCTTTCTTAAAATGAGTAGGGGTCATAAGTTATCTCTTATATGCTTTTGAATATAAAATGTCTGTTCAAAATATAGACAAGATTTTGTTTTGATTTTTTATTGTTTTGTTTGCAGTTTAAAATGGCGGTGATTTACGTTCGGCTATAAATTAAGAAACCGGCGGTTTAAGTTTCTGCGGCGAACTCAGTATTGACAATTAGTATACCAAACTCCAATTAAGATTTAGATGTTCTGTAATTTAATTAACATAAAATGTGTATCGCGCCATAAAGCGTAATCCAATGAAAAATGGTTGCGTCATAATTTTAATAGAAACTGTTTAACTTAATTATAAAGTTTTCAGTTAAGTACAATTTATGTTATCAAACACATAAGCATTTGAATTGCTTCAAAATTTCAAATGCTCAATGTATTAGTTACCATTGTTCGACGTCAATGCATGTTGCTTGTTATTAATTAGAATTACTAAAGGCTAAGCCCCAATATCAGAACGTCATATATTTATTTAAATTCTCCCGTCTTATCTTATCGTAAAAAAAAAACGAAATTTTAATCACCAACATATGATCGAAAAATGTTATCTGCTCGCCATTGATTTAGATAAATTGTGGTCGCGTCATATTTATGTGTTAACCCTTTGAAATCCGCAGGAAAGTCTTTTCCAAACAAACATATTCACATCTGAAAAAGCAAAATAATCGTATACTATATAGAAAGTTTGCCTTAACACTTATCACTCGCAATTCGTGATTTGGTATTTTACACTATGCATGTACTCAAGCATGAATCATACCAACATGTCGTTTTATTTTTTAAGTTATCACACATAGCGCGCAACCCATATACTATATTCACATACAAACAACCAAACGAAAAAAACCGTCGACATTATTATTTTATCTAATTCCCAAACTGATTAGTAGTATTGTGTAATCAGTAGTGCTGCTAGATTGATTAATCAAAATAAAAAATTTTTGGTTGCCATATTCCGAAGTTTTTTCTTAGCCGGTGGTACGTTTGATTTAAGTGCTAAATTGATACAATTCGCTTGCAATTCAAGCCGCGCGCGTACTTACATAACAAAACAAAAAAAATTGTAAATATTTATTTTATTATTGCTAATTATATATCGTGTCTGTACATAATAGTAATACATACGTATACATATAATAAATATATATAGTATATAAGAATAGTTTTGTTTGTTAATTTGATTAGAAAATAAGTAGTTGGTTGTGATTTGTAAAACTAATAAAATTAATTTACGCTTTATGGACTGTTGTAGAACTCTTAATTAAAATCTCTAAAATAAAAATTTATTATGCAAAAATTATGTATTTATGTTATCAAAAAATTAAATTAAGTGAAATATGTGGTCTAAAACCAAATCTTTTTTAGGACTATCAAATTGGAACGATAATAGTCCAAAGGTTGAGGGTGGAGCATCATCGGATAAGGTATGCCCGTCGCATAAAAAATTTTGTGTATAATTTATGTAAAAATGTTTTCTTTTTTTTTTGTGTAATTCTAGTCGTTCGAGTCCAAATTAGCTAGAAAAGAATCGTACAAAGCGCAACGGAAAAATTATCGGCGTGAAAAGAAACGTGTAGCTTCGGAATTATTAAATTCACTTCAAGATCCCGCTGTTATTGTATTGGCCGATTGGTTAAAGGTAAGTGGTAAATTATTAAATTTTGTTATTGTGCATTTGTTATGGTGATGGCTGTAGTTTTTTTATTACGCTACTTCAGCCTTATCAATAAACGTATATTTTACAATAATTACACTGATTGGTTAACATGAGTAATTAATGTGGGGAATTTTACAATTCAAGCATGATTTTATTAGTCAAGTCAAATTATTTTTAATAATTTTACTATTTTGTATAGACTTCATTACACTTTTGCAAAAAAGATCATTACGTTACGTTAAATTTACTTAACTTCTGACTCTACAAAAAAACGGTAAAATTCTGACCTAAATATATGAATCGAAATCACAGGTGACATATTTACCACCTTACTTTAATAACTGGAATAGGAATACAAATAGAAATGCTAATTTTGCTCAAAATAATAACCAACAGTAATTTTCTTGCTTTGAAACTATTCCAAATGGAATGAAAATACTTGGCATTGTTGTTGTAAAATTACCAAAGTAAGACGCCTAGTGTAACAAATTGTTCCTATTTCGATTTTTTAATTATCCTTTTACTATTGACGATTGCGCCTCTTACGGAAGATAACAAAATAGAAGCGGACATACAAATTGCAACACAACTTTAGTAAACGTGCTATCAGCGCTCCCGCAGAAAATAGAAAAAATGAAGTAGATACATAAAAATCGGGATACTCCAATCGTCAATTGCAATCTCAGCTTGCTATTTCTACTTCTAATTATTCACTTTTATTCATCATTATTATTCATCAACGAAGTTTTTGTTTGCGATATTTTATCAATGTAAAGAAAGAGAAGAGTATACAACAGGCTGAAATCGCATTAGAAAAAACATATTGAAAAAGCGAAATAGAGTTCTGTGTTATTCTTGAAGCAAAAGAGGTAAACTCTATCGAAATCGAATCGAGAGAGCGACGTTACAAACGTCTGTCATAATTGCTAGAATAGCAATCAGCACCCTGATTCTATATAAAATAAGACAATGTATAAACGGGTAAACTTGTGAAAAGCAAAGCTTATTTTTATGAGTTTGCCATTTCTCGGTTTGACTTATTACCTAAATTAATATCGAAAAATTCCAAACTCATAAAAGAAAGAGGCAAACAGGAGGCTATAATGGTCTCCGCCTACTTTCCTGGAGAATCAGAGTTAATACCTCCACTTGATGTTAGGCGGCTCATAGCTCATTGCAAACGCAATGGGCTGGCCTACCTGATAGGATGCGATGCAAACGCGCACCACACGGTGTGGAGTAGCGCGGACATCAATAACAGGGGTGAGTACCTTTCTGAATTTCTGATCTCAAATAATGTAGACATTGTCAATAGGGGAAGGAAACCTACTTTTATAAATGCGATTAGGCAAGAGGTTCTAGATTTGACACTTGATAGTCCGCATTTCAGCGACTTGATCAAAAACTGGCATGTTTCTGAAGAGGCCTCATTATCGGACCTGAGACCATGCAGCGGCAGGAAATCAGAATTCCAAAACTGACCGACTTGGACTCTTATCGAGTCTCACTCGAATCAGAAATACCCTCTGTTATGGGGAACATAGAGTCTCCAGAGGGTTTGGAGATCTGTTCAAACCAGCTGCATAATTCTATGCCCTTGGCTTACGAGAACAGCTGCCCGGTTAAGCAAAGAGAGTCCACAAAGATGGTGCCTTGGTGGAACGGGGCGCTGGGTAAACTGAGGAAAAAATCGAGAAGATTTATCAACAAGGGGTAAAAGCACCGGTGAATGGGGCGAGTATAAGATGGCCTTGACGGAATATAATCTCGAACTAAGAAGATCCAAGAGGGCTACCTGGAGAAATTTCTGTGAGGGAATCAATGAATTGCCCTCTGCAGCTCGTTTCCAGAAAGTCCTTTCCAGGGATCATTCAAATGGTTTAGGACTTCTCCAGAAGCAAGATGGGAGGTTCACTGAAAACCGGAAGGAAACCTTAGAGGTACTGCAAGAGACCCACTTTCCGGATTCAGTAGTGGTAGGAGCCCAAGAGAACTCGCATGATCCCTCAAGTGAGGTGGCCTATGCGACTCATAGTAGGATCTGGAGTCTCTCTGGGAAAATTTTCACACCCAGCAAGGTGCGATGGGCTATTGGTCTTTCAAACCTTTCAAATCCGCTGGAGGGGATGGTATCTTTCCAGCTTTACTTCAAAAAGGTATTGAGGAAATACTACCCAGCTTGATCCAGATGCTTCGGGCAAGTTATGCTTTTAACTATATTCCGAAACTGTGGATGAAAGTAAATGTGGTATTTATACCAAAGAGGGGGGGGGTCGTCCAGACACCCAGGCCAGGGACTATCGGCCAATAAGCCTCACATCGTTTCTATTGAAGATGATGAAAAAATCCTGGATTAACAAATAAGAAGTGAGGTCCTTGGAAAGAATCCGCTGCATCGGGACCAGTTTGCGTATCAAACTGGTAAATCCATGGTGATGGCCCTTTGGTCCTTAGTGGTCTAGTCACGAGGATTGAAAAAGCAGTGACATATAAAGAAATTGGCCTTGTGCCTTTGTAGACATTGAGGGGGCGTTAGATAATACCTCCTATGGATCTATAGAGAGGGCAGCAATGGGAAAAAGGGTTCCGCTTTCTACAATTAGGTGGATCCGTTCCATGCTGGAACATCGTGAGATTACTGCCCGACTAGGTGGCGAGTCATTAACCATCAAGGCCGTAAAGGGCTGTCCCCAAGGAGGCGTACTATCTCCTCTTTGCCATGGGTTTGATGTCCAGGGCTATGCGGATGATGTGGCTATCATAATCAGAGGCAAGTTTGATGAGATCATTTCTGATCCCATGCAAAATGCACTCAATATAATATGGCAGTGGTGTTACCAGGAAGGACTCAGTGTCAATCCAAACAAAACTGTCATTGTTCCTTTTACGAGGAGGAAAAAGCTTGCGCTTACAGCTCCCTCGTTAAACGGTACTACTGTTCCTTTTTCCAGCGAGGTTAAATATCTAGGGGTTATCCTAGATCAAAAACTGAACTGGAACCAATATTTGTCTATTTTGAATAGACCCACCAAGGCTTTCTGGGCCGGTCAAAGACTCTATGGGCGTACTTGGGGACTACAACCAAAAATGATCTACTGGTCATTTCTTACAATAATATGGTGGCCTTAAACTGAGCAGAAGGCAACGCAAACCTTATTGAATAAGGTTCAGCGTGTAGCCTGCATCGGTGTTACGGGCTAAATGAAATCATGTCCAACCGCGGCGCTGGAGACACTTCTAGGACTGACACCGTTACACCTGCATATTAAAAAGGATGCTGCAATTATGGCCTTGAAAATGCAGGCGGAAGGTCATCTGGAAATCCTTAAGGAATTTCAGACAGACCCTACCATAGGAATGCCTTCCGACAGTATGCCAGCTAAACTGGACTTCCACAAATCATTCTGTGTTAGGTTACCTGACCGGGATGTGTGGAGTGCAGATGGACCATCCTTTGAGCGAGGGTCCATGGTATGGTTTACAGATGGATCAAAAACGGAAGATGGGGCGGGGATAGGAATACACGGGAGTGGCACTACCCTCTCGAAGTCCTTGGGTACCAATGCTACCGTTTTTCAACCAGAAGTACATGCTATAGAACTTTGCGCTAGGATAAGCCTAGCAAAAGGCCTAAACGACGCAAAGATTTATATTGTATCAGACAGCCAATCGGCCTTAAAAGCTCTTAGGTCTTGTACGTTGAGTCAAGGGTAGTATGGGATTGTCTAAAGGTTATTAAACATCTGGCAGGCTCAAATAAGATAACACAGATTCTGCCTCTCCATTTATTGGACCAGAACCCTTCTGCGGCATCACTAAGGGACACCTTAGAGCAGCGGTAAAACGCTGGGAGGATTTTCAAAAGTCCTCCTACTGGCGCAGAATTCCAGGTTTAAGATAGGCAAAGAAATGTGTATCACCTTCGTCTGTCAGGGTTAAGGAGTGTCTTGAAATTAGGAAACCTGAGTTGAGGCTGCTTACTGGCTTCCTCACAGGTCATGTCCTCTTAAGGTATCACCTTAAGAAGATGGGCCTAAGTAAGACAGATGGATGCCGCTTCTGTGATCTGGAAGCGGAATCAGCGGAACATGTTCTGTGCCATTGCTCATCCATTTTCCAGCAAAGACTGCAACATCTAGGAGGGAGAACAATGAGCCCGGATAGTATGTATCTTGTACCGGCCAGTAGTATTATCAGATTCATTAAGAGCCTGAATATTGACTGGACGGATAATTAAGTAGGGTCCAGCACAATAGATCTTTTAGGTCGCGGTGCGAGGTGGGTTATCGCCCACATGGCCCTCCAATCAATAATAATAATAATAATAATGTTCCAATCCCAGTTCGAACATCCACCACTCTTATTATGCTGTCAGAACCAGGAAAAACCCTAGTGATCCTTCCCAACTTCCAACATAAAGGAGGAAGATTGTCTTCCTGAAGTAAAACCAAATCACCAATCTGTATATTTGATTGCCCAACAGACCATTTGCAACGCTGTTGCAGCTCATTCAAGTATTCTTTAGACCAACGGAATTTTTTGGTATTTCTCCAGTCGATCGAATTTCAAATGATCCAAAGATGGATCCGGAAACGCAACCAATGGTTGACCTATCAAAAAATGGCCAGGAGTTAAGCAACTTAAATTGGCTAGGTCACTGGACATGGGTGACAACATTCGCTGGTGGAGGGGTTACAACCAATTGTTCGCTTTATATGATATTTTGCTGTTTTAACGGCAGCCTCCCAAAGCCTACAAAAATGTGGAGATCGGGGAGGAATAGTATGCCATTGCATGCCCTGATCAATGCAATATCTATTAACAAGGTCTCGATGAGGATCTGACACAATTAATTTTTTCAATTCCGACAATTCCGACTTTGCTCCTACGAAATTGATATAGCATTATCCGAGTGCGACGTAAAGCTGCAATAAACGATGATGTACTCAAACTTTCAACCAATTCCAAGTGAGCAGCCTTTGTTGAAAAGCAAATAAAAACAGCTATATATGCTTTTGAAAGGACCCTTTTATTATAGACGTGACGAAGACTAAAAGACCCGCAAAAATCAACACCTACAACCAAGAATGGTCTTCCGAAAACATATAATACAATCCTTTATTATTTTCCGACATAAATTTCGTCCATTAGTTATCCCATATTCTGTACGCAAATTATAAAGCAAGCTTTGGGGGCCGCAATGTAATAATCGAGTATGTTCGCTTGTTGCTAATAACTTGGACAATCGATGATATCCTGGCAGCAACAACTGGTGTTGCGCTTCGAAGGGTATATTAGCATGCTGGAGGCGTCCTCCTACTCGGAGAAGCCCATCAGCATCTGTGAACGGTCGAAGTGATCGTAACTTACTTTTTTGTGATACAGTTCCCGATCGCTGTAATTCATTAATTTCTTGCCGAAATGCAATGCCTTGAACATATTTTATCAGGGTCTTAGTCGCATTTTGCATTTCCGACGCCTTAACTGTTCCATAGCAACGCAATATTAAAGGATTACGAGAATTTTTTATGAACCGTTGACAATATGCAGTGACACGAACTAGCCTAGTATACGAAGAATATCGATTGAATATATCCCATTCAAATTTATTAAACAACACAGCCTCAACTTTACGGAGCTCTAAATTCTCAACATTAACTTGAATGCTGGGTCGTGTTGGCCAATCGTTCGTATTACGATACAAAAATTTTGGGCCGTTCCACCACATTTCGTTATGTTTAAGATCTCGTGGCAATGCTCCCCTGGAGATGACATCCGCAGGATTCGTATCCATTGGCACATAGTGCCAATTCCAATCTGAAGGATTACTTAGTTCCTGAATCTGAGTGATTCTATTTGCCACGAATGTTTGATATTTTGACGGTACATTTTCAATTCGATGCAGCGTGGAATCACTCCAATAGTAAATTTTATTAAAACAGATTTCCATTGAGGACCTTACTTTATCCACGACTTCAGCCAAAAGGAGAGCTGCGCAGAGTTGCAAGCGTGGAATCGTTTGACCGCCCAATGGTGCAACGCGCGATTTAGCACATTGCCGTTTTACCTCCACAATTCCTTCTGCATTAACAGAACGTATGTAAACTGCACAACCGTAGCCATGATTGGTGGTATCTCCGAAGCCATGTAACTCGATTTCTGTTGCCTTGGGGACCAATATCAACCGAGGGACAAATACATTATTTTCGGCCACCAGTTGGCGTTTGAAATTATTCCAATCTTCAAGCAGTTCACAACTCAACTCATCATCCCATTGCAAGTTGGGCGTTGACCACAGTCTCTGCATGAAACATTTTGCCATAAATATGACAGGGGCACACAATACTAAAGGGTCAAAACACTTTGCGATGTCCGACAAAACAGATCGTTTTGAGATAATGGCGGTTTCACCTAGACTCCAACTATCATAATCAAGGCGAAGTGTATCCTGCTTGCTATCCCAATTAATTCCCAAAATAGTTACTTAAGTTTTCCATTGTGGTCGCATTTGCCATATTATTTGATGATAATTCATTTACGTTGGATTAAAATTCACGTAGTTCGAAGCCACCTTTTGCCAACAATTCAATCAATTCTTGCTTTAAAATCTGGGCCTCTGCCAAGTTTTGTGCACCGATAAGGACATCATCCACATAGAAGTCCCGTCTCAAAACCGTCGCTGCATTTAGTGGCATGTTGCCATCTTAAACAGCGAGCTGAAATAGACATTTTACGGCCAGGTAGGCAGCTGACGCTGTACCATATGTTACGGTACATAAACGGTAACACTTAACTTCTTCACTTTTATTTTCACGGAACCAAATGCGATGTAAATCTGTGAGATCTCCGAAGACGTTTTATGAGAAGCGTTAAAAACCACTCTCAGTTTCGTTGTGGTACTTTTATCCTTTATCACACAGTGATGCGGGATGTAATACTTTGTACTGCTTATATTGTCACATGCCTATGTACTGTCTAATGAACTCGATGTTTATCCAATTTTCTTTCGAACCAGAGAAATTGCTTCATGGCTGTACTACTTGACTGACCCAAATGATCAATATTAAGCAAGGCAGAGCAACAATAACTCTGCCTTCATTATCTCGTGTAAAGTTGTGCAGCAAATGTCTCTCACAGCTTTTCTCCTCTAACGAATAATTATTTTTCGGTTCGAAGTTTTCCAGCTTCCAAAATAGCTGAACACTTTTATCAAGATCCTATAGTACATCTATTTCCATTTTCTTAGAGGTTTTAATTCAAGCCATGACTTGCTGCTCTGATTCCAATATTGAATCATTTTTGTTTGGAGATATAGTATTAACAATACCAGAGACCTTTGGTGAGTAATTTACCTTTCCAGCGACGACATAGCCAAACATGGTATTGAAGAATGGAGGTAACTCCGTCAATATGTATTGTTTACCTGGCAGCATAATTCCATTATAAATCTCTGACTTATGGAATGCTGGATCCGCTAAATGGATGGACGATGAAATGTTTTTACTATCGAATGGCATCGATGTTGATGGTAAGTCGTTTGTAATTTTTGCCATTATTAGGAATCGTAGATTAGTGGTGTAATCATCGCACTGTGATGAAATTGTTATATTCGTACAACATTTAACTTCACTTGATGACGAATTGATTCCTGAAATTGATGTGAATGCATTTGACCTTTTAGCTTTCAAAAGCTGACATACTCGTTCTGTGACAAAGTTAGCTTGTGAACCGCTATCAATTAAGATCCGACATAGAATTCGAAAACCTTCCCGAAAACTTGCCCAAATGACAGCTGTATGCAATATAACTTCGGAATATTCTGACGAATACTGGTTGACCACTGTGGTGCTAGCAACCGTTAAATTTGCGTTGTGGACTATATTTTGTTCCATTTTTAATTGTGGCGAAGTGGAATTAATCGAAGTATTTGAGTTTTGTGATGGTCCCATATTGCTCTTTAAATTTCCGTAATGCAGCAAGATATGATGCCGCAGTGGGCACAAATTTCACGAGGGTGCGACACAGTCCATCACTTTATGATTTTCAATCAGACAATTTGTGCATAAATTGTATTTCTTTACGAAGCTGAATCTTTCTTTCGGTGTGATGCTAGATTGTTTGAATTTACCACACTGATTTAATAAATGAGCACCATCACAATATTTACATAATTCTGTTGCGCTCGAAACGAATGATTTTTGTGGTTTTGGTAATTGGTTTAACGGCTTACTGGAGTAACCTTGGTTCGATTGTAACGGCATTAATGCTTTTATTGAACGCAAAATGTTGACTCTATTTTGTAGGGCTTCTACAAATTCACTATAACTGATGTTCTTTTTCTTTGCGTATTCTTTAAGTATTTCAATTTTCGAAGCATTATCTAAACGTTCAGTTAAGTGATGCCGGAGAAACGGAGTGAATTCATTTTTTGCGTTTAAAGTTCTTAACGCCAGAAAATGATTGTTGAAGGTGTCCAAAAAGGTTTGTAAGGCTGATGCTGAACCTTCTTGTGGTCTCTTTATTTCATATAAGTGCCTTAAATGCATATCTTGAATATTAGATTCGTCGTCGTAAAAATCAACTAAAAGTTTCCACACAACAGGGTAATTTCCTTCCGTAATTGTATAAGATTGAATTAAACGAAACGATCGATCGTCGCGTACACATGATATCAAACAGCAAAATTTTATTTCCACATCGATGTCATCATTTTCGTGAATCATTTTGTTGTAGATCGCTTTGAAGTTTAGCCAATTAATTTCTTGACCGTCAAATTTTGTTAATGAAATTTGTGGTAGCTTGATTTTGTTACTATTTATTAGTAGGTGATCATTTTTAGAATCCTTGGGTTGCTGAGGTTGCTCTATTTCATCAATATTACAGCGAATCCAAACTGCTAACGAGATGATTTGCTCCGGTGTTAAACAAACATCCAAATATGTACAAACACCAATATGTGTCTTGGCTATCACGTCTCTCCTGCACTCGTGATCACAAATCTTTTTATTAAATCGATGATTATCTCGAATATGATTATCGTCACTAAATAAAAGAGGAGGTATTAGTTCCATATTTGTTCTGCTTATTGCTCACTTATAGTGTACTGCATTCGCCTCTAGTATTTAGCCGATGTTTCACATTGTTGCCCGGGTGTTACCACTTAGAGTTATACTAGACACATTTGGTGGTTTCTACGTAGTTGCAGCATTGGAATATAGACTAAAGATACATGATTATAGACGGTCAACTGCTACCCTATTGAGACGCACCCAAAACCAATTTATTCACTTAATAGAACTTTGTTTCATTTAAAGGGTCCCCTTTCTAGCGAAAAAATTAAAGTTCATTATAATCGGTTAAGAGTTAGTCCGTTATAATTGGCTATATTCCATTAATCGGTTTAGAAACTTTGTTCCTTTCCAGTTTCCTATATTCCTGAAGTTTATTCAAAAAACATCTTCTAAAAATGGAATAGAATCGAAAGGCTTAATGTCAAAACGGCGAATGTGTCGAAAGGGTCGAAAGGCCAAATATCGAAATTCCAAATGTCGAAAGGGCGAATGTGCCGAAAGAGCGAATGTGCCGAAAGGCCGAATGTTGAATGACCGATTGTGTCGAAGGACCAAATGTGTCAAAAGGCTGAATCAAAGTGAAAGGAATTAAGTGAAAGAAAATTTTCTAAAGTAAAGGATGATCCTATTCAGTGAAAGAGAATTATGTTAAGTCAGGGAAAATTCTTATACGTAAAGAAAAATTCTATTAAGTGAATAAATTTCAGTATAATCAGTTAAAAAATAGCGAAGTTCCACCTTAATTGGCCATTCCAGAACATCATCAAAAACATCATTTTAGAATCGCATTAACATTTCCACGTATAAATCGAATTTAATCAAACTCGCTTAAGAAATAGTCAAGTCTTAAAATGTATCGTTTTTTTACCATATGCCATACTGACAAATGCCGATCCATATTTTCCATATGCTGCATTGAAATATAGTATACCGTAGAATACTGTATGCCGTAGTGTACTATATGCCGTATTGAAATATGCCGTAATCAAACATGCCGTAGTGTACCATATGCCGTATTGAAATATGCCCTACTGTCATATTTCGTAATGAAATATGCCATAACGACCAGGATCAGTTTCAAAGCACGATCTGATCATCTTGCCGAGTTCCACTCTAAATCCTGGTTTACAAAAGTCTGGTTGTACAAAAGCCTGGATTTTCGAAAAGCCTGATTTACAAAAGCCTGGTTTTTCCGATTGGCAAAATTAAAATTCTCCTTAACCAGAATTTTAAAGAAATATGTCTTTCAAAACCAAGATTTTGGAAACCAGGCTTTTGAAACCAGGTTTCTGAGAACCAGGCTTCTGAGAACCTGGCTTACCTACCAGACTTCATCTTGCCGCCATGTAGTAAAAAAATTATTTTGGTTTATTTTGAAATAAAACAAAAGAATGTTTTATAAACTATAGTGCTTGAATTATGAAGAAATAGAAGATTTTCACCGCCATTGTTCCGTAATTCCTATTAAAGAATATTTAATAATTTAAACACATAATTCAAAAACATTTTTAATGACTACTTAGTTATCATGTAACCATGAGTCATCATTACACGTTAATATGCTATGTAAAGAGGATTTATTAGCACATATTTTCAATTTATTTAAATCATTTTACGCTAAGAAATAAATTCAATGTTTATTGATTTCAATAAATTAAGCGAAGGGAAATTTCTTGAAAATTCGGCCTTTCGACCCAATCGGCCTTTCCACACGTTCGGCGTTTTGATATTTGGTCCTTCGGCCTTTCGACATTTGGCCTTTCGACCCATTCCACCTTTCGGCGTTCGGCCTTTCGACATTCGGTCTTTCGACATTCGGCCCTTCAACATCAAACGATTTTAAACGTTTTTCATTGTATTGGTAATTTGTTTTAATTTTTTGTTGGCGTTAATAGTTGGTAGTAAAATGGGGGTAAAATGTATCAACAATCAAGATTTCTGGATAAGATGGTGTTGCGTTATTACAACTTAACTAATATTAATTAGTTTAAATAAAAGTCTTCAAAAACATGTAATTAATATTGTACATTTATTAAAAGAACTTTATAACATGAGGTGTAGTTGTCAACTCCCCATCCAAGAACTCACTCTCTATTCGAAAAGAAAAGAGACAACCACACTTAATTGTCTTACAATATGATACAACATAAAACGAACATTTCAGAAGTTGAAGATATACATCATTCCTCCACAACTAATTTAAGAACATTTTTATTATTTGTTCATCGGTTTCCACGTGCCTCTGGAGAGAAACGTACTCGAGGTTTCCTGATTCGATTAGATATTCTCGGTTGCGGAGTACAAAGTATTTCTGGAGACGTCGGTGTTGATTCCCTATATAAGGTTTCTTCAGAAGGTTGAACGTACTCCGAGGTGTTTCCATTTGATTCATTCCCGACTGAAGGAATTTCATTGAAGCTGTCATTAGTTGAATATTCCTCGCTCGTGATGATGAATTCTGGTTGTGATTTGTTGTCAATCACTCTTTCATTTCGACGTGCTTCTGACTTATTCTGTACATGACGCTCACGAATTTGATTTTGATGTCTTCTTATTAGACTGCCTTCCTCAGTTTTAATTTCATACAAGACCTTTCCAAACATTCGCTTGACTAAACCTTTAAGCCATTTTGATCCATAATGAGAGAAATTTTTAAACCAAACAGTTTGATTCTCTTGAAATTTATGGAACTGCTCACTTGAAAATTGATGATCCGGTTTTATAGAACTAGGAAGCATAAACGATAAAATGGTTTTTGGTTGCCTTCCGTGTAATAGTTCAGCAGGCGATTTATTTAAAATTGGAATTGGAGAACAGCGATAACTGCTTAAATACTGGAGTACTGATGTATCCAAATCTTGTTTTTCTTGCTCCAGTTTCTTCATAGTTGTTTTAAACGTCCGAACGTATCTCTCGGCTTCCCCGTTTGACGCTGGGTGAAATGGCGCAGTTCTGATATGGTAGATTCCTTGACTTTTACAAAAATCTTCAAATAATTGTGATGAGAACTGTGGACCGTTATCGGATACAATTGTATCTGGGAGTCCTTCCACGGCAAAAATTTTCTGTAATGCTTTAATGGTGGTTTCTGATGTAGTTAAACTCATTTTTATAACAAATGGGTACTTCGAATAAGAGTCGACGCATATTAACCAATAATGTTGCATAAAAGGTCCAGCGTAATCAATATGAATGCGTTCCCACGGCTTCGTTGTCTCTGGCCATCTGCTAAATTCTTTCGGATTACTAGGATTTACCTTTTGGCACGAATCACAAGCTTGTATTTTGTTCTTAATATCACCTTCAATCGTCGTCCACCAACAATATCGTCGAGCTAACTGCTTTGTTCGAACTATGCCCCAGTGTCCAATATGAAGCATATCTAAAACTCGTTGTTGTAGTTGTTCCGGAATCACTACTCGTAAACTATCGGTTTCTATGACTATAATACCTTGACAAATATTTAATGAGTGTTGGCGATCAAAAAATGGTTTCAATACTTTTTCTTCTTCTTTTAAAAATGTCGGCCATCCTTGTTGAATATATGTGTAAACTTTTGAAAGTAATTTATCATTTTTCGAAAATCTTTTGATTATCCCAACACTTATAGGAAACGATTCAAGTTCCTGTTCAAGGTTCTCGGATACTTGCATACAAGAATCTTCTGATTTATCAAAAATTTCATCCGAGCCCATAGGCAAGCGTGACAAACAATCCTCATTGGTTTGGTATGTTGCTTAGTACTTTTATATCGAATAGTATACTTATAAGCCATTAATGTAATTGCCCACCGTTGAAGTCGATGGGATGTCATGGTCGGTAACTGCTTATCAGGGCTAAATAGAGACACAAGAGGTTTGTGATCTGTAATCAATTCGAAAGACCGTCCATACAAATACTGATGGAACTTCCTAACTCCAAATATTATAGAAAGCGCTTCCTTCTGAATTTGAGGGTATATACGCTGGTGCTTATTTAAAGTTTTTGACGCAAACGCTATCGGATGCTCAGACCCGTCTGGGTAGACATGTGAAATAACGGCACCAATGCCGTAGCTAGAAGCATCAGTTGCTAAAACTATTCGATAATCTTCCCTGAAATGAACCAACTTAGTTGCGTTCACCAATTTTGCTTTTAAGACTTGAAAAGCACTTTTCTGTTTTGATGACCAATAAAATTTAGAATTTCTAGCTCTTAACTCATTTAAAGGAGCGGCTAATTCCGAAAAATTTCCAATAAACTTATTATAATAGTTAATTTTGCCTATAAACGTTTCGAGTTCGGCAATATTCTTTGGTTGCGGTAGTTGCCTAATAGCTTCAACCCTCTTTTCGGATGGACTAATCCCTTCAGAGGAAATCAAATGCCCTAAATATTCTAAACTTGCCTGAAAAAACTTACACTTAGTTTTATTACATCTGAGACCTAAATCTTTAAATCGTGCGAACAAATCCCGAAGAGTTTTTAAATGCTCAACGTCATCTTTACCTGTAATAATAATATCATCCAAATAATTAGCACAATTAGGCAGACCTGTGATTACCTGTTCAATTATTTTCTGAAATAAAGCGGGAGCACTAGCTACCCCAAAAGGTAAACGTTGATATTGGTACAACCCGTAGGGTGTGTTTATAACCATTAGTTCTCTGGACTTTCTATCAAGCTCAATTTGTAGGTAAGCATCAGAGAGGTCAATTTTTGAAAATCTCTTGCCATTTTGCAACTTAAGAAATAACTCCTCGACTCGCGGAATAGGATATTGCTCAATCTGAAGTTGAGAGTTCACGGTCGTCTTAAAATCTCCACAAATTCGTATACCATCAGCTTTGTTTGGTTTTTCAACCACAACTATTGGTGATGCCCATTGGCTATATCGAATAGGCTTTAAAACATCGATTTGGCATAGCCGATCAATCTCTTTCTTAACAACGGACATCTGCGCGAATGGCAAAGGTCTCGGCTTTAAAAATGTCGGTACAGCATCTGGCTTTAATGTCAAATGTGCAGTATATCTGGAACACAAACCCAGTCTACCATCAAATACATCTGCGTATTCTTGCAAAATAATATCAATCTCCTGTTTAGGAACTGAAATAATATTTACATAATTCAATTTTTCAGACTGTATTTTCAAATTAAATTCATTGAACCAATCCATGCCAAAAATATTACTACCGTTTAATGTATTCGTCACAAGAAGTAGCAATGTGTAATTAAATCCATCAACCTTAACTTTCGCATCAAACATTCCTAACAACGGAATTTGATTTTTTTGAACTGGTTCCAATCGCGGTTGGAATAATTCATTATAACCCCTAAGTCCAATTAGAGAACACGTAGAACCCGTGTCTAACTGAAATTTCAATTCCACATCATTTATTTCCAAGTCCAAAAATAATTTATTGCCTACTTTCGACGAATTAACTGAATCTAACGAAAAATTTTCAAAATATCTATTGACATTTGAATCGGAATTACTATTAAAACATTCCAACGAATTATTAACGTGTGTACTGTGTTTCATCTTACCACCACTGTCTTGTGATGCCTTTTTATTCGATTTCGACATGCACACTGGCGCAATGTGACCCCATTTACGACATATATCACATTTAGATTTTCTATGAAAACACTTATCACGACTATGATTTTTTGTACACCCTGGACAAGACTTAAACTCCCTATTCTGATCATTGGGTTTAGTTAAATTTTGTGATTGTGAACGATTTACCTGATTTTGTTTTGATTTATCAGAAGTAGAACGCGATCGAAATTTGGAATTATGAAATTTTTCCATTTTATTAACTTCGCCCGTCAACCTTAATCGTTTGCACCGACTTCTGAGTTGACTCATAACTATTTGCAATTGACAAAACTTCATCCAGTGGCGGATCACTTTTTTGTAATGATGCCAAACGCACCGCATCATGCGGCGTATAAATTGCTGTCATATCGCGTATCATCTCATCCACATACGATTGTTTGCATGTACTATTTTTACAAATAAAATTACAATCTTTACCTAATCCTCGAAGATCAGCAATCCAGTCCGAATACAACTGTGCATTTTTCATTCTTGAATGGAAAAATTTAAATCGGGACGTCAAAATGTGTGTTTTCGATGTAAAAAAATCTGAATATGTTTCTTTTGTGATATCCTTCCCGTCGCATAATTTTTGTAATAAAGAATATGATTCGTTGTGAGTCCATGATAAAAAATATGCTCTCTTTTGATCATCGCTGGTTACACGATAAGCCTCAAAATGCATATTAAGTTGCGAGACATAATTATCCCAATTTTGTTTTGCTGCATCAAATGGTGGAAAAGGTGGAACAATTTTAACATTGGAATCAACACTATTTGTTGATTTAGCAAATGTATCCATCCACTGTTTTTGCTGTTGTAACATATCCGCCATCCATTTTTGTTGCGCATTCATAATTGCTTCAATAGCTTTAGTGTCAGCCATTTTGAATTTATTTTTAATTTGTTTTTCCTTTACTTTGATAATATAATCAATGCATTGTTGATTAGTGTTTAAACTTTACGATTTTTATTCTCGTCGCCAGAAATGTTGCGTTATTACAACTTAACTAATATTAATTAGTTTAAATAAAAGTCTTCAAAAACATGTAATTAATATTGTACATTTATTAAAAGAACTTTATAACATGAGGTGTAGTTGTCAACTCCCCATCCAAGAACTCACTCTCTATTCGAAAAGAAAAGAGACAACCACACTTAATTGTCTTACAATATGATACAACATAAAACGAACATTTCAGAAGTTGAAGATATAACATCAGATGGCACTCCGAATATTTAAATCAACTTCAACTTAGAAGAAAATGGTTATCTGAACAACTAAATATGAAAGTAGGTGATCTAGTGCTCATCAAGAATGACAATGTTCCTCGGCTGACTGGGGTCCTCATAAAAAGGCCAATCAATAAACAATTGCCACTACCCATAGAGTTTGACAGTGAGATTGTCGTCACAAAAACATAATCATCAGTCAACCAACAACTATAACCAATTGCTCCGTTACGCCTCCCACAGAGAACTATAGCTTGCAAAGGCAGAAACCAACGAAGAATATTTATTAGAACTAATCAAGAACCAAACATATTCAAACACGAAAAAAGAAATTGAACGACAACAATTTCCGTGCTATCACCAAACATTTCTTGTATCTCGAGTAATCGACTTACCATGCGAACATTTTGCTCATGTAAGCACGTAAGCGCGAATCTCCCAAACTGTACAATAAGGTCGGCAGATGAAAAAACCTACTCGACTCAGATAGGACATTTTCAGTAAGCACGATAATTTTAAATAAATCAGGAATCCTAATGCTAAACTCTAAGTGGATTTTGAAACATGCCGAGTTCCAACTAACAGCCATTGAAGAAAAATCACACCGGATCAATTCTTCAATTATCGCGTCAATGAAACTTCAATATGACAATGAAAAACCAACTTCACAACCATTGTATACAACAACCCTCAAAAGGATGAAACAGAGGACAACGTTATGAAGGAGATGGTAGAACTAGAAAAATCCATCATGCTGCAAAAAATAAACGAAGCGAAATTACTGAAGGTCATCGATCCATTTCATTTTTGACACCATATTCACCATTATATGCTTACTTACACACTAATGGCTGCCGCCATAATCATTATTCTGGTCTATTTCTTTCAACGCAGGAAAATTTATTGGTCCCCGCATGATTACAATTATACCGTATAAACTTACACTTTAGAAAACGATCATAACTTAGATTGATTTGTAATTTTTGAAAATTTCTGATAATTTATACGAACTTTAACAAAACTTATTCCATGGTAAAGTAATGCGAATATTTTAGGTGAACTCATTTTTAATGTGTACGTATTACCACAGAATAATAAAGAACCAGAAGGGACATTTAGTGGACCAAGAAATTTTTGCTTTTACCTTATATTTTAGGTGTTAATTTTGAATTTTCAGCCACTGAACTACAACTTAACACTGAAAATCTTACCTTCGTCAAATCAAGGTCAAAAAAATAAGTTCACGTTTCGTCATATAAACAACGCATTATGTCGCTTCTGTGTATTCTGTGGTATTACGTTCTGCTACTGCTTATGTAGAGTTATAGGTTTGAAGAAAAATAAAAAATAAATTTTTTATTTGAACATTTATTTTTCAATCTTACTTTAACAGAGTTTAAACTAAAACTAAACTTACAAATTATATCTTAACTAGTTCTTCTAAAAGGAAAAATGTCTATTTAGCAAAAAGTTGGAACTCAACTTATTTCTCACGTTGTGCATTATCAACATTTTTTATTGATCGTATTTCAGACATGTTCGTTCTTGGTATTTACTGTTCAGCAATACTACTTGACACCTTATATGTGTGGTAATGTGTTGCTATGTTGAGTCAGTAGATTACATGAATATAACCAGAGCCTTCTAGAGTATAGAGCCATAATCTTAATGACGTATTTTTTAGAAGCTTTTTTAGCGGTATAACTTTTCACTGATTTCCATATGAATCCATAGTAAAAATGGTGTTTTTTAGCTTCAAGTTTTTCAATGAAAAAAGCAAAAATATTATAAAATGTTTATATAAAAGTTTTCTACATATCTTTAAGAACAATGTACAAGAAGGCCATATTGGTATTAAGTAAATATTAATTGCAGAAATATTAAAATTAAATTATTTCTAATGCTGTGTGCCTCAGAAGACTTTTCAAACTAAACTTTTGTGAGACCCAGTAATTCATGCAATATTTAAATAGATGTCACTAGGTTAAAAGTATTCAATTGTGCCTCATACCAAACTAAACTTTTTAAATGTCATTCAAATTTCATAAATAACTCAAAATATTTAATTTATTTAATTTGTAAAGGTTTGTTACAGTAATTTTTTTATTTTATTTGTAGGTAACAAGAAACTATAACAAAACTGAAATGTACAAGCATTGCTAATGATAATGCTTACTAATTTTTACAAACACTTGAGTGTCTGCTGATTCGCTTAATAAAATTTGCGGTCTATTTGCTCAACATCAAACTTTTAAAGGTTTCAAATTTGAAATAAAATTTCATGTTTTTGTGTTTCTATATTGGCTGGCCAATGGAGCGGACTATAGGATCACTGGTATAAGTTTCAATATATCAAGATATTATGTGAGAACAACTGTGCACAAAATTCTTGATGTTTGTAAAGCTCGCACCAAAGGTAGTAAAATTGCCAAGTTTATATTTATATAGTCTTATTGACGAACAATTTAATCGACGATCGGCCACTTCGATATTTTCGAAAGCGTTAAGGCCTATCGATGGATGCCACATAAAAATTGTTGTACTGACTGCGTTACATAGGTAATATATGAATCGTAATCTTGATTACAGCATTAATTTAATGGCAGTATGCGACAGTTCTGGTAAATTTATTAATATTTGTTGTGGATACTCGGGTTCTATACATGACCAAAGAGTCCTACGGAATAGTCAATTATATCGCAAAGAAACATTCCCACCTCATAGATTTTTTTCTGTTAGGTGACAGTGAATACAAATGTTCGTTAGACCAGGTAGCTATTATCACACCGTTCGTAAGAAAAGGCAACTTAAGCGCAGTAGAAAAAAAATTTAACGTTATGCATAGCAAAGCACAAAGCATTGTGGAAAATGCTTTTGGAATAATGAAAACCGATGGCGGGCGATTGTTTAAAATCACTGAAATCGAAAATTTTTTGTTTTTTAATTACATTTACATACTACGCATACTACATGTTTTAAACAGTACGTCATACAAATTGAAAATTCGTCGAAAAGTAACCTCGTAAATTGACTTTTCATCTAGCATCTACGGGGAAATAGCGAAAGCTTCAAAATTTGAAAAGTTTAGTTTGAAAAGTCTTCTGAGGCACACAGCATAAAATATATTTTTTCGAACTTTCATTTTGAAAAATACATCAAAGTTGGCTCTGAAAAATTAAAATAATACTTGCTAAATTTATCTTTAGTTTTACTACCGTACGTAAGATGTCTAAAATGGTAAAAGAAAAATACGAAAAAAAATTTTTTAATCGCAAAATTATCACACGTTCCTATATTTTGTGAATTTGTTTTGCTTTTCCTACAATTTTTGAACTTGAAATTTCCCCAGGTGGTAATTTTTGGTACGATTTTTCCAAATTTTTACGGCTATCACTGCCATCTATGTAATGTATGTATATTGACTTAATGACCAAACGAATCGTAGTAAGCTTTTATTTCAATTTGACCAGAATGCTGTTGTTATGAATTTTTTTTAATATTTTGGTTTAAATAAATCAATTATTACAAGAAAATGGAAACGATTTACTTAAACGATATTTATATATGTTGAAATTCAAACATTTATGAAAGTATTTCAGAAATCATAATTAAGAATTTGTAATGTTTTCATTTACAAATTTGTCTTAGGAAAAAAAGTGATTTCCCATATGTTTTGTGTGTTTTACTATGAAAAGTTTCGTTTTTTCCTCGTTTCTAATTCCCTTATAAAAGCTCAGATTTTTTGATTATGGCTCTATAAAATACAGGGTGCTCTGATATAACTCCTCCCGGGGGTGAGGAAAGGGCGTCCGCGTCCTTTGGTTTGATGTCAGCTTTTGTTAACAGGTCCGAATATGATGCGGTTTGGTTGGTTTTCTATGTTTCTTGGCTTGATTTCTCTATTTTTACCGTGGTAGTACGCCTATTGATGACAATGTAACTGATTAATACCAAAATGCCGACTGATGAGAGGGATACGCCTCCTGATACTGTCCACATCCTATTCTGGATGTTCTCCTTGTTGATTACCTCCATATCAAGCATTTTGACTAATTTACGGGTTGCTTCAATATTGTAAAGTGCTCCCTGTATTTCCTGCATTTCACCTCTAAATCATACGATTGAAATTTCCTGTTATTGATGTTTATGGTACAATTCCAAAATGTTATCAAAAAGTTTCCTGATAATACTCTGTCGTTGGGTCCGCAATCCGAAGAGAATGTCTCGTTTTTTGCGTTGTTTATTAGAAGTTTACCCTCGGAGATGAATTGTATGATTGCTTCCGTTTCGGATATCACATTACAGCAGCTTTTGGTCCCCATAACTAGTGGTTTAATACACTTATCATTAAACACTCGAATATCCGAATGTCTTTGCACAAATTTGTTGTGGTTTAGAACTTGTGAACAATTTTTGATTGCTTTTGATGATGTGTTGAGGATAGTTCCCTATGATGGTGTCATTTATAATTAATGGTAATATCATCATTACTGTTGAATCTTCTTCTTCCAATTTTGGTACTTGAATCATGTACAGGAGAGTTTCTTTATTTACTGCTCTTTTCGGGGTGATGAATTCTAGTGCTTCATCCGGCAGCGTGATGTTAATACCCTGATTGACGAGTAGATCCTTTACTACGATTATTTCTTTCAAAGAAAGTATTTTACTACTTGGTAGTTCTATTTTTGTCCGGATTATTGCATCTTGGATATCTTCTAGTATTGTGTTGACGGTGTCTATGTTAATTATAGGTGCTAACATGCTGTTACTTATAGCCCTGTTTACTGTGTCTGTGATTATTTGGATTCTTTTGTTGTTTCTTTGCATCTATTAGTTGATTCATCGTACTGTTGATTACGCGTAGATCGTCAGCGTCTAGATTTCCCGCGAGCTATTTCCATGCTGATCCTAATGTATCCCATCGTTTGTGTCTATTATTATGCATGGGTTTTATTTGACGAAGATTGTTGTATAATTTCTTCAACTTTTGTCTTATTATGCTATCAAGTTCCAACTTATCATACAATTTACTGATCATAATTTTGTCAATAGATTCTACAACTAATTCTATATTAGTTAAGTTAATATGGTGTATGATTTTGATATTCCCTATTTGAATTTTACATTGATTTGTTTTTATTAGTAGTATAGGGTCTTTATGCAAATTTTTAATTTCTAGTCTTTGAGCATTACAAATATAAAATAGGACTATTAAGACAAATAGTTTTAACGTTACAAACATGATTTTCTGGAATATACAAAAAAAAATTACAATATTATTATTTTTACTTTAATCTTTTAATTTTGCTCTTATTTCTTTTAATATTTCTAGTTGCTTTGAAAGTTTTATAATTGACATCTTTTATTTTAGTTTCGACCCCTCTAGGTTGTGATTTTGTTCTAATATTTGGTTTGATATAAACTAATTGATCCTCCCTTAAATTTGGGGGTTCTTCCTTACTGCTATTTTGTTTCATCATTCTAACTCTCGCTTTTTCGAGGTTATTGTTTACCTGTTTAAAAATAATATTAGCTTTGATCCTGTATTTCGCTCGGGTTTAACAAGTTGTTTTGGTTGAAGATAATTTCATTCGGCGTGAAGCCGGTGGATGAATGTACAGAATTGTTGTACAATGCCACTGATAATTCTATTGTCGTTAGGGTACTTGAGTCTGGAAGTTTATCTCGATTTGTATTGAAAATTTCTAGAATAGTCGAATGCGTTTTCTCAACTTGGCCGTTTGACTCTGAGGATGACACGTATTCTAATTTAATATTAAGCTTGCTCAAGTATTCTCTAAATTGCAACGATTGGAACGTTGTCTCATGATCTGAAAAAATGGTATTGGGGATTTCGAATTGAGTGAAATATTTTGTCAAGGCACTTGTTGTGTCTGGAAGGTTTATTGTTTCGATCGGAATCATTTGTAGATGTTTGGAGAAGGAGTCTATTACAGACAAAAAATTGGTTTTGTTAATTTAAAAAATATCAATGTGCACTCGTTCTAATGGTTTTTCGGTGCTTGGTCTGGGAGATATTTTAATGTTGTAGGGTTTCCGATCGTATTTGTGTATATTGCGTATCCTACATGTGTTTATATGTGTTTTGATTTTATTAACCATTTTTGGGAAAAAGTAGGAACGTCTTATCTGAATTTCCACTTCTCTTGTCCCTCTATGAGCTCTTTCGTGCTCTTTGTTACGTCTTCGACCATTTTCGTAGCGAAAACGAAATGGCCGTTTTGAGAGAAGTTCTCTCGAAATGACTCCTGGATTGTTTGATACAAACTTTCTGATGCCAGGATTGCGGTTTGTTTACCGTTATGGAATTTTTTTATGAGATTCGTGATTTCATCTTTGTCAAATGTTTCCTTTGAAACTATAATTCTTTTAAAGTTTGGGAATATATCTGTGGTCACAAGGCATAACCGCTTAAGTCGACTTAAGACAAAAATAATTTTCAGTGTGTAACATTTTCTAGCTGTTTTCTAACTTCACTAAATGATTGACTTAAGTGGTAAAGCCTTGTGGCCAAATGCTGTGGTCGCAAGCCGTAGTAGCTTTAGTCGGCAATGAATTTAATATTCAACTTTTTCTACGTCTCTACAAAAATTATCAAATTTGACTTAAGCGGTTACGCCTTGTGACCACAGATATCTTCCCAAATTGTCATATCTTGATTTGAGACTTTGAAAATTAATTGATTCCTATAATAGTTAATAGGACGGTCTGAAAAGTGTATGAAATAGTCGTCAGATGTGTCTGCCGAATGGACTGTTTCGATATCATTATCATTAGCGGGGTGATTTTCTGACATGCTTCCAGATTCACGTGGAGTGTTATCTGTTCCCTCATTAAAATGCAGTTCGTTGTTTGTAGTGGGCATCCTGCTAAGTGCGTCTGCCACTACATTTGCTCTGCCCTCTTTATAGACTACGTCGTAATCGTAGTTTTCCAGTTCGAGTCTCCATCGTAATATTTTGGAGTTTTTGTCCGAGGATTTAATGAAGGTTAGAGGCTTGTGGTCCGTTACCAACGTAAATTTATTACCGTACAGGTATGGTTGGTACTTTTTTACAAAAGAAGTGTAGTAGCAGAAAAGAAGTGTAAAAAACCATAACATAAATACTAGAGGATAGGATTCCGTGTTATAAAGTATCGAAGTATCGAAAAAAGTACTTGGTATCGTAACCATCAAGTATCGATACTTTTTGCGGATCGCTAGTTGTAATCACGATCCAAATCATTAAAAGTAATGAAGTACGTTTGTACTTATTATTATTATTTACTGGAGGGCCATGTGGGCGATAAGCCACCTCGCACCGCGACCTAAAAGATCTATTGTGCTGGACCCTGCTTAATTATCCGTCCAGTCAATATTCAGGCTCTTAATGAATCTGATAATACTACTGGCCGGTACAAGATACATACTATCCGGGCTCATTGTTCTCCCTCCTAGATGTTGCAGTCTTTGCTGGAAAATGGCTGGGCAATGGCACAGAACATGTTCCGCTGATTCCGCTTCCAGACCGCAGAAGCGGCATCCATCTGTCTTACTTAGGCCCATCTTCTTAAGGTGATACCTTAAGAGGACATGACCTGTGAGAAAGCCAGTAAGCAGCCTCAACTCAAGTTTCCTAAGTTCAAGACACTCCTTAACCCTGACAGACGAAGGTGATATAAATTTCTTCGCCTGCCGTAAACCTGGAATTCTGCGCCAGTAGGAGGACTTTTGAACATCTTCCCAGCGTTTTACCGCTGCTCTAAGGTGTCCCTTAGTGACACCGCAGAAGGGTTCTGGTCCAATAAATGGAGAGGCAAAACCCTCACGGGCGAGGCCATCAGCTGCCTCGTTTCCTTCGATTCCAGTATGACCTGGCACCCACATAAGTGTTACCTTATTTGAGCCTGCCAGATGTTTAATAACCTTCAGACAATCCCATACCAGCCTTGACTCAACGGTACAAGACCTAAGAGCTTTTAAGGCCGATTGGCTGTCTGATACAATATAAATCTTTGCATCGTTTAGGCCTTTTGCTATGCCTATCCTAGCGCAAAGTTCTATAGCATGTACTTCAGCTTGAAAAACGGTCGCATTGGTACCCAAGGACTTCGAGAGGGTAGTGCCACTCCCGTGTATTCCTATCCCCGCCCCATCTTCCGTTTTTGATCCATCTGTAAACCATACCATGGACCCTAGCTCAAATTATGGTCCACCTGCCTTCCACACATCCCGGTCAGGTAACCTAACACAGAATGGTTTGTGGAAGTCCAGTTTAGCTGGCATACAGTCGGAAGGCATTCCTATGGTAGGGTCTGTCTGAAATTCCTTAAGGATTTCCAGATGACCCACTATATTGCCTGGTTTGATATTTCCTTCCGCCTGCATTTTCAGGGCCATAATTGCAGCATCCTTTTTAATATGCAGGTGTAACGGTGTCAGTCCTAGAAGTGTCTCCACCCCCGCGGTTGGACATGACTTCATTGAGCCCGTAACACCGATGCAGGCTACACGCTGAACCTTATTCAATAAGGTTTGCGTTGTCTTCTGCTCAGTTTTAGGCCACCATACAACCGATGCGTAGGTGACCATAGGCCTAATGATTGTAAGAAATGACGAGTAGATCATTTTTGGTTGTAGTCCCCAAGTACGCCCGTAGGGTCTTTGACAGGCCCAGAGAGCCTTGATGGCTCTATTTTGAACTTTCAACAAATGTTGGTTCCAGTTCAGTCTTTGATCTAGGATAACCCCTAGATATTTAACCTCGCTGGAAAAAGGCACAGTAGTACCGTTTAACGAGGGAGCTGTAAGCGCAAGCTTTTTCCTCCTCGTAAAAGGAACAATGACAGTTTTGCTTGGATTGACACTGAGTCCTTCCTGGTAACACCACTGCCATATTATATTGAGTGCATTTTGCATGCGATCAGAAATGACCTCATCAAACTTGCCTCTGATTATGATAGACACATCATCTGCATAGCCCTGGACATCAAACCCATGGCTACTCAGAAGGACCAGTATTCAGTCAATAACCAATGACCACAAAAGAGGAGATATTACGCCTCCTTGGGGACAGCCCTTTACGGCCTTGATGGTTACTGATTCGCCACCTAGTCTGGCAGTAATCTCACGATGTTCCAGCATGGAACGGATCCACCTAATTGTAGAAAGTGGAACCCTTTTTCCCATTGCTGCCCTCTCTATAGATCCATAGGAGGTATTATCAAACGCCCCCTCAATGTCTACAAACACACAAAGGGCAATTTCTTTATATGTCACTGCTTTTTCAATCCTCGTGACTAGCCCGCTAAGGGCCATAACCGTGGATTTACCAGTTTGATACGCAAACTGGTCCCGATGCAGCGGATTCTTTCCAAGGACCTCACTTCTTATTTGATAGTCCAGGATTTTTTCCATCGTCTTCAAAAGAAACGATGTGAGGCTAATTGGCCGATATGCCCTGGCCTGGGTGTCTGGACGACCCCCGCCCTTTGGTATAAAGGCCACATTTACTTTCCTCCACAGTTTCGGAATATAGTTAAAAGCATAACTTGCCCGAAACATCTGGATCAAGCTGGGGAGTATTTCCTCAATACCTTTTTGAAGTAAAGCTGGAAAGATACCATCCCCTCCAGCGGATTTGAAAGGTTTGAAAGACCCAATAGCCCATCGCACCTTGCTGGGTGTGAAAATTTTCCCAGATAGACTCCAGATCCTACTGTGAGGCGCATAGTCCACCTTACTTGAAGGATCATGCGAGTCCTCTTGGGCTCCTACCACTACTGTACCTCTAAGGTTTCTTTCCGGTTTTGAGTGAACCCCCCATCTTGCTTCTGGAGAAGTCCTAAACCATTTGAATGATCCCTGGAAGGACTTTCTGGAGACGAGCTGCAGAGGGCAATTCATTGATTCCCTCACAGAAATTCCTCCAGGTAGCCCTTTTGGATCTCCTTAGTTCGAGATTACATTCCGTCAAGGCCATCTTATACTCGCCCCATTCACCGGTGCGTTTAGCCTTGTTGAATAATCTTCTCGATTTTTTCCTCAGTTTACCCAGCGTCCCGTTCCACCAAGGGACCATCTTTGTGGACTCTCTTCGCTTAACTGGGCAGCTGTTCTCGTAAGCCAAGTGTATAGAATTATGCAGCTGGTTTGAACAGATCTCCAAACCCTCTGGAGACTCTATGTTCCCCACAACCGAGGGCATTTCTGATTCGAGTGAGACTCTATAAGAGTCCCAGTCGGTCAGTTTTGGAATTCTGATTTCCTGCCGCTGCATGGTCTCAGCCGCCAAATCGAATCTGATGTGCAAGTGATCCGATAATGAGGCCTCTTCAGACACATGCCAGTTTTTGACCAAGTCGCTGAAATGCGGACTAGCAAGTGTCAGATCAAGGACCTCTTGCCTAATCGCATTTATAAAAGTAGGTTTCCTTCCCCTATTGACAATGTCTACATTATTTGAGATCAGAAATTCAAAAAGGTACTCACCCCTGTTATTGATGTCGGTGCTACCCCACACCGTGTGGTGCGCGTTTGCATCGCATCCTATCAGGTAGGCCAGCCCATTGCGTTTGCAATGAGCCGCCTAACGTCAAGTGGAGGTATTAACTCTGAGTCTCCAGGAAAGTAGGCGGAGGCCATTATAGCCTCCTGTTTGCCTCTTTCACCCAGAACCTCCACCGTTCAGAGATGAACTCTGAAATGGGAATAAAATTAATTTGCGAACTGGCCAACACAGCCGCTCTTGGACTCTGATATGATAAATTAACTTACCCACTTGATTTGGTATACCTCTAATCTGGTTACCAATCACCCATGGCTCCTGGATTAGAGCCATGCCAATGTTTTGGCAGATGAACCTACGACAAAGGACGTCCGAAGACGCCTTTGCATGATGCAGGTTTATCTGCAGGCAGGCGATGTGTGCCTTCAATTTACCGAAGGCCCCTTCTGAAGGCCCTGCTCAGCCTCCTTTTCAGCACCGCCCCCACCCGCATGCTTTTTTTGTCCGGCCGATGGCTGAACAGTGTCCTCCATCGCCGTTCTGCTGGCCCCCGCTGCCTGAGAGCCTCCAGGCCTAACCAGTGGCTTGCACGGGGGGAGCCCTTGTGAGGCCTTCCCCCGCGGAACCCCTGAAGCCTTCCTCTCCCTTTCCCGCCTTCTCCTCACCTGTCTCCTGGAGAGGGCGGTCACCCCGGTGGGCTTCGCTACAGGTGCCGCTACCATAGCTTCTACAGGCTTGACCACTTGGGTCGCGCCGACAGAAGCCGGTTTAGCTCCACTCTGACCACCCTTGGAATGCAATTGTACAGTCCCAAACATATAGTTGACCTTAAAGCCAACCCGCTTGAGCTTCTCAACTGAAGAGTGGTCCATAGAGAACGTGAAAAAGGCCGAAGAGCCTTTCGCCTCCCTCCTGATCACTCTCCAGTTGATCGCCTGCATGCCCTCATTTTGGCTTTTTATAAAACTAAAAAGCTTCTCCGTGGGCATTTCAGCACTGTTTGGGAAAGTACCGAACACAATCCTTGCTCGAGGCAGGTTTCCCGCCTCGGCCACGATCAGCTGCGCACCCTCCCATGGCTTGACACTGCCTATGGCCTCCCTGAGCCACTGAACAGTGGCCCGGTCAGCACAGGTTAGTACCAGCCAACCAGGCCGAAGCTGACTGCCAAGGAACTTAGGTTTAAGCTCCTTGGCCTCTTGCTCTAGCACTTTATCTAGGATGCCCTCCTGGACAGCCTTAAGCTGCTCTCAAGTGAGGACAACCTCTGGAAAATCAGTGGGCAAGATCCCAACGATCTCCGACTCCGCAACCTGCCTGAAGGTAAGTCCAGACCGGACCGCAGAACCCGAGACCGTCGGGACAGATTCTTCTCCCACGTTTGTACTTAAATGTGGGTCGGAGTTTCGGGCATGATCTTGTTTTTTTTGTTGCTTATGAAAGTTATCCACCAACGAAATAGAATTGCTCTTATCTTGTACTATCTTCCATATTTTCCTTATCAATATCTTATGAAATCGCATGTATATACATATATAAGAGCTCATTGCTGTAATTCTGTTGTTTTTAATCAAAATATTATCAAACAAAACATGTTTCTTATAAAGTTTGGTTAGAGATAAGAATATTGTGTTTTGTTTATAAACAGAAAACACCGACAAAAGTCATTAATACATGGGCAAATTAATTAATTTCCTTTTTTTTTTTTGTTTTTTAATTAGGTACGCGGTACACTAAAATCCTGGACAAAATTATGGTGCGTACTAAAACCAGGATTATTACTACTGTACAAAAGTCCTAAAACAAAAAGTAGTCACTGGGTTGGTACAATATTGTTAACATCGTGCCAGGTAATAGAGCGGCCGAGCAAAAAAGATGGATTTTGTTTTAAACTATTTCATCCATTGGAACAATCGATATGGGCACCTCGTGGACCCGACAAAGAAACAATGGGAGCTGTTGTACAACCATTACCAACCGCATATCTAATATTTCGGGCACCAAGTCAAGCGGCTGGTAAATGTTGGTTGGACGCGTTAGAGCTATCGCTAAGATGTTCGGCACTACTATTGAGATCGGTTAGCGGGAATACAAAACCAGAAATTGATACATTAACGGGGCAGTCATCGCACGAGACACAGTGGTCAGAGGCGGATTATGAGAAACATTTCAACGAGCATGGTAAGTGTTTTTTAGTCTTTTTTATATATTCATCGTATATAATACATAACCATTATAAGTTCCGGATAATTATGAAACACATAATAAATTTTAATTGGTGAACATTTTTTTTTTTTTTTTTTTTTGTTTTGTTCTGAAAATTTACAAACATTTTATTTTTATTTTCTTCACAACCATATACTTCTGAATTTTGCTTTTGCTCCCAAAAAAATTATCGTTTGTATACCACGTCTATATTTAATTCTAAAACACATTGCTAGGAATTTTACAAGACCACAAAATATTCCTTAAAAAGTATCTTCCAAAGACCCCAGATAAACACTATATGCGTTCCTTATTACCACTAGAAAATCTTCGTAACACTCCTCGAAGTCCATGTCCATCTCCAACACCTATATTTCAGCAATTATATTGTGCACTCTCGCACTGGGAACGTATCATGTCTGAATCACCGGAATTGCTATACAAAAATCGTTTTAATATGATTAAAACAATTGGAAAGGCGACGAAATCGTCACGTAAGCCAGCGGCCAGAACGAGTAGCACGGGAGATGATGATGATTATGATGTTGATGGTGATGATGGAGAACAAGATGACTATGACACGGATTTTGATACGAGTAATGATAATTCACCGTTTCATGATATTCGTAAATCAAATTCAATGCTGTACCTAAACGATGGTGGTCAATTTGAGAGGCAACGGCGTAAAAGTAGCCCAGCGATTAACCTAAATGAGATGGCAGAGGGTGGGAAAGTTTTTCGCAAATGCCAATTCAAGAGTAAAAATTTAATAAAAATTAAAATTTATGATGATACGAGTTAGTTGATTTACGATTTAGATTAATTAATTTATTATAATTATTACGATTATTTTATTATCACTAGATTTTTTTATATTTTTTGATTGTGCTAAATTAAGTAAATAATTACGGCTTGATTACATTACATAATTTATAGGCATCATGTAATAATATTTAGAGGATTATTACAGTAGAATATTTATTTAGTTAATCATTTAGAATTTCTGGTATTTCATTTATCAATGACACTTCTCACATATGCAAAGGGAGTTTTCGTAATTTATAAAGAATTGATTCACACAATCTACCTAAGAATCATCCATAAAAGCTGGTTGGTAATTTTAAAATGAACTACATATGATCAATAGTTGTGTTAGGAAATTAAAAATTGCAAATAATAAAATCTGTTGTCAGCAGTTCAAAACTAAAAAAAATCTTCTTTGAAATACGTTAGGAAATGCCATTTTATGTAGCTTGTGCTGCAAAAACAACCAACAAACCGATGAAAAAAAACGAGCACAAATTTCACATAAAATGGTGATTGTTAAAATAAAAACGTGGACAAAATTTATAAAATATGGTCTGTGGTGATGGTGGTCGATGATCGTAATCTCGTCCGTATATGAGTGGCGTGCTCGTTGTAATGGCGGCCGATGCACCTTCCACAATAAAATTCAATAAAAAAACCGAAGCGTTTGTTTTACACTTACAAAAGTTTTATTTAGTTTAATTAATATTTAATAGAAAACGTTCAAAATTATTACGCTTAATCGGTTTCGTTTTAACTCGAAAACTGATTTTACTCAGATCAAAAATGATTTTATTTTTAATCTTAAGACGCTACTTTTCGCGGTCGTTTTTGGTTATGTAATGGCTGCTCTCCTTCTTTCTGTCAAAAACAGAAAAGCGACAAGATTTAACCCTGACGGCCGATATCTTGACTGCAAATAGATTGTGATATTAGCGGACCCTTTGAACCTTTACCAGCGGATATTCTGTACCGCCACACTACCCCACCCTAAATGAATGCAGGGAACGATCAGTTGTAACGAGAGGGTAGTTTGATGCTGCGCCCTGATTGTGATGTAGCAACCGGTTTCTTTTCTGAAGGCTTGTCTAGGTTGAATGTCACCCGTTTTTTTTGTTATAACATGGTAATTCTTGTTGTTTGGCCCTCTTGGTACGTTTGATTCTGGAACAAAAGAATTGTCGGGATGTTTGTCTGCACTATTCGCACCAGTTGTCAGTTCGGTCTTTTCCGCCCTGTCATGCTCGTAATCCTCGATAATACAAGGCTTCAACCGATCCAATGAAATGTTCGACTCGACGCCCTTCACCAGGACTGTGAAATATTTCTCCGACCGGCGCAATACCGCGTAAGGGCCTTGGTACGGAGGCTGTAGTGCCCTGCGTAATGCATCCGTACGAATTAGTATGTGTGAGCACGTCGCGAGATCCTTGAAGACAAAGATTTTTGGTTTGCTGACGTGTCGTGATGACGCTGTCGGCTGGATATTTCTGAAAAATTCTTCAATTTGTGAGACAACCTGATTTTGAGTAATAAATGTTGATGGCTGTATCATATCTTCGGGTAGGCGTAATTTCTCGCCGTACACCAACTCAGCTGATTTTGCCTCGAAATCGTCCCGAAAAGCGGTTCTCAAACCTAACAGTACGAGTGGCAATGATCTGGTCCACTGCGGGTCGTTGACACACATTATAGCGTAGAAATATTCGAGCGATCTTTTGTAGGGGCATCAATCAACCAAATCGGAGCACAATTGCAGATTTTCGTTTTTTTATTATGAATTTATGGTCTATATTTCAGGTGATTTTCCATAAAATTGAATTTTCCACGAAATGTGTAGAAATATTCGAGCGATCTAAATGCCCGTTGGCATGACAATTACAGGTCTCAACACCTATTGATAGAGGCATCAATCATCGAAATCGGAGCACAATGGCAGATTTTCGTTATTCTATTATGAATTCATGGTCTATAGTTCAGGTGATTTTCCATAAAATTGAATTTTCCACGAAATGTGTAGAAATATAAGACCGATCTAAATGCCCGTTGGCATGACAATTACAGGTCTTAACACCTATTGATAGAGGCATCAATCATCGGAATCGGAGCACAATTGTAGATTTTCGCTTTTTTATTATGAATTCATGGTCTATAGTTCAGGTGATTTTCCATAAAATTGAATTTTCCACGAAATGTGTAGATATATTAGACTGATCTAAATGCCCGTTGGCATGACAATTACAGGTCTCAATACCTATTGATAGAGGCATCAATCATTGAAATCGGAGCACAATGGCAGATTTTCGTTTTTTTATTATGAATTTATGGTCTATATTTCAGGTGATTTTCCATAAAATTGAATTTTCCACGAAATGTGTAGAAATATTCGAGCGATCTTTTGATAGGGGCATCAATCAACCAAATCGGAGCACAATTGCAGATTTTCGCTTTTTTATTATGAATTCATGGTCTATAGTTCAGGTGATTTTCCATAAAATTGAATTTTCCACGAAATGTGTAGAAATATTCGAGCGATCTAAATGCCCGTTGGCATGACAATTACAGGTCTCAACACCTATTGATAGAGGCATCAATCATCGAAATCGGAGCACAATGGCAGATTTTCGTTATTCTATTATGAATTCATGGTCTATAGTTCAGGTGATTTTCCATAAAATTGAATTTTCCACGAAATGTGTAGAAATATAAGACCGATCTAAATGCCCGTTGGCATGACAATTACAGGTCTTAACACCTATTGATAGAGGCATCAATCATCGGAATCGGAGCACAATTGTAGATTTTCGCTTTTTTATTATGAATTCATGGTCTATAGTTCAGGTGATTTTCCATAAAATTGAATTTTCCACGAAATGTGTAGATATATTAGACTGATCTAAATGCCCGTTGGCATGACAATTACAGGTCTCAATACCTATTGATAGAGGCATCAATCATTGAAATCGGAGCACAATGGCAGATTTTCGTTTTTTTATTATGAATTTATGGTCTATATTTCAGGTGATTTTCCATAAAATTGAATTTTCCACGAAATGTGTAGAAATATTCGAGCGATCTTTTGATAGGGGCATCAATCAACCAAATCGGAGCACAATTGCAGATTTTCGCTTTTTTATTATGAATTCATGGTCTATAGTTCAGGTGATTTTCCATAAAATTGAATTTTCCACGAAATGTGTAGAAATATTCGAGCGATCTAAATGCCCGTTGGCATGACAATTACAGGTCTCAACACCTATTGATAGAGGCATCAATCATTGAAATCGGAGCACAATGGCAGATTTTCGTTTTTTTATTATGAATTTATGGTCTATATTTCAGGTGATTTTCCATAAAATTGAATTTTCCACGAAATGTGTAGAAATATTCGAGCGATCTAAATGCCCGTTGGCATGACAATTACAGGTCTCAACACCTATTGATAGAGGCATCAATCATCGAAATCGGAGCACAATTGCAGATTTCTGTTTTTTTATTATGAATTTATGGTCTATAGTTCAGGTGATTTTCCATAAAATTGAATTTTTTACGAAATGTGTAGAAATATAAGACCGATCTAAATGCCCGTTGGCATGACAATTACAGGTCTCAACACCTATTGATAGAGGCATCAATCATTGAAATCGGAGCACAATGGCAGATTTTCGTTTCTTTATTATGAATTTATGGTCTATAGTTCAGGTGATTTTCCATAAAATTGAATTTTCCACGAAATGTGTAGAAATATTCGAGCGATCTTTTGATAGGGGCATCAATCAACCAAATCGGAGCACAATTGCAGATTTTCGCTTTTTTATTATGAATTCATGGTCTATAGTTCAGGTGATTTTCCATAAAATTGAATTTTCCACGAAATGTGTAGAAATATTCGAGCGATCTAAATGCCCGTTGGCATGACAATTACAGGTCTCAACACCTATTGATAGAGGCATCAATCATCGAAATCGGAGCACAATTGCAGATTTCCGTTTTTTTATTATGAATTTATGGTCTATAGTTCAGGTGATTTTCCATAAAATTGAATTTTCCACGAAATGTGTAGAAATATAAGACCGATCTAAATGCCCGTTGGCATGACAATTACAGGTCTCAACACCTATTGATAGAGGCATCAATCATCGAAATCGGAGCACAATTGCAGATTTCCGTTTTTTTATTATGAATTTATGGTCTATAGTTCAGGTGATTTTCCATAAAATTGAATTTTTTACGAAATGTGTAGAAATATAAGACCGATCTAAATGCCCGTTGGCATGACAATTACAGGTCTCAACACCTATTGATAGAGGCATCAATCATTGAAATCGGAGCACAATGGCAGATTTTCGTTTCTTTATTATGAATTTATGGTCTATAGTTCAGGTGATTTTCCATAAAATTGAATTTCCACGAAATGTGTAGAAATATTCGAGCGATCTTTTGATAGGGGCATCAATCAACCAAATCGGAGCACAATTGCAGATTTTCGCTTTTTTATTATGAATTCATGGTCTATAGTTCAGGTGATTTTCCATAAAATTGAATTTTCCACGAAATGTGTAGAAATATTCGAGCGATCTTTTGATAGGGGCATCAATCAACCAAATCGGAGCACAATTGCAGATTTTCGTTTTTTTATTATTAATTTATGGTCTATATTTCAGGTGATTTTCCATAAAATTGAATTTTCCACGAAATGTGTAGAAATATTCGAGCGATCTTTTGATAGGGGCATCAATCAACCAAATCGGAGCACAATTGCAGATTTTCGTTTTTTTATTATGAATTTATGGTCTATATTTCAGGTGATTTTCCATAAAATTGAATTTTCCACGAAATGTGTAGAAATATTCGAGCGATCTAAATGCCCGTTGGCATGACAATTACAGGTCTCAACACCTATTGATAGAGGCATCAATCATCGAAATCGGAGCACAATTGCAGATTTTCGCTTTTTTATTATGAATTCATGGTCTATAGTTCAGGTGATTTTCCATAAAATTGAATTTTCCACGAAATGTGTAGATATATTAGACTGATCTAAATGCCCGTTGGCATGACAATTACAGGTCTCAACACCTATTGATAGAGGCATCAATCATTGAAATCGGAGCACAATGGCAGATTTTCGTTTTTTTATTATGAATTTATGGTCTATAGTTCAGGTGATTTTCCATAAAATTGAATTTTCCACGAAATGTGTAGAAATATTCGAGCGATCTAAATGCCCGTTGGCATGACAATTACAGGTCTCAACACCTATTGATAGAGGCATCAATCATCGAAATCGGAGCACAATTGCAGATTTTCGCTTTTTTATTATGAATTCATGGTCTATAGTTCAGGTGATTTTCCATAAAATTGAATTTTTTACGAAATGTGTAGAAATATAAGACCGATCTAAATGCCCGTTGGCATGACAATTACAGGTCTCAACACCTATTGATAGAAGCATCAATCATCGAAATCGGAGCACAATTGCAGATTTTCGTTATTTTATTATGAATTCATGGTCTATAGTTCAGGTGATTTTCCATAAAATTGAATTTTCCACGAAATGTGTAGATATATTAGACTGATCTAAATGCCCGTTGGCATTACAATTACAGGTCTCAACACCTATTGATAGAGGCATCAATCATTGAAATCGGAGCACAATGGCAGATTTTCGTTTTTTTATTATGAATTTATGGTCTATAGTTCAGGTGATTTTCCATAAAATTGAATTTTCCACGAAATGTGTAGAAATATTCCAGCGATCTAAATGCCCGTTGGCATGACAATTACAGGTCTCAACACCTATTGATAGAGGCATCAATCATCGAAATCGGAGCACAATTGCAGATTTTCGCTTTTTTATTATGAATTCATGGTCTATAGTTCAGGTGATTTTCCATAAAATTGAATTTTTTACGAAATGTGTAGAAATATAAGACCGATCTAAATGCCCGTTGGCATGACAATTACAGGTCTCAACACCTATTGATAGAGGCATGAATCATCGAAATCAGAGCACAATTGCAGATTTTCGTTATTTTATTATGAATTCATGGTCTATAGTTCAGGTGATTTTCCATAAAATTGAATTTTTTACGAAATGTGTAGAAATATAAGACCGATCTAAATGCCCGTTGGCATGACAATTACAGGTCTCAACACCTATTGATAGAGGCATCAATCATCGAAATCGGAGCACAATTGCAGATTTTCGTTATTTTATTATGAATTCATGGTCTATAGTTCAGGTGATTTTCCATAAAATTGAATTTTTTACGAAATGTGTAGAAATATAAGACCGATCTAAATGCCCGTTGGCATGACAATTACAGGTCTCAACACCTATTGATAGAGGCATCAATCATCGAAATCGGAGCACAATTGCAGATTTTCGTTATTTTATTATGAATTCATGGTCTATAGTTCAGGTGATTTTCCATAAAATTGAATTTTCCACGAAATGTGTAGATATATTAGACTGATCTAAATGCCCGTTGGCATTACAATTACAGGTCTCAACACCTATTGATAGAGGCATCAATCATTGAAATCGGAGCACAATGGCAGATTTTCGTTTTTTTATTATGAATTTATGGTCTATAGTTCAGGTGATTTTCCATAAAATTGAATTTTCCACGAAATGTGTAGAAATATTCCAGCGATCTAAATGCCCGTTGGCATGACAATTACAGGTCTCAACACCTATTGATAGAGGCATCAATCATCGAAATCGGAGCACAATTGCAGATTTTCGCTTTTTTATTATGAATTCATGGTCTATAGTTCAGGTGATTTTCCATAAAATTGAATTTTTTACGAAATGTGTAGAAATATAAGACCGATCTAAATGCCCGTTGGCATGACAATTACAGGTCTCAACACCTATTGATAGAGGCATGAATCATCGAAATCAGAGCACAATTGCAGATTTTCGTTATTTTATTATGAATTCATGGTCTATAGTTCAGGTGATTTTCCATAAAATTGAATTTTTTACGAAATGTGTAGAAATATTCGAGCGATCTAAATGCCCGTTGGCATGACAATTACAAGTCTCAACACCTATTGATAGAGGCATCAATCATCGAAATCGGAGCACAATTGCAGATTTTCGTTATTTTATTATGAATTCATGGTCAATAGTTCAAGTGATTTTCCATAAAATTGAATTTTCCACGAAATGTGTAGAAATATTCGAGCGATCTTTTGATAGGGGCATCAATCAACCAAATCGGAGCACAATTGCAGATTTTCGTTTTTTTATTACGAATTTATGGTCTATATTTCAGGTGATTTTCCATAAAATTGAATTTTTTACGAAATGTGTAGAAATATAAGACCGATCTAAATGCCCGTTGGCATGACAATTACAGGTCTCAACACCTATTGATAGAGG
The DNA here is from genome assembly GCA_958295665.1 of Tipula vernalis. Taxonomy (NCBI): domain Eukaryota; kingdom Metazoa; phylum Arthropoda; class Insecta; order Diptera; family Tipulidae; genus Tipula; species Tipula vernalis. Next base: position 418,276,134 of record OY282558.1, read on the forward strand.
CATGAATCATCGAAATCGGAGCACAATTGCAGATTTTCGTTATTTTATTATGAATTCATGGTCTATAGTTCAGGTGATTTTCCATAAAATTGAATTTTCCACGAAATGTGTAGATATATTAGACTGATCTAAATGCCCGTTGGCATGACAATTACAGGTCTCAACACCTATTGATAGAGGCATCAATCATTGAAATCGGAGCACAATGGCAGATTTTCGTTTTTTTATTATGAATTTATGGTCTATATTTCAGGTGATTTTCCATAAAATTGAATTTTCCACGAAATGTGTAGAAATATTCGAGCGATCTAAATGCCCGTTGGCATGACAATTACAGGTCTCAACACCTATTGATAGAGGCATCAATCATCGAAATCGGAGCACAATTGCAGATTTTCGTTATTTTATTATGAATTCATGGTCTATAGTTCAGGTGATTTTCCATAAAATTGAATTTTCCACGAAATGTGTAGATATATTAGACTGATCTAAATGCCCGTTGGCATTACAATTACAGGTCTCAACACCTATTGATAGAGGCATCAATCATTGAAATCGGAGCACAATGGCAGATTTTCGTTTTTTTATTATGAATTTATGGTCTATAGTTCAGGTGATTTTCCATAAAATTGAATTTTTTACGAAATGTGTAGAAATATTTGAGCGATCTTTTGATAGGGGCATCAATCAACCAAATCGGAGCACAATTGCAGATTTTCGTTTTTTTATTATGAATTTATGGTCTATATTTCAGGTGATTTTCCATAAAATTGAATTTTCCAAGAAATGTGTAGATATATTAGACTGATCTAAATGCCCGTTGGCATGACAATTACAGGTCTCAACACCTATTGATAGAGGCATCAATCATTGAAATCGGAGCACAATGGCAGATTTTCGTTTTTTTATTATGAATTTATGGTCTATATTTCAGGTGATTTTCCATAAAATTGAATTTTCCACGAAATGTGTAGAAATATTCGAGCGATCTAAATGCCCGTTGGCATGACAATTACAGGTCTCAACACCTATTGATAGAGGCATCAATCATCGAAATCGGAGCACAATTGCAGATTTTCGCTTTTTTATTATGAATTCATGGTCTATAGTTCAGGTGATTTTCCATAAAATTGAATTTTTTACGAAATGTGTTGAAATATAAGACCGATCTAAATGCCCGTTGGCATGACAATTACAGGTCTCAACACCTATTGATGGAGGCATCAATCATCGAAATCGGAGCACAATTGCAGATTTTCGTTATTTTATTATGAATTCATGGTCTATAGTTCAGGTGATTTTCCATAAAATTGAATTTTCCACGAAATGTGTAGATATATTAGACTGATCTAAATGCCCGTTGGCATGACAATTACAGGTCTCAACACCTATTGATAGAGGCATCAATCATTGAAATCGGAGCACAATGGCAGATTTTCGTTTTTTTATTATGAATTTATGGTCTATATTTCAGGTGATTTTCCATAAAATTGAATTTTCCACGAAATGTGTAGAAATATTCGAGCGATCTAAATGCCCGTTGGCATGACAATTACAGGTCTCAACACCTATTGATGGAGGCATCAATCATCGAAATCGGAGCACAATTGCAGATTTTCGTTATTTTATTATGAATTCATGGTCTATAGTTCAGGTGATTTTCCATAAAAATGTTTTTTTACGAAATGTGTAGAAATATAAGACCGATCTAAATACCCGTTGGCATGACAATTACAGGTCTCAACACCTATTGATAGAGGCATCAATCATCGAAATCGGAGCACAATTGCAGATTTTCGCTTTTTTATTATGAATTCATGGTCGTTCAGGTGATTTTCCATGAAATTGAATTTTCCACGAAATGTGTAGATATATTAGACTGATCTAAATGCCCGTTGGCATGACAATTACAGGTCTCAACACCTATTGATAGATGCATCAATCATTGAAATCGGAGCACAATGGCAGATTTTCGTTTTTTTATTATGAATTTATGGTCTATAGTTTAGGTGATTTTCCATAAAATTGAATTTTTTACGAAATGTGTAGAAATATTCGAGCGATCTTTTGATAGGGGCATCAATCAACCAAATCGGAGCACAATTGCAGATTTTCGTTTTTTTATTATGAATTTATGGTCTATAGTTCAGGTGATTTTCCATAAAATTGAATTTTCTACGAAATGTGTAGAAATATTCGAGCGATCTAAATGCCCGTTGGCATGACAATTACAGGTCTCAACACCTATTGATAGAGGCATCAATCATCGAAATCGGAGCACAATTGCAAATTTTCGCTTTTTTATTATGAATTCATGGTCGTTCAGGTGATTTTCCATAAAATTGAATTTTCCACGAAATGTGTAGATATATTAGACTGATCTAAATGCCCGTTGGTATGACAATTACAGGTCTCAACACCTATTGATAGAGGCATCAATCATTGAAATCGGAGCACAATGGCAGATTTTCGTTTTTTTATTATGAATTTATGGTCTATAGTTTAGGTGATTTTCCATAAAATTGAATTTTTTACGAAATGTGTAGAAATATTAGACCGATCTAAATGCCCGACGGCATGACAATTACAGGTCTCAACACCTATTGATAGAGGCATCAATCATCGAAATCGGAGCACAATTGCAGATTTTCGTTTTTTTATTATGAATTTATGGTCTATAGTTCAGGTGATTTTCCATAAAATTGAATTTTCTACGAAATGTGTAGAAATATTCGAGCGATCTAAATGCCCTTTGGCATGACAATTACAGGTCTCAAACCTATTGATAGAGGCATCAATTATCGAAATCGGAGCACAATTGCAGATTTTCGTTATTTTATTATGAATTCATGGTCTATAGTTCAGGTGATTTTCCATAAAATTGAATTTTTTACGAAATGTGTAGAAATATAAGACTGATCTAAATGCCCGTTGGCATGACAATTACAGGTCTCAACACCTATTGATAGAGGTATCAATCATCGAAATCGGAGCACAATTGCAGATTTTCGCTTTTTTATTATGAATTTATGGTCTATAGTTCAGGTGATTTTCCATAAAATTGAATTTTCTACGAAATGTGTAGAAATATTCGAGCGATCTAAATGCCCGTTGGCATGACAATTACAGGTCTCAACACCTATTGATAGAGGTATCAATCATCGAAATCGGAGCACTATTGCAGATTTTCGCTTTTTTATAATGAATTCATGGTCTATAGTTCAGGTGATTTTCCATAAAATTGAATTTTCTACAAAATGTGTAGAAATATTCGAGCGATCTAAATGCCCGTTGGCATGACAATTACAGGTCTCAACACCTATTGATAGAGGCATCAATCATTGAAATCGGAGCACAATTGCAGATTTTCGTTTTTTTATTATGAATTTATGGTCTATATTTCAGGTGATTTTCCATAAAATTGAATTTTCCACGAAATGTGTAGAAATATTCGAGCGATCTAAATGCCCGTTGGCATGACAATTACAGGTCTCAACACCTATTGATAGAGGCATCAATCATCGAAATCGGAGCACAATTGCAGATTTTCGTTATTTTATTATGAATTCATGGTCTATAGTTCAGGTGATTTTCCATAAAATTGAATTTTCCACGAAATGTGTAGATATATTAGACTGATCTAAATGCCCGTTGGCATGACAATTACAGGTCTCAACACCTATTGATAGAGGCATCAATCATTGAAATCGGAGCACAATGGCACATTTTCGCTTTTTTATTATGAATTTATGGTCTATAGTTCAGGTGATTTTCCATAAAATTGAATTTTCCACGAAATGTGTAGAAATATTCGAGCGATCTTTTGATAGGGGCATCAATCAACCAAATCGGAGCACAATTGCAGATTTTCGTTTTTTTATTATGAATTTATGGTCTATAATTCAGGTGATTTTCCATAAAATTGAATTTTCCATGAAATGTGTAGAAATATTCGAGCGATCTAAATGCCCGTTGGCATGACAATTACAGGTCTCAACACCTATTGATAGAGGCATCAATCATCGAAATCGGAGCACAATTGCAGATTTTCGTTTTTTTATTATGAATTTATGGTCTATAGTTCAGGTGATTTTCCATAAAATTGAATTTTCTACGAAATGTGTAGAAATATTCGAGCGATCTAAATGCCCGTTGGCATGACAATTACAGGTCTCAACACCTATTGATAGAGGTATTAATCATCGAAATCGGAGCACAATTGCAGATTTTCGCTTTTTTATTATGAATTTATGGTCTATAGTTCGGGTGATTTTCCATAAAATTGAATTTTCTACGAAATGTGTAGAAATATTCGAGCGATCTAAATGCCCGTTGGCATGACAATTACAGGTCTCAACACCTATTGATAGAGGCATCAATCATTGAAATCGGAGCACAATGGCAGATTTTCGTTTTTTTTATAGTTCAGGTGATTTTCCATAAAATTGAATTTTCCACGAAATGTGTAGAAATATTCGAGCGATCTTTTAATAGGGGCATCAATCAACCAAATCGGAGCACAATTGCAGATTTTCGTTTTTTTATTATGAATTTATGGTCTATAATTCAGGTGATTTTCCATAAAATTGAATTTTCCACGAAATGTGTAGAAATATTCGAGCGATCTAAATGCCCGTTGGCATGACAATTACAGGTCTCAACACCTATTGATAGAGGCATCAATCATCGAAATCGGAGCACAATTGCAGATTTTCGTTATTTTATTATGAATTCATGGTCTATAGTTCAGGTGATTTTCCATAAAATTGAATTTTCCACGAAATGTGTAGATATATTAGACTGATCTAAATGCCCGTTGGCATGACAATTACAGGTCTCAACACCTATTGATAGAGGCATCAATCATTGAAATCGGAGCACAATGGCAGATTTTCGTTTTTTTATTATGAATTTATGGTCTATAGTTCAGGTGATTTTCCATAAAAATGGATTTTCCACGAAATGTGTAGAAATATTCGAGCGATCTTTTGATAGGGGCATCAATCATCGAAATCGGAGCACAATTGCAGATTTTCGTTTTTTTATTATGAATTTATGGTCTATAGTTCAGGTGATTTTCCATAAAATTGAATTTTCTACGAAATGTGTAGAAATATTCGAGCGATCTAAATGCCCGTTGACATGACAATTACAGGTCTCAAACCTATTGATAGAGGCATCAATCATCGAAATCGGAGCACAATTGCAGATTTTCGTTATTTTATTATGAATTCATGGTCTATAGTTCAGGTGATTTTCCATAAAATTGAATTTTCCACGAAATGTGTAGATATATTAGACTGATCTAAATGCCCGTTGGCATGACAATTACAGGTCTCAACACCTATTGATAGAGGCATCAATCATTGAAATCGGAGCACAATGGCAGATTTTCGTTTTTTTATTATGAATTTATGGTCTATAGTTCAGGTGATTTTCCATAAAAATGGATTTTCCACGAAATGTGTAGAAATATTCGAGCGATCTTTTGATAGAAGCATCAATCAACCAAATCGGAGCACAATTGCAGATTTTCGTTATTTTATTATGAATTCATGGTCTATAGTTCAGGTGATTTTCCATAAAATTGAATTTTCTACGAAATGTGTAGAAATATAAGACCGATCTAAATGCCCGTTGGCATGACAATTACAGGTCTCAACACCTATTGATAGAGGTATCAATCATCGAAATCGGAGCACAATTGCAGATTTTCGCTTTTTTATTATGAATTCATGGTCTATAGTTCAGGTGATTTTCCATAAAATTGAATTTTCTACGAAATGTGTAGAAATATTCGAGCGATCTAAATGCCCGTTGGCATGACAATTACAGGTCTCAACACCTATTGATAGAGGCATCAATCATCGAAATCGGAGCACAATTGCAGATTTTCGTTTTTTTATTATGAATTTATGGTCTATAGTTCAGGTGATTTACCATAAAATTGAATTTTCCACGAAATGTGTAGAAATATTCGAGCGATCTTTTGATAGGGGCATCAATCAACCAAATCGGAGCACAATTACAGATTTTCGTTATTTTATTATGAATTCATGGTCTATAGTTCAGGTGATTTTCCATAAAATTGAATTTTCCACGAAATGTGTAGATATATTAGACTGATCTAAATGCCCGTTGGCATGACAATTACAGGTCTCAACACCTATTGATAGAGGCATCAATCATTGAAATCGGAGCACAATGGCAGATTTTCGTTTTTTCATTATCAATTTATGGTCTATAGTTCAGGTGATTTTCCATAAAATTGAATTTTCCACGAAATGTGTAGAAATATTCGAGCAATCTTTTGATAGGTGCATCAATCAACCAAATCGGAGCACAATTGCAGATTTTCGTTTTTTTATTATGAATTTATGGTCTATATTTCAGGTGATTTTCCATAAAATTGAATTTTCCACGAAATGTGTAGAAATATTCGAGCGATCTAAATGCCCGTTGGCATGACAATTACAGGTCTCAACACCTATTGATAGAGGCATCAATCATCGAAATCGGAGCACAATTGCAGATTTTCGCTTTTTTATTATGAATTCATGGTCTATATATAGTTCAGGTGATTTTCCATAAAATTGAATTTTCTACGAAATGTGTAGAAATATTCGAGCGATCTAAATGTCCGTTGGCATGACAATTACAGGTCTCAACACCTATTGATAGAGGCATCAATCATCGAAATCGGAGCACAATTGCAGATTTTCGTTTTTTTATTATGAATTTATGGTCTATAGTTCAGGTGATTTACCATAAAATTGAATTTTCCACGAAATGTGTAGAAATATTCGAGCGATCTTTTGATAGGGGCATCAATCAACCAAATCGGAGCACAATTACAGATTTTCGTTTTTTTATTATGAATTCATGGTCTATAGTTCAGGTGATTTTCCATAAAAGTGAATTTTCTACGAAATGTGTAGAAATATTCGAGCGATCTAAATGCCCGTTGGCATGACAATTACAGGTCTCAACACCTATTGATAGAGGCATCAATCATCGAAATCGGAGCACAATTGCAGATTTTCGCTTTTTTATTATGAATTTATGGTCTATAGTTCAGGTGATTTACCATAAAATTGAATTTTCCACGAAATGTGTAGATATATTAGACTGATCTAAATGCCCGTTGGCATGACAATTACAGGTCTCAACACCTATTGATAGAGGCATCAATCATCGAAATCGGAGCACAATTGCAGATTTTCGCTTTTTTATTATTAATGGTCTATAGTTCAGGTGATTTTCCATAAAATTGAATTTTCCACGAAATGTGTAGATATATTAGACTGATCTAAATGCCCGTTGGCATGACAATTACAGGTCTCAACACCTATTGATAGAGGCATCAATCATCGAAATCGGAGCACAATTGCAGATTTTCGTTTTTTTATTATGAATTTATGGTCTATAGTTCAGGTGATTTTCCATGAAATTGATTTTTCTACGAAATGTGTAGAAATATTCGAGCGATCTTAATGCCCGTTGGCATGACAATTACAGGTCTCAACACCTATTGATAGAGGCATCAATCATCGAAATCGGAGCACAATTGCAGATTTTCGTTTTTTTATTATGAATTTATGGTCTATAATAGTTCAGGTGATTTTCCATAAAATTGAATTTTCTACGAAATGTGTAGAAATATTCGAGCGATCTAAATTCCCATTGGCATGACAATTACAGGTCTCAACACCTATTGATAGAGGCATCAATCATCGAAATCGGAGCACAATTGCAGATTTTCGTTTTTTTATTATGAATTTATGGTCTATAGTTCAGGTGATTTTCCATAAAATTGAATTTTCTACGAAATGTGTAGAAATATTCGAGCGATCTAAATGCCCGTTGGCATGACAATTACAGGTCTCAACACCTATTGATAGAGGCATCAATCATCGAAATCGGAGCACAATGGCAGATTTTCGTTTTTTTATTATGAATTTATGGTCTATAGTTCAGGTGATTTTCCATAAAATTGAATTTTCTACGAAATGTGTAGAAATATTCGAGCGATCTAAATGCCCGTTGGCATGACAATTACAGGTCTCAACACCTATTGATAGAGGCATCAATCATCGAAATCGGAGCACAATTGCAGATTTTCGTTTTTTTATTATGAATTCATGGTCTATAGTTCAGGTGATTTTCCATAAAATTGAATTTTCCACGAAATGTGTAGATATATTAGACTGATCTAAATGCCCGTTGGCATGACAATTACAGGTCTTAACACCTATTGATAGAGGCATCAATCATTGAAATCGGAGCACAATGGCAGATTTTCGTTTTTTTATTATGAATTCATGGTCTATAGTTCAGGTGATTTTCCATAAAATTGAATTTTCTACGAAATGTGTAGAAATATTCGAGCGATCTAAATGCCCGTTGGCATGACAATTACAGGTCTCAACACCTATTGATAGAGGCATCAATCATCGAAATCGGAGCACAATGGCAGATTTTCGTTTTTTTATTATGAATTTATGGTCTATAGTTCAGGTGATTTACCATAAAATTGAATTTTCCACGAAATGTGTAGAAATATTCGAGCGATCTAAATGCCCGTTGGCATGACAATTACAGGTCTCAACACCTATTGATAGAGGCATCAATCATCGAAATCGGAGCACAATTGCAGATTTTCGTTTTTTTATTATGAATTTATGGTCTATAGTTCAGGTGATTTTCCATAAAATTGAATTTTCTACGAAATGTGTAGAAATATTCGAGCAATCTTTCGCTAGGGGCATCAATCAACCAAATCGGAGCACAATTGCAGATTTTCGTTTTTTTATTATGAATTCATGGTCTATAGTTCAGGTGATTTTCCATAAAATTGAATTTTCTACGAAATGTGTAGAAATATTCGAGCGATCTAAATGCCCGTTGGCATGACAATTACAGGTCTCAACACCTATTGATAGAGGCATCAATCATCGAAATCGGAGCACAATTGCAGATTTTCGCTTTTTTATTATGAATTTATGGTCTATAGTTCAGGTGATTTTCCATAAAATTGAATTTTCCACGAAATGTGCAGATATATTAGACTGATCTAAATGCCCTTTGGCATGACAATTACAGGTCTCAACACCTATTGATAGAGGCATCAATCATTGAAATCGGAGCACAATGGCAGATTTTCGTTTTTTTATTATGAATTTATGGTCTATAGTTCAGGTGATTTACCATAAAATTGAATTTTCCACGAAATGTGTAGAAATATAAGACCGATCTAAATGCCCGTTGGCATGACAATTACAGGTCTTAACACCTATTGATAGAGGCATCAATCATCGGAATCGGAGCACAATTGTAGATTTTCGCTTTTTTATTATGAATTCATGGTCTATAGTTCAGGTGATTTTCCATAAAATTGAATTTTCCACGAAATGTGTAGATATATTAGACTGATCTAAATGCCCGTTGGCATGACAATTACAGGTCTTAACACCTATTGATAGAGGCATCAATCATTGAAATCGGAGCACAATGGCAGATTTTCGTTTTTTTATTATGAATTCATGGTCTATAGTTCAGGTGATTTTCCATAAAATTGAATTTTCTACGAAATGTGTAGAAATATTCGAGCGATCTAAATGCCCGTTGGCATGACAATTACAGGTCTCAACACCTATTGATAGAGGCATCAATCATCGAAATCGGAGCACAATGGCAGATTTTCGTTTTTTTATTATGAATTTATGGTCTATAGTTCAGGTGATTTACCATAAAATTGAATTTTCCACGAAATGTGTAGAAATATTCGAGCGATCTAAATGCCCGTTGGCATGACAATTACAGGTCTCAACACCTATTGATAGAGGCATCAATCATCGAAATCGGAGCACAATTGCAGATTTTCGTTTTTTTATTATGAATTTATGGTCTATAGTTCAGGTGATTTTCCATAAAATTGAATTTTCTACGAAATGTGTAGAAATATTCGAGCAATCTTTCGCTAGGGGCATCAATCAACCAAATCGGAGCACAATTGCAGATTTTCGTTTTTTTATTATGAATTCATGGTCTATAGTTCAGGTGATTTTCCATAAAATTGAATTTTCTACGAAATGTGTAGAAATATTCGAGCGATCTAAATGCCCGTTGGCATGACAATTACAGGTCTCAACACCTATTGATAGAGGCATCAATCATCGAAATCGGAGCACAATTGCAGATTTTCGCTTTTTTATTATGAATTTATGGTCTATAGTTCAGGTGATTTTCCATAAAATTGAATTTTCCACGAAATGTGCAGATATATTAGACTGATCTAAATGCCCTTTGGCATGACAATTACAGGTCTCAACACCTATTGATAGAGGCATCAATCATCGAAATCGGAGCACAATTGCAGATTTTCGCTTTTTTATTATGAATTTATGGTCTATAGTTCAGGTGATTTACCATAAAATTGAATTTTCCACGAAATGTGTAGAAATATTCGAGCGATCTAAATGCCCGTTGGCATGACAATTACAGGTCTCAACACCTATTGATAGAGGCATCAATCATCGAAATCGGAGCACAATGGCAGATTTTCGTTTTTTTATTATGAATTTATGGTCTATAGTTCAGGTGATTTTCCATAAAATTGAATTTTCTACGAAATGTGTAGAAATATTCGAGCAATCTTTCGCTAGGGGCATCAATCAACCAAATCGGAGCACAATTGCAGATTTTCGTTTTTTTATTATGAATTCATGGTCTATAGTTCAGGTGATTTTCCATAAAATTGAATTTTCTACGAAATGTATAGAAATATTCGAGCGATCTAAATGCCCGTTGGCATGACAATTACAGGTCTCAACACCTATTGATAGAGGCATCAATCATCGAAATCGGAGCACAATTGCAGATTTTCGCTTTTTTATTATGAATTTATGGTCTATAGTTCAGGTGATTTTCCATAAAATTGAATTTTCCACGAAATGTGCAGATATATTAGACTGATCTAAATGCCCGTTGGCATGACAATTACAGGTCTTAACACCTATTGATAGAGGCATCAATCATTGAAATCGGAGCACAATGGCAGATTTTCGTTTTTTTATTATGAATTCATGGTCTATAGTTCAGGTGATTTTCCATAAAATTGAATTTTCTACGAAATGTGTAGAAATATTCGAGCGATCTAAATGCCCGTTGGCATGACAATTACAGGTCTCAACACCTATTGATAGAGGCATCAATCATCGAAATCGGAGCACAATGGCAGATTTTCGTTTTTTTATTATGAATTTATGGTCTATAGTTCAGGTGATTTACCATAAAATTGAATTTTCCACGAAATGTGTAGAAATATTCGAGCGATCTAAATGCCCGTTGGCATGACAATTACAGGTCTCAACACCTATTGATAGAGGCATCAATCATTGAAATCGGAGCACAATGGCAGATTTTCGTTTTTTTATTATGAATTTATGGTCTATAGTTCAGGTGATTTACCATAAAATTGAATTTTCCACGAAATGTGTAGAAATATAAGACCGATCTAAATGCCCGTTGGCATGACAATTACAGGTCTTAACACCTATTGATAGAGGCATCAATCATCGGAATCGGAGCACAATTGTAGATTTTCGCTTTTTTATTATGAATTCATGGTCTATAGTTCAGGTGATTTTCCATAAAATTGAATTTTCCACGAAATGTGTAGATATATTAGACTGATCTAAATGCCCGTTGGCATGACAATTACAGGTCTCAATACCTATTGATAGAGGCATCAATCATTGAAATCGGAGCACAATGGCAGATTTTCGTTTTTTTATTATGAATTCATGGTCTATAGTTCAGGTGATTTTCCATAAAATTGAATTTTCTACGAAATGTGTAGAAATATTCGAGCGATCTAAATGCCCGTTGGCATGACAATTACAGGTCTCAACACCTATTGATAGAGGCATCAATCATCGAAATCGGAGCACAATTGCAGATTTTCGCTTTTTTATTATGAATTTATGGTCTATAGTTCAGGTGATTTTCCATAAAATTGAATTTTCCACGAAATGTGCAGATATATTAGACTGATCTAAATGCCCTTTGGCATGACAATTACAGGTCTCAACACCTATTGATAGAGGCATCAATCATTGAAATCGGAGCACAATGGCAGATTTTCGTTTTTTTATTATGAATTTATGGTCTATAGTTCAGGTGATTTACCATAAAATTGAATTTTCTACGAAATGTGTAGAAATATTCGAGCGATCTAAATGCCCGTTGGCATGACAATTACAGGTCTCAACACCTATTGATAGAGGCATCAATCATCGAAATCGGAGCACAATTGCAGATTTTCGTTTTTTTATTATGAATTTATGGTCTATAGTTCAGGTGATTTTCCATAAAATTGAATTTTCTACGAAATGTGTAGAAATATTCGAGCAATCTTTCGATAGGGGCATCAATCAACCAAATCGGAGCACAATTGCAAATTTTCGTTTTTTTATTATGAATTCATGGTCTATGGTTCAGGTGATTTTCCATAAAATTGAATTTTCCACGAAATGTGCAGATATATTAGACTGATCTAAATGCCCTTTGGCATGACAATTACAGGTCTCAACACCTATTGATAGAGGCATCAATCATTGAAATCGGAGCACAATGGCAGATTTTCGTTTTTTTATTATGAATTTATGGTCTATAGTTCAGGTGATTTACCATAAAATTGAATTTTCCACGAAATGTGTAGAAATATTCGAGCGATCTTTTGATAGGGGCATCAATCAACCAAATCGGAGCACAATTGCAGTTTTTCGTTTTTTTATTATGAATTCATGGTCTATAGTTCAGGTGATTTTCCATAAAAGTGAATTTTCTACGAAATGTGTAGAAATATTCGAGCGATCTAAACGCCCGTTGGCATGACAATTACAGGTCTCAACGCCAATTGATAGAGGCTATAATGCTATATGCCCGCACGAGGTCGATTTTTGAGAAATATTGGCAGCCGTCGAGTTGATGACTGAAGTCGGTGACAAATGGTATTGGATACCGATCGGGCTTCGTTTTTCGATTCAATTCGCGGTAGTCTCTGCATAGTCTCCATCCGCCGTCCTTTTTACTTGTGATATGTAGGGGACTAGCGCAGTTGCTTTTCGACGGCCGGCACACACCTTGGCTCAACCATAGATCGACTGGTCCGAAATTCTGCAGCAGATTGCGAATTTGTGGGTTATTAGTGTCCAATTTGACTGTTGTTAGTTGATATGAGGGCAAAGCAACGGGAGTTCCGATCAACCGCTTTCTTCGTTATTTGTTTTCGAAATCGCTTTTTTGTTTTTGCTGTATTTTTTACAATTTTGCATTAAATTATTCCTTGTTCGGTGAAAATGTTGCCTGTGTCATGTAGAAGAAGACCATTTTTGAAAAGTTTCAAACAAATTAAAAATACGCGATATGCAGCACAATTACAAAAAAAAAACTTTTCGTAAATCAGCGATTGCTCACGATGGGGATAGCCTAGAGAACCAAACCTGGGCTTAAATTCTTCAATTATTTTACTATATGCAGCAGAAATCCACCATCTATCATAATGTACCGATATAATGGCACGTGCGTGCGCGATGGTTCCAAATTTATCGAATAAATAAATCACCCAGCTTTATTTTTGCAAGCGGCTACACAAATTTGTTTTGGCGTGTCCCGCATTTATTCACTGAAGTCAAACGTTACAATTATTTTGGATATAAAATCCACCACTACGTTAATAACATAATTCACTACAACATTTCTGTCGCAAATGAATGTTTCACGGAGCTTAACAATGAGAGAGGTGCGTCTAATTTGGAATATTGATCAAATTGAAAAAATATAGACTAGCGGCATACTGAAAAGTTATAATTAAGCCAAAATGTATTTGCTAAAATGTGTTGTTGTTTATATTGACATTTGCTGCGTTCCATTTGACGTGGCAAAGTACAAATAAGTACTTGGGAGTAGATGGTAAATGGAACGCAGAAAATTAGTTGCGAAAATAAAATTTAATTTGAAAACTGATCAGCCATTTCTTACCGATTAATTGTACTAAATATTCGTGTAAATAAATTCGTGCAAATAAAAAAAGAAAATCAAATTTCTGCTTAAAAAATCGGAAGTTTCAAGAATCGAACTCCAAACACACATCACTCCTTCATCTTACCACCCTACCATTTTTTCGTTTCTAATAAAATCGCACTTGGTGAAAAATCGCATAAAAATTTTTGTTATTTTACTAGGCGAACAGAATTTAAAAAACAAAATAATTGTCAGCAACGTGACATTATTTTGTATCAAAGCGTGCCACTTCAAGTTATGTGACACTTGAACATACAAAATAAAGTCATATTGCTGACAATTCTGCCTTCTTGTAATTTCTGTTCGCCTGTTAAAATGACAAAAAAATTTTGCGATTTTTGATGAAAAAAAAAATGTTTTTTTAAATTTCTGCTCACCTGGTAAATAAAAATTAACTTGTTTTAATTAATAAGGCAATCAAAGATAGTCTAGCAACCAGCCAAATAGAAAATTTGGAGCTTTTTATTACAAAAAAAAAATTCCTTCAGTTGCGGGGATCGAACTCGAGACCTCTATGGTTTTAATCTGCTCTCTTATGGTAGAGTTCCTTTTTTCATCAAAAATCGCAAAAAAATTTTGTCATTTTAACAGGCGAACAGAAATAACAAGAAGATAGAATTGTCAGCAATATGACTTTATTTTGTATGTTCAAGTGTCACATAACTTGAAGTGGCACGCTTTGATACAAAATAATGTCACGTTGCTGACAATTATATTGTTTTTTAAATTCTGTTCGCCTGGTAAAATAACAAAAATTGTTATGCGATTTTTCGCCAAGTCCGAATTTATAAGTTTAAACGAAAAACTGAGTAGATATTATATAGAGATGAGTGGTTGGGTGGTAAGATGAAGGAGTGGTGCGCGAAAGGTTTGGAGTTCGATTCTTCAAACATCCGACTTTATCTCTTTTTTAAGCAAAAATTTGATTTTTTTTTTTTTATTTCCACGAATTTTACCAAATTTTTTTTTTGTAGCTATCTCGATCCCGATTAATCTTCTCGGATTATCCCCAATTCAAAATTTTTCATCTAAAAACAATTTTTTTCGATGACTTTGTTTAGATTCGAACTCCAGACCTTCTTCACTCCACTCCATCACCTTACTACCTCGGCTATCTCATCATATACAATTTAATATATATTTGTTTGTTTTATGCAATCAAAACAAATGTGTCTATATTATGTCGATATGGTGACATCTCTGTTAGGGCATATTTACTACATTTACTACACAGTGTTTCTGCTAAGTGCTGAAATATTTGGTTTTGCTTAAAAGAGGTCGTGTGTTTTATTTTTTAAAAATGTCTGAGGCTCGATTTTTAAATAATTAATTAATTACGTAACATTATGATTGCATTAAAATTTTGTTTTTAAACATTAACTTGTATATGATGAGATAGCCGTGGTAGTAAGGTGATGGAGCGGAGTGAAGAAGGTCTGGAGTTCGAATCTAAGCGCGCAAATCCGACGAAAAAATTTGTTTTTAGATAAAAAATTTTGAATTGGGGATAATCCGAGAAGATTAATCTGGATCGAGATCGCTACAAAAAAAATTTGGTAAAATTCGTGTAAATAAAAAAAAAATCAAATTTTTGCTTAAAAAAAAAATAAAGTCGGAAGTTTGAAGAATCGAACTCCAAACCTTTCGCACACCACTCCGGCATCTTACCACCCAACCACTCATCTCTATATAATTTCTACTCAGTTTTTCGTTTAAATACTTAAAAATTCGATTCGGACTTGGTGAAAAATCGCATACAAATTTTTGTTATTTTACCAGGCGAACAGAATTTAAAAAACAACATAATTGTCAGCAATGTGACATTATTTTGTATCAAAGCGTGCCACTTCAAGTTATGTGACACTTGAACATACAAAATAAAGTCATATTGCTGACAATTCTACCTTCTTGTAATTTCTGTTCGCCTGTTAAAATGACAAAATTTTTTTGCGATTTTTGATGAAATTTTTTTTTTTTTTTTTTAAATTTCTGCTCATCTGGTAAATAAAAATTAACTTGTTTTAATTAAAAGGGCAAATCAATAACTCTAGCCACCCAAATAGAAAATTTGGAGCTTTTTATTAAA
Organism: Tipula vernalis; assembly: GCA_958295665.1. NCBI lineage: Eukaryota > Metazoa > Arthropoda > Insecta > Diptera > Tipulidae > Tipula > Tipula vernalis. Next base: position 418,292,305 of record OY282558.1, read on the forward strand.
AAAATAAATTCCTTCAGGTGCGGGGATCAAACTCTTACCATAAGAGAGCAGATTAAAACCATAGAGGTCTCGAGTTCGATCCCCGCACCTGAAGGAATTTTTTTTTGTAATAAAAATCTCCAAATTTTCTATTTGGGTGGTTGCTTAGAGTTATGATTGAGCCTTTTAATTACAAAAAGTTAATTTTTATTTACCAGGTGAGCAGAAAATTAAAAAAACAATTTTTTTTTTTCATCAAAAATCGTAAAAAAATTTTGTCATTTTAACAGGCGAACAGAAATTACAAGAAGGTAGAATTGTCAGCAATATGACTTTATTTTGTATGTTCAAGTGTCACTTAACTTGAAGTGGCACGCTTTGATACAAAATAATGTCACGTTGCTGACAATTATGTTGTTTTTTAAATTCTGTTCGCCTGGTAAAATAACAAAAATTTGTATGCGATTTTTCGCCAAGTCCGAATTATCAGTATTTTACACGAAAAAATGAGTAGAAATTCATAAAGAGATGAGTGGTTGGGTGGTAAGATGCAGGAGTGTTGTGTGAAAGGACTGGAGTTCGATTCTTCAAACTTGCGACTTTATTTTTTTTTTTTTACGCGAATTTATTCGAATTTTACCAATTTTTTTTGCATCGATCTCGATCCCGATAATCTTCTCGAATTATCTCCAATTTTGTTCATTTAATAAAAATATATTTTTTCGTTGGCTTTGCTTGGACTCGAACTCAAGACCTTCGTCACTCCAATCCATCACCTTACTACCTCCACTACCACATCTTATACAAGTTAATATAAATTTGTTTGTTTTATGCAATCGTGCAAAGCAAAATAAATGTCTCTGTTAGGGCATACGTACTACATTTAGTACAAAGTGTTTCTTATACAGTTTTCTTGTTATAAACAGAATGTAGATAAATTTTTCGATGCTTATTTGCAACTATGTTGGTTTTCAAAATATATTCTTACCTCAAATGTACCTACCATTTTCTTTTCGATACCGCATTAAATTCTCATCCTGTAACCATTGTAAATTATAAAAATACAAAAACCGCACGATTGCATCAAACAAATTAACTTGAATATGATGTGGTAGCCGAGGTAGTAAGCAGAATCATTTGTGTTTGAAATTCTGCTTTCCTGTGGCCCTATTCTGGTAATTCCCGGGGAACGGGGAATAATTTTTTTTACAGCAGTTATTCCCAGATACATGTTTCCAACTTTTTATTCCCCATTTTCTTAAAGTGGATTCTGTCAATTGGGGAATAAATATACAGGGAAAATAAATTTAGTTGTATCAAAATTATTATAATAACTCTTATTTATTATAATACTATCTTTAAAATTATTAACAGTATTAATATTAGTAATTATTAATAACAACTACATATAAACCAACATTTTCATTAAAAATCTATTCCCCATCAATTCTTTCATAAAATCGGTGTGGAAAAACAAACATCAAAACTGCTGTAATGGGGAATAATTTTTTCCCAATAAAAATCTTTCCCGAACACCAGAATACACTTTGGGGAAAAGGGAATAATACTGCAACAAAATTTAAAATTTCTATTCCCCGGGAATTACCAGAATAGGGCCACTGGTATCAGAAAAATTGGTTTCTAATAAAAAGAATTCCAGATAATGCATAATTTGTTATGACCCTATTAGAGATGCCATCCACTCCCGGAGATTTTTTGTTTTTGAGTCGCTGAAGAATAATACTCATGATTTCATTGGAGTTAGTATCAAACTTATTTAACTTACCGTTAGGTTAGATGAGGTCCTTAATAGTAAAAGCAGAGTTACAATATTCTACAACTAAATTTGAAACCATTTTCGACCGTCCTAACTCTTGATCCTCCAAAACTAATCTCGAACTATTAGCCTGATCAGAGTCCGTTTAAGATCGAATGATAAGACTAGAACTATAAAAATTAGGTAGAAAGCGTTGATTATTACGAAAAATGTTCCTGAGCTTGACCAGCTGCGTTGCTATGTTTGAACTTTGGTTCAATAAGTGGCACAAATGTACCAGTAGCCTCCGCTAATGAGCTGCGTAAGCATTGAAACATTTTGATCGATTTCTTCCCCTACAGATTTGATATAGAAGATTTTTTTTGGATAAATCAGCGTTTTAAGCTCTTCCACCGTATTCTTATGAATTTTCATGATGACAGCAAAGGCGAAGGATAGTGTCTAATGTTATTTATTTATTTAATCTTATACATTTGTATAAACGTGTCCAATCTATTTTCCTATATCCAGAAGAGCTGCATCCCTTTTATTTTCTGCAAAGGTTGTTCCTATACATATACTCCTCACTTTATTCGGTTGGGCAACACCGATCATTGGATTCAAGTGAGTTCTGCGGTTTAAAAATATACAACCGGCTGACTCTAAAGTCAAAGCTTTGCTACTCTGTACTTAATGACCTCAAATTGTAAGCTCCAATTCTCTAGAGAACAACTTTGTTGAAGCGGCTTAATTCATCATAAGCAAATAAATTGTGACTATCTCTTTTAAACTTTTTAGTCACTGGAGCAAAATTTTGATCCTTGCATCACAATTCAATCCAAACCAAATCCATTCTCTAGCAATACAAATTGTATCCGTGTTTTTCCATCTAGATGTAGTATAGTCGATGGCGATACATTGGTACATGTCATATTCTGCTGAATCTACATCCAAGTCACAGAACCGGCATCCGTCTATCATATTTACGCCCTTATTCTTAAAGTGATATCTTAAAGGGGCGTGACCTGCGACGAAGTCGATAAGTATTCTCGGCTACCCTGTTAAACTTAGCCGAAAGTAAAAGTCGATAATGCAGATTTCGTTATTGAAAATAAAAAATTTAGTGGTTTTCAGCCAAAATTTAAGCATGGAATGCATTAACAACTCTTGTCCATAATCTTGGAAAATCAATAGAATCATCTTAAGATGGATTCTCTTTATGTCATATTGACAAAAAACGTAGTTCAAGTTTCCAGTGGAACATCTGGAAAATTACAATTTTCCGAAAAACATTAGAAACTTTGTTCCCGCAGAAGGGTTCTGGCCCACCCAATAAATGGATAGGCAGAATTCACGCGGGTAAGGGATACTTTATTTGTGGTTAGCAGTTGTTTAACTATGTTTAGACAGTTCCATACTAGCCGTGACTTAACGGTACAGGGCTTTTAGATAAACCTAAATTGATGCAAAACTATATAGCGCGCATTTCTGCTTCAAATCCAAGGACTTCGACATGACAGTTCTATTCCGAGCCTGAGGCGCGCTATACGCTGAATCTTATGCAATAATGTTTGCACGGCCTCCTCAGTTTTGGGCCACCAAACTAATGATTGTTAGAAATGACCAGTAGATCATTTTTGATTGTAAACGCTAAGTTCATCATCCAGAGAGCTTTGGCAGCTCTACTTTGAACTTTAAGTATATGCTGTTTCCAATACAGTTTTTGATTCAGGATAACTCTTAGATATTTAACTTCTTTGGAAAACTGAACCATATAGAACCGTTTAACGAGGGAGCTGTGAGCAGAAGCTTATAATCCTCCTCGTAAAAGATACAATAATCGTTTCGTTTGGATTGACGCTAAGTTCTTTATGAACACACCATTTCCATACTGTATTGAGTGCTTCCTGCGTAAGATCGGAAATGACTTCATCATCAGATTTCTCGCTGATTATGACAGCGAAATCTTCCGCGTATCCCTGGATTCTCAGAAGTCTGGATGCCTCCTCAAGGCCAACTTGTAATCGCCCATTCATTGGTGTATTTTGCCTTGTTGAATAACTTCCTCGATTTTTTCCTTAATTTTTCCAGCGTCTCATACCACCAAGGGCCCATCTTAATGGACTTTTGGCGCTTTACGGCATACTTGTTCTCAAATGCTGAGTGTAAGGAGTTGTGTAGCTGAATTGAACTGAGAAGTGTTTTATATAAGTCCCAGTTGGTCTCGTTTGGAATTCTTACGCACTTGTTTTGGTAATCACTTAACTTGATTACCTGTAGTCCATGGTGGTTCCTGAATAGGGGACAGGCCGATGTGTTGCCAGAAAAACCTTCTGCTAAGGACATCTGATGTTGCCTTAGTATACTGTAGGTTTATCTGAAAGCATGCTATTTATGTCCTCATAAATTATGGACCTGTATAGAGGCGCAGGTTTACCTTTCTCACTGCTTGGCTTTCCTGCCTGATTTAAGGTAAATGGCTTTTTCTTCAAAGAAAGATACCCCACCGACGCTCCCTTCATCTTTTCGTTTTTCTTCCTTAGCGGCCTCTTGGTTAGGATTAGTACCCCAGGAGTCATATCTGCAGGTGCCGAGACCGGGACCCTCACAAGCTTAACCACAGGGTACTATCACTTGGAGCTGGCTTTGCACTACGCTGGATGTGGTTAGGTTAGAGTTGGACAATACCAAACTTGTAGTTGACCTGGTAGTCAAGCTGTTTTTGCTTGTCCACCATTGTACGATTTCTTGAAAAGGTGTAGAAGGGTCGGCAATTCAGCGCTGTTTTGGAAGGTACCAAACAGAATCTGGGTGCGAGGCAGGTTATTCGCCTCAACAGCCTTCAAATGTGATCCTTTCCGGGGCTATATATTTACGATGGCATCCTTAAAAGCCATTGTGCGGTTTCTTATTTTCAAAAGTCACCGTTAGTCGCCAGAGTCGGAATTGATTTCCAAGGAAATTTGATTTTAGTTCCTTGTCCTTTTGCTCCAGCACCTTTTCCAGAATACCCTCCTGGACAGCATTTAACTGATCCATTGTCAGGAAACTCCACGAGGAAGATCCCAATGATCTCCGATTCTGCTGCTTGTCTAAATGTGCTTGCGGACAAGGACCGAACAGCAGAACCCGAGTTTGTCACCGAGACACTGTCTTCCCCTAAGCTTCTTTTGGACCTCTAGAGGAGGTCCCGCCTGGGAAGCTTGCCTTGTGTTAGAAGCTTCTTAGCTGCTTATTCATCGAATTCCATAAGGAGTCCTCCATCCAGTGATTCCCGGCGACAGAACTTCCACTGGTTTGTGAAGCTTTAAAAGCTTCACCTTCCTTATTATTTGCTTCTGGTTCTCTTTTAAGTTCTCTCGAATTGCTTGGATGAGAGAGTTAAACACCCAGCTATACCACAAGAAGGCAGAGTGAAAATTAGGGATGTTTGGTATCCAGAGTTTGCATACTAAAGTCTGTTCGTCCTTTAGTGCCATACTTTAGCCTGTTTGTCGAATGACAAGTCATCAAGAGAAGGCAGCACGTACACTTGTAAATCGTGACCAGGTTACCTCTCACACAACAATACACACTCAGGGGCTTCTAAAACATGATCAGAAGAGCCCGATTTTATGTGCATGCTACTGAATAACTACGGAGCTGGAGCCCCTCTCCGTCCTTGAATAAACGCCTTGACCAGCTAAATATTTAATAATTGTTTCGTAAATGCTGCAAATTGTGCAGTAAAAAATTTTTGAAATTTAAAACATTTTTTATCGCCTAAATAAAATCGAGTATTATAATAGCAGTTAAAGTTCATTTCTCACAAAACAACAAATCATCTAACGAAATAAAAAAAACTTCTAAACTTAACACATGTCATATGCTATCAAAAAGCTTTTTACATCTCTATATATATTTCTCCGTCTATCGTTTAACATCATCTGCATTTTTGTACCACAGTTGTTTTTCCGACAATTTTCTATTATTTTATGTACTATATGTAACATGTGAAATCCATAAACATTATTTTTACTTCAATTAGTCTACTAAACATTATCGATAGTTTTTTTTTGTTTTTCTAGTTTTAGTTTTTAGTGAAAAAAAAAAAAAACTTAGAAAATATTGCAAATCAATATTTACGAATATCTGATTTTTATCGCTTGATTTTCTCGACTCTAAAATTTTATTTTTATTTTTGATATGTTTTCCCAAGATTAATAAACTTTTTCTATTGTTGTGTTTATTTTCCTACACCTACACAAATTTTCTTTTAGATCTCGATGTGGACAATCAAACAGATGGTGGCACATTGGTTTTATCTGGACCAGAATCCGATTCGGAATCCGATGTGCCCGAAATAATGGAGGCAGAAGAATTTCCCGAAACGAATTATATTCATTGTCCGGAGGAGGCTACATTTGGTGGGGTTGGCGAGCAAGTCGAAGAATTAGCAGAGGAACATAAAAGTTTAATTTGGTTCCTTGTGAAACAAGTACGTCCCGGCATGGATTTAAGTAAAGTGGTATTGCCCACTTTTATATTGGAGCCAAGATCTTTTCTAGATAAATTATCGGATTCATACTATCATGCTGACATATTATCGAAGTAAGTCGTTGAATACACGAGTTGGGCAAGACATATTTTAAGTGTTATAATTTTTTTATTTTATTTTATCAACAGAGCGGTCACCGAAGATGATCCGTTTACTAGAATGAAAACGGTTGTAAAGTGGTATCTTTCTGGATTCTACAAAAAGCCAAAGGGTTTGAAGAAACCATATAATCCAATTTTGGGTGAAACATTCCGATGCTATTGGGATCATGAGAATGGTAGCCGGACTTATTATTTAGCCGAACAGGTTTCCCATCATCCACCAATTTCAGCCTTCTACGTAACAAATCGTCAAGACGGATTTTGTATTAGTTGCAGCATTTTAGCTAAATCGAAATTCTATGGGAACAGCACATCGGCGATACTCGATGGTGTTGCCACATTAACTCTATTACCGCGTGGGGAAAGCTATACGCTTACCGTGCCATATGCCCATTGCAAAGGAATTTTAATGGGAACACTCTCTATGGAATTGGGCGGAAAAGTGACTATCGAATGTGAGAATACTGGGTATCGGGCCGAAATTGAGTTTAAATTGAAACCATTTTTGGGCGGCACTGAGGCAACTAACGTTATAAGTGGTCGCTTGAAACTGGGAAAAGAAACTTTGGCTACTTTAAACGGCCACTGGGATAGTGATATTAAAATTAAAGATTCGCGTACCTCACAGGAAGAGGTGTTCTTTGCAGCAAGTAACGAAATAAAAGCACGACGATTAAAACGATTTACAGTACCGATCGAAGCTCAAGCGGCAACAGATTCAGAACGACTGTGGCAACATGTTTCGGCCGCAATTTATCGCGATGATCAAGTTGCGGCGACCGAAGAGAAAACTGCCTTAGAAGAGGCACAACGTAATTCGGCGAAAGAAAGAAAGGCGATGTGTGCCGAATGGGTTCCGACACATTTCGAACAGAATATTGTAACGGGTCAGTGGCACTACAAGTATGCTGATTTGCGACCGTGGGATTTACGCAATGATCTACGTCAGTATGAGAGTAACTATCGAATAGTCACCAAAACTAAACATCATGCACCAATGGTGCGCACTGCTAGTATTGTTAGTTCAGAACCAATAACATTGATGCAAACGGATTCACGATCTTCATTGGCCCTACTCAAGAACACGAAACGGGTTCTCAGTAATCGTAAATTGTCGCAGTCGCAGACATCTACACCGGATCCGAACGAGCATAATTCGGATTCGAGTAGATCGGATGGAATAATTACAGGAAATTCAAGGTAAGCGGACATGTGAATTCTAATTATAAATAAATCTAATCTTACATTTTTTTTTTATTGTATCCTATATCAGCAGAATACTCGATTCACTTGCCAATATAAATAAGAAATTAGATGAAAATACCAAAAAGATATCAGCCCTCCAGTTAAAAATGGATCGTATGACGTTTGAACCAAAACGCGATGATCAACGATTGACTCTAAACAGTAGAACAATTTTATACATTGCTATCGGGCTTTTAATTCATATAATTGCAACATGGATATTAATCCGCAAATGATTTTAAAGTTAAACAAATAAATTATTAGAGCTTTAAGGTGTTTATGCGCGCGCATTTAATAATTTAATACACGACTCACATTACCAATTTTATTAGGTCCATTTTTTTTCCGGTATACCTACTTTGTAATTATATAGATTCTGGTGTGGATGATATTCATTAGGGTATAGAATTGTGTTTAGTTTTTAAGAGGCTGGTGCGATTTATAATGTGTTTTGGTCTGAATATTGGTTCGGGTGCAAATGGCCGGTTTTATTTGTAATATTATTTGGAGACATTAGTTAGTTTTCTTTATAAATCTATAGAACCCTTATATAAAATTATATTACAATTAATTATTATTAGTTTAAATAAAAACCAAAAAATTATTACAATTGGATACAACGATATATAAATTTAAAAAACAAAACATTAATATTAGAATAAAACGGATTGGACTTTGTTGTTGATTTGTGTCTTAAAAAAAAAAAAATTATTAATTATTAGTAAAATTTGAATTAATCATATGAAAGCAACACAAGACGTTAATTAATAATAAATAATTGCCATACAGTTACATAATTAATTATCTAATAAATTTATGCTTTTATGCAAAATAAGAACAGTGAACTTTTTCCAGTTATACAAATAAATACTTACCTATTATATACAACATATTATTGAACGTACTACATATATTATATATTGTTTTTCTAGTCTTTGAAGAAAGTTGAAAATTAATTGATTAAAAAATATAAAGGACATTTTTATTCAAAATGACGGCATCTGTTTTGTTTTATTTGTACGAATGATGAAGAGAAACATCACTAAGGATTAACTATCGAAATAAAAATATTGGAGCAGCATTGTTTCTTTCAGCTAGCGATCTATTTATGCTTGAAACCTGATAACGTGCCGATTTCCAACCAACCGGCTTATAAATCTAAACAATCGAAAATGTAAGGCCTATACTAAAATGATGAAATCAAGTTTGGAAACAGACATGGCCTCTGTTGCGGGATTTGCCGGATCTTTTCTTTGTAATAAATATTCGCCGAAATATTAAACAGCTTTGTTTGTTTTAATTTAATCACTTTATTAAATTTTATTTACTGATTTCTTATTTTACAAAAAACAGCATTTCTAGCTGATGTGAACTGCACTGTGTAGAAGACCAACGAAGACTAACAATAAAAAAAAATTAAAAATGAACGTCGTTGTTCATGGGTAGATTTTTCCACTCTACCTATACACTGAACTGTAATCATCATGTCAGCAGTGTATGTTTACACTGTACCTTCCAGTTATTTTAGTCAGCAAAACGACTTAACATTCCGGCCACCTTGAAATAGTTAATTTCAAAATAGCCCCACACAGGTGCAATTCTCATCAACAAAATAACGGTTGCAAACGCAACATTAATCATTATTAAGTTCAAATACAATAGATGACAAATTGATGCCAAAAAAAAACAAAAAAATGCATATCGTGTTGTGTCATTTCACAATTTTTGATAATATGGAAAATAAATTAACAATTTCAATAGTAACGATACTAACTTTTAATTTAAATGTGATCCGATGGTAGGCAATAACCATTATCTTGACAATACTAATTTTATATTTAATCAAAACCCCGAAAACCTTCAGACTCGTCGATGCTCCGGTCAATCTCGGTGGAATCCGTTTCCACTGGTAGCATGCAAATCCTAGAAATGGCTCGTTTAAATTCGCCCGCAACGGTTTGGACCGTAACGACTCGCACAAAACCGTCGGATCCGGGATGAATCTTCACAACACGTCCCATAATCCACTTCATGGGTGGGAGACTGTCATCCTTTAGTAGGACCAGAGAACCAATTTCTACATTTGATTTAGGGTCTATCCATTTATGCCGATGTTGTAATTCGGACAGATATTCCAATGACCAGCGTTTCCAAAACTGTTGTAAAGCATACTGAATACGTTGATATCTGGATAGTCGGTTAAAATTCAAGTGAGACAGAGAAGATTCAGGAATTGCGTTTATGGGTCTTCCAATAAGGAAATGACCAGGAGTGAGGACAGATATGTCCGACGGGTCATTGGACATTGAAGAAAGTGGTCGTGAGTTGAGACAGGCCTCGACTTGAGTCACAAAGGTATTCAATTCTTCGAATGTGCACCTGAATGAATTCATTACTCTTTGTAAATGGTACTTTGCACTCTTAACCGCCGCCTCCCACAGACCACCAAAATGAGGAGAACGGGGTGGTATAGTTTGCCAGTTTATACCTTCTTCACCACAATATTTTAAAATTTCATGCTTATGAGCAGCAGATTCGAACAGTGATTTCCATTCTCTCAACTCATTTTGAGCCCCAACAAAATTAGTGGCATTGTCACTATACAAATTAGCACAACGCCCTCTTCGAGAAGTGAATCGCCTGAGTCCTGCCAAAAATCCCTGGGTGGATAAATCACTGACCACTTCCAAATGAGTGGCTTTAGTTGTGAAGCAGATGAAAATTGCGATATAACCTTTAGTGACTACATTTGATCGAATTGGTTGACGGAGACTAAATGGACCACAAAAATCAACTCCCACGTGTTCGAATGGGCGAGACGGTTGAACACGATTCGCAGGTAATTGACCCATGATCTGGTTTACTGACCGTGGTTTTATTTTAAAGCACACTATACACTTATGTACAACATTCTTGCATACCTGCTTTCCACCAATGACCCAATATCGTTGTCTCAAAAAACAAAGTAACGCCTGTGGACCGGCATGCAAATTTCGAACATGTTCCTTTCGTACTAACAGATTGGTGAAATTATGATTTGCTGGCAAGAGCATTTGATGCCTTTGATCAAATGAAAGTAAGGAATTTTCTAACCGGCCACCAACACGTAACAAACCTGTATCGTCAATAAACGGACTAAGTTTGGAAATGGCGCTTTGTTTCTTGACCAATTCATTTGATTCAAGCTGGTTGATTTCGACTCCGAACGCCTCTACTTGGACAGAACGGATTAATCTCTTGAGTGCATTATCGATTTCTTCGAAAGACAATTCATTGACTTTTCGACCATCAACAGTTTTAGCTCTTAGGTTGTGACCAAACCGGAGGCACAGTGCAGAAATTCGAACTAACTTGTTGAAATCCGAGAACCGTTCTATTAGATCATTTGATCTTTTTTGAACTCCCAATAAAACAGTGGTCTTCCTGTATTCGGTATCATGAATATCAGAGAAACCAACTTTAGGAATCTCCCTAGATTCGTCTTTTTCCATTAAGAATGGAGGACCTCTCCACCATAGATCACAATCACCTAATTCACACGGCGTTAACCCGCGTGACACCAAATCAGCTGGATTTAATTCAGAATTTATATGCGCCCACAATTCAGGAGGAGCAATATCCTGTATTTGTGAAACTCTATTCGCAACAAAAGTGGCATATTTTGCTGGAGATGAGTTTATTCGGAATAATGTGACCTCAGAATCAGTATATAATTTAACTTTGTCAAATTTAATTTGTATGGACTGTTGAACTTTCTCGTATAGTTGGGCCAGTAGAAGTGAGGCACATAACTCAAGACGGGGTATTGTTTGTATCTTGAGTGGTGCCACTCTGGATTTGGAGCAAAGCAATTGACAATGGTATCGGCCATTCAAATCCAACGTTCGGATATACATACAGCATCCATATCTAGCCTCAGATGCATCTCCGAATCCATGGAGTTCTATACGACTAAATGCACTCGGGCCTATACACCTAGGCACCTCAATACTTAATAACAAATGAATTTGTTCTGAGTATGCAATCCATTCAGACTGATAGGGTTCAGGTAGAATATCATCCCAACCAAGATTTGGAATATTCCACAACCTTTGTAAAAACAATTTAGCCCTGAAGATTACAGGAGCACAAAGGCCTAGCGGATCAAATATCTGTGCGATTTTTGATAAAATCATTCTTTTATTTGGATTACATGAGTCACGAACCTGAGCACTTTTACCTAACGAAATTTTAAGTGTATTTTGATGAACATTCCAATTTATGCCCAAAGTACTGACTACATTATCAAGATCCTGATTTTGGTTAGGAACTACTTCCTTGCTATTGGAAGACCATTTCGTCAACTGAAACCCACCCTTGGCAAGTAAGGCGGTTAGTTCGGCTTTAAGTATTTTCGCCTCTTCTACGCTTTGCGACCCTCCCAGAAAGTCATCAACATAAAAGTCGTCTAACAGACTTTGAGACGCTTTCATGAACTGTTGATGTTCATCACTAGCTAATTGTTTGAGCGTTCTAATTGCTAGAAATGGTGCACTAGTGGTGCCGTATGTTACGGTTTTTAATTGATATATTTTGAGAGGATGTTCCTGTGATTCTCGCCACCAGATTTGTTGGAGATTACGATGCCTTGGATCAATTTCTATCTGTCGATACATTTTAGCAATGTCGGCACTGATAGCTATTTTGTACTTCCTAAAACGAAGTAAAATTGAAAACAATTCTTGTTGAATAGTTGGCCCTGTCATTAATGCATCATTAAGTGACAGTCCAGACGATGATTTTGATGATCCGTTGAAAACGACACGTAGTTTCGTTGTAGTAGAGTTCTCTTTCAACACTGCGTGGTGTGGAAGAAAATACGATATATTAGGTTCCGACCGTTCCGTCAATTGCATATGATTTAATGAAAGATATTCGTTCATGAATTGGCAATATAACTGCCTTAATACATGATTTGAACTCAACTTCTTTTCTAGGTTATAAAATTGTCTTAACGAATTACCTTTATTGTCACATAAATTTGATATGCTTGCCTTGACTGGAAGAGATACACTATACCTTCCATCGGAATTTCTTTTAACATTTTTTACATAACAGGCTTCACAAGCCTTCTCCTCCAATGAGAAGTTGTTTTTAGTTTTGACATCCTCGATTTGATAGAACCTTTGAACCTCTTTTCTCAGCACCTCAACGTCACAACACACTAGTGACACTAATGTTGACGGAACCGAACTGGTGACTTTTCCACAAACGACATAACCGAAAACTAATTGTTGGAATGGTGGAAGCTTTTTACATACATAAACCTTTTCACCATTGAATATGTCACAAAAGACCTCGGCACCAATCAACACATCAATACGTTCAGGCTGGTAAAATTTTGGATCAGCCAATTCCATACCATCAGGCAAATTGGAAAGATCAAAGTTGACTTGGTGTAACGGCAGTTTGCCTGTTATTTTGGAAAGCACCAAGAAATCCAAATTTTGTTCATAGATTTGAGTTCGAGATTCTATTGTCACATTGACCTTATGTCTGACCTCTGTCATGTTTGAATTAATTCCTGTGACTGGAATATAGACTGATTGCCTCTGAACTCCCAATTTTTGACAAATATTTTCTGTAATGAAATTGGATTGGGATCCAGAGTCCAATAGCGCGCGACACAAAATACGTGTTCCCTTAGAACTTCGTATCCAAATTAAAATGGTGGACAATAGAATTTGGGTTTCGGTCGAATAAAGACAAATCGTCTGATCTTTCTCAATTGTCGCATCTGTTGTAACATTAGATTGGATTTTACCAAGCCCATTATGTGTGCTTGATGAAGCGATTGGATTTGAGTTGGAAACTTTCGCTATCTTGCTGCCATGATCGTTTCTTACTTGTTCAGAGCTACTACCTATACCATCTACCTTGGTCGGGGCTGACACCCCTGGGGGAGCATTGGAATGATTTGAATCGGATGACATCAAACTAGAAATGACCGTCATGTCATATTGGTTTTGGTTGGTGAAGTAACTTGGGTTATGCAACAGGGAATGATGTCTTTTTTTACAAGTATAGCATGAAAGCTTTGATTTGCATTTAGAAATGTGATGGGTTCCAAAGCAATTATGGCAGAATTTTTTCTCTTTGATCCATTGATTTCTATCCTTCAATGATAACGATTTAAATGATTCACATTTATAAATGAAGTGATCGGAATTACAATAGCGACATGATATCGGTTTCTGAGCACCAGTGACCACCATAGCATATTTTGATTTTTGAGGTTTTTTGATATCAGAGATTATCTTAGGAGTACTACTACTTACGGGAGCGAGAGTCTCCAGTACTCGAGCACGTTGACTTAAAATGTCTATGACCTCTTGAATGGTTGGATCTCGATCAACTGGTTTCTTGATCTCAATCTGATGGCGTGATATAGGATCAACTAACTGACAAACATGGAACACCAAGATCAGATCCCATTGATCGATTGGTACTTTCAATGATTTGAGTGCATTATACTGTTTCCAAAAGGAATCAATGAAGATTTGTAAATCCCTTGCATTGTTTTCCGTTCGAACTGGTTCAAGCTTGTATAATGCCTGCATATGCAATGTTCTAATTCGCGGCTGGTTCTCATAATGCTTGAAAAGAGCATTCCAAACTTGTTTGTAATTGCCGTCAGCATTTGGAATGGACTCAATGAAATGATATGCTGAACCTCCCCTAAGACAATGTTCCAAATAGGAAAACTTAAGATTTGTATTGACTCTGGTTTCGTTGTGAACCCGTTGTGCGAACGTTTGACGAAAACCGACCCATGAAAGAAAAGACCCATCAAACTTTGGTAATGGAACTTCAGGCAATGATAATGAAGCAAATTTAAGATCAATACTTGCTTTATGCAATGAGTTAATATTGGATAAATTGACGGAACTTCCGTCACACTCATGCAATCTATTTCGAATCTGGGATTCGACAGTTCTGCAATATGTTTCAAATTTATCGCGCGCGGGTGAATCCATTTCCGTGGGTTCAAGTTCCTCGAGCTTGAACTGAGCATCGTCAAATCTTAAATAAAGAGACTTAATTCGGTCTAACATAGATTCAAGATCACCTTGTGTTAAATTATTTTCATCTAAATTAAACTGATCTTCATAATATTTTACGCGACCTTGCAACGCGCTGATTATGCTTCGACATCGAATCACTTCGACAGACATTTTAATTAAGTAGGACACAACCAACACAATAAATATTATCAAGTTACAATTAAGAATTAAATTTGATATAAATTATAAATATTGAAATTTTACCAGTCTTTGTTTTCCAGATGATTTGTGTATTTAACCTCACTTTCTTGGCAAATACCATGTGTTTTATTGTTGCACGTTGACCGTTATATTATACCTATAACGGTTGGCATGGAAATATAGCCGTTGAGTTATATCGTTGAAATATAGTTGCAATATAGTTGATATATATTACAGTTGCGGTAAACGTTGAGATATAATATAGTTGAATTATAGTTGCAATATAGATGAGAGTTAAATATATTACTGTCGAGATATACTATAGTTATAGTTGAATTAGTTGGTTAAATGCAGCCACATGTTCGATGATAAAGCTCAAATTTATATTATATTTTTTTTTTGTTGAAAATTATTGAGCGTCCCAAAATGGCCGACACTCTTTGACGATACGGCTCAAATTTATATTGATTTGAACAATACGTTTTAACAATTGTTGAGCGTCCCAATATGGCCGACACTTCTTGATGATTTATTAAATTTCACAATTACAATGCTTAATATTCGATGACTATTACACGGAGATCCGGCTCGAAGGACCAAATGTTGCGGGATTTGCCGGATCTTTTCTTTGTAATAAATATTCGCCGAAATATTAAACACCTTTGTTTGTTTTAATTTAATCACTTTATTAAATTTTATTTACTGATTTCTTATTTTACAAAAAACAGCATTTCTTGCTAATGTGAACTACACTGTGTAGAAGACCAACGAAGACTAACAATAAAAAAAAATGAAAAATGAACGTCGTTGTTCATGGGTAGATTTTTCCACTCTACCTATACACTGAACTGTAATCATCATGTCAGCAGATGTATGTTTACACTGTACCTTCCAGTTATTTTATTCAGCAAAACGACTTAACAGTCTCCTTTTTACAACACAGCGAGAAATTTGATGTCTATTTTAAATTTCAGTACAAGTCTTATTTGGCTTGCATCTAAGAAAAAATTTGAACAAATTCAAACCAGTTCTGGAAATACTTTAGGTATAAACGTGAAAACGACAGGTACCCTGGCAATATGACCTTCCTTTTTTTTTTGCAATTTTGCTACCACCGAGTAAACATTTAAATAATTTACTTAATACTTGTGGGGAAAGTTGAATCAGCAGTTTAAATCTTTTTTTTTTTTTTTTTTTTAAAATATAGTGATGTGAAAAATAAGGGAAATCGTGATGTCCTCACCTACGCCTCAAGTAAAAAATGGCTGGTAAAATCAGCAGACAGCGATGTCCACAAGCGATTTGCCACCGAACTTCATGACCTCAGATATTTTTAATAAAAATACAAAAGTGCAGCATAGTCCAAAGCGACAACAAATTTTAAATGTTCAAACAATTACTGTAGTATCACAAAATACTGCTTATTGGGAGTATGAAAGAGAATTCCAAATTGATGGGAGATGGGGTAAAGAGGAGGGAAAGAAAGGGAATTCGTGTGGCAGATGTGATTGAGTGAGGTTGAGTCGTGGAAAAATAAATTAAAATAATAAGAATAAAAACGCGTGTTTAATTAAATTAGAATAAACGTAATATAAATTGTATTACTAATAAAGTGGGTATTACATATGGCGACGAGGATTAAAAAAAAAAAAAAAAAATAAGGTTAGAATTTGGAATTCACGTGGAGATATTAGTCTGTGAATATACAAAAAAAAAAAAAAAAGAAGGAAGTGATTACATCATTTTTCGGATCGGTAGATGGTTCAAAGAAGGGGCAATAAATAATTATTCAAGATGAATGTCGACAACATGGCGGTTTTAGATGTTATGAACGGAAACGTATCAGTGAATTGGGAGAAATGGAAACGTGCGTTAAATATTTATTTCAACACGAAGAAAATAATTGAAGACAAAGACAAAAAAAATTATTTGTTACATTTTGGCGGTATGGATCTACAAGACATTTATTATACGTTAGCCGGAGAAGAAGAAAACAAAACGTATGAAGAAGCGATCAAGATACTGGATAATCACTTCAATCCAAAGTCCAGCTCGGATGTAGAGAAAAATAAGTTTAGATGTTTGAAGCAAAATAAAGAAAACATCAATGATTTTGTATTGCGATTAAAGATGCAAGCAGCCAAGTGTGAATTTAAAGATAACGATGAGCGAATTAGAGAACAAATTTTGATTGGCAGTAGACATAAGAATTTGGAGAGGAAAGTGATTGAGAAAGGTGCTGTAAATTTAAACGAGTTGATAAAGATGGTGCAGGCAATGGAAATAGGCAACACAGAAGAAACAGATGAGGTGATAAATAAAGTAGATATAAACAGAAGGCAGACATACAACGGCGGAAACAATTTTAAAAATTCAAGAAGTCAAGAACGAAGCAGTGTGTCATTCAGCAGCAACAACCGAAGCCGAGATCATTCCAGGTCTAAAGAAAATGCAGAAAACAGATACAGTGACAATAAAGGGACAAATAGTTGTTTCAATTGTGGACGTCATGGTCATTATGCACGAGATTTTAGATGCCCAGCACGAAATAAGAAATGTGCCAAGTGTCAAAAATTTGGACATTTTGCGTTGGTGTGTCGCAAGGCAACAAATGAGAGAGTCAAGTTTATTGAACGAGATCAACCAGAAAGTAGTGGTAGTGAAAAGAGCGATGTCTTAACAATATTAAAAGTGCAAAGAGACAATGAGGGCATGAAAGCCATATGTCTAATGGGCGGATTGAAGATCAAAATGACAATCGATAGTGGAGCAGCGGTGAATCTTATCAGCTATGCAACGTGGAAAAAAGCTGAGAAACGAAATATAAAAGTATTAAATGAAGTCCAAGGACATGAAAAATATTTAAGTAGTTACAACGGGTCGCAGATTGAAGTCATAAAGGTCATAAAAACGACGATGCAGTATGCTGATGTGGAAGTAATCTGCGAAGTGTACATAGTCGAAGGTGACGGAGTATCGTTACTGGGGTGTGATACAGCCGTAAAATTAAAGATATTGCAGTTCAACATAAATTCAATTAAAATTGAAGAGTCGATAAAGAGCAAGGAAACGGGTAGCACAAGAAAGTGTTGCGAAGGATGTCAAGTTGTCTCAGCGAATGTAAGGCCGGAACCTTTATACATTTTTCAATTACCAGAGAGGTCATGGAGTCAAATTAGAGCAGATTTTCTAGGACCTTTACCATCAGGCGAAAATTTATTATGACGAATATTCCAAATATGTGCTTGTCGAAATTATGCTAAAGATAACAAGCGAAAAAATTATCAAGAATTTCAAAAATATTTTTACGCGGTTTGGTATTCCGGAAATCATCATCACAGACAACGGACCACAATTTAAAAGTAAGGAGATGGAGGAGTTTTGTCAAACTTTCAATATAAATTTCAAGCACACGATACCATATTCACCTTCTTCAAATGGGCTAGTCGAAAGACAGAACAGATCGATACTGAAAAGACAGAAAATAGCACAAATCGAAAAGTCAGACTGGAAAGAAGAACTAAATGATTGGCTATATTTATATAACAATTCAATACATCCATCATCAGGATATTCACCAGCAGTAATAATGTTTGGAAGGAACTTCAAAGAGAAAATTCCAAATATTCGAGAAATACCAGAAGTCTTCGATGAGGATATCAGATACAACGATAGAGAAGCAAAGCTGAAAAGAAAAATTTATGCCGATACAAAGCGGAGAGCAGTAGAATCAAATGTAGGAATTGGAGACATAGTGTTAAAACAAAACGAGCAAATGAAGAACAAGTTAACTCCAAATTTTGATGACGTAAAGTACCAGGTGATAGACAGGAATGACAAAATGGTAAAGATTAGAGATGACAGTGGTAAGGTAGGTCAGGTAGGTAAGTACAGTCAGCAGAGGAACAGGCATCAGTGAACCAAAATAATATGCCAGTGGTGGAGGAGAAAGTTGCAGGAACGGACACGACAAGACGCATAGAGCCAATAGAGCATCGAGCAGATGGGAGTGAGACGACGGGAAGTCTATCGGGAGTAACCAGCGAAATTAGAAGGTCAGCTAGAGAAAGGAAAAGTCCTGGCTATTTCAAAAGCTATATAATGGATTAGGGGATACTACAAGTATTAGACGAATTTACATAATTGAATTGAATTAAAAAAAAAAAAAAAAAAAAAAAAAAAGGTAAATGTAGTATCACAAAATACTGCTTATTGGGAGTATGAAAGAGAATTCCAAATTGATGGGAGATGGGGTAAAGAGGAGGGAAAGAAAGGGATTCGTGTGGCAGATGTGATTGAGTGAGGTTGAGTCGTGGAAAAATAAATTAAAATAATAAGAATAAAAACGCGTGTTTAATTAAATTAGAATAAACGTAATATCCATTGTATTACTAATAAAGTGGGTATTACAATTACCTTACCAGGCAATTTAAATCAAAGTGAAATTATTAATTTAAATAACATTGGTGTATTGAACCATAATGAAACTAAAAGTGCATCGTCGCCAAATATTGACGATAAAACAAACAATGACAGTGCATCGAAATCAGATGATAATAAAATAAACAGTGATGTAGGTCAGTGTTTAGTGCAAACGGGAATAGACCGGTATATTACTGTCCGAACAAAACGAAAAAGAAGCCCTAGATCAGCGGCCAGTGCAAGCGCGAATAAATTCACTAAGCTAGCTAGCCTTGAATTAACGCATGGTATTAGGTATTCTTGCTTGGTTGTTGACGACCCGCCGGCCGAAAAAACTCCAAAAACTGAGAAGACGCCACCAATCTATTTGAGGGAAGAATCAAATAGAGAACTTGCTAAAACGATCGAGTTTATTACTGAAGGTACATTTTATATTTCCGAAATCAAAAGAGGAGATATAAAAGAAACAAAAATTCAACCGCTCAATATTGATGCTTACAGAGCGTTAATTAAACATTTTGACCAAGTTGGTAAATATTACTACACGTATCAACTAAAGAGCCAAAAAGGATTGGTTGTTGTCTTAAAAGGAATACAGAGTTACGTGGATGCAAACGAAATTCAAGCTGCTCTCGCTGAAAAAGGTTTCCAGTGCAAAAGTATTACCAATATTTTTAATCGGGAGAAGGTTCCTCAGCCATTGTTTCGTCTGGAATTAGAACCAGACAATAAAAAGGTTAAAGGCAACCATGCAATATTTGACTTAAAATATCTATTGCACAGAAGGGTTACTATCGAGGAACCCAGGAAAAGAAATGGGCCGGTACAGTGCGTTAAGTGCCAAGAATATGGGCACACTAGAGCATATTGCACTTTGAACGATGTTTGTGTTATATGTGGTGAACTCCATAATTTAAAGGTTTGCAATAAAGCAAAAAAGGAAGCATCAGTGAGAAAATGCAGCAACTGCGATGGAAATCACACAGCTAATTATAGATGGTGCCCAATTTATCTAGAATTGAAAAGGAGAATCAATCCAAAGCAGCGAGCAGAACAACGAATGCTTAATCTTCATTCTTCAGCTAGAAAAGAAGCACGGCCAGAAATTCTAAACACAAACGCTCAAAATGAAAAACAGTACGCAAATGTAAACGGCAGCGTGCACCAAGGGGTTTCATACGCAAGTGTTCTTAAAGGTACAGCTCCTAAAGTTCAAGCAAGTGAAGAGGGAAACATCTCAACAGCTTTAAATAAATTGACTAATATGATGCAAAGCTTCATGGCGATGATGGAGAGAACCATGGATCTAATGATGCAGAATATGAGCACGCTGATGCAGATAGTCGTAAAAAGTCAGAAATGACCATCATCAAAATAGCCATATGGAATGCAAACGGCCTAGCGCAACATAAAGCGGAGGTACATGCATTTCTCACTGAGCACAATATTGACATAATGTTAATATCAGAAACACGCTTCACCAAAAATAGCTATTTCAAAATTAATGGGTACTCTATTTATGACACCAAGCACCCAGATGGTAAAGCACATGGAGGCACTGCTGTATTGATTAAGCGAAGAATAAAACACTACGAACTTACAAAATATGAGAAAGAACATATACAATCAAGGAGCATCTGTCTGCAGGAGTGGTCTGGAAACTGCGTTATATCGGCAGTGTACTGCCCTCCAAAACATGCTATAAAAAAACTCCAGTTCTTGGATTATTTCAGCCAGCTGGGTAATAAATTTCTTGCGGGCGGTGATTACAACGCTAAACATACTCATTGGGGTTCCAGATTAACATCGCCGAAAGGCAAACAACTTTATGATGCTATAGAGGAACAGTCCCTGGATTATTTATCTGCCGGTAACCCAACTTACTGGCCCACAGACAAAAAAAAAATTCCTGATAATTGACTTTTGTGTAACTAAGGGCATTCCACGTACTTATGCTAAGGCCACCGATTGCTATGATCTGTCTTCTGATCACTCACCGGTAATAGTAGCATTGAGTACTGATGTCCTAAGGAACGAAATACCGAACCGTCTTACAAACAAGAAAACTAATTGGGATCAATATAGGAGGCTAGTCGAACAAAATTGTCTACTTAATATTCCTCTGATCACACCAGCTGATATTGATGCGGCGGTAGAAAATCTAAAAGATGTCATGACATTATCTGCTAAAAGGGCTACACCCGGCATAAGTAGTTCGGAAAAAGTTAATAAACTGTCACATAATATACAGGAACTAATCCAGGAAAAGCGAAAAATTCGCCGACAATGGCAGCAAACAAAATCACCGTTATTGAAGTGGAAATTAAATCGAGCTATTAAGGCCCTAAGATTTGCTTTGAGCGAAGAAGAAAACCAGCTCGTAAAGAACTACTTAAGTGATCTCTCTGCAACCGAGAGGACAGATTATTCTTTGTGGAAGGCAACAAAAAATTTAAAAAGTCTAACAAATTCGAATCCACCGATTAGACTACCAACTGGAAATTGGGCGAGAAGTGATGAAGAAAAAACCAATGCTTTTGCTGCTCATCTAGCAACAGTATTCGTCCCACACGAAGAAGATAATTATTTTGTGCTACACCAGCCAACGGATGATGGTTTATCCTACAAACCTATAAAGTATAACTGGAAGAAAGTTAAGAATACAATTAAAACTTGCATAAGCCCGAAAAAGGCACCTGGCCATGATCTCATTACTGGAAAAATGATAAGGAAATTGCCTGATAAATGCATAAAACTAATAACATTTGTATTCAACGCGATCATGCGAACCAGTTATATTTCTCAAAAATGGAAGATATCTTTGATCACAATGATACATAAGCCAGGGAAAAATGAAACGCAAATCTCATCATATCGTCCAATAAGCATGCTGCCCACAATCTCAAAGCTATTTGAAAAAATGTTACTAACAAAATTAAAACCAATATTAGAAGAACGGCGCGTTATTCCAGACCATCAATTTGGGTTCCGAAACCAACATGGTACTATAGAGCAAGTACACAGAATTGTAAATGCAATCAAAATCACCTTCGAGGAAAAGAAATATTGTGCTGCTGCCCTTTTGGATATCGCCCAAGCTTTTGATAAAGTTTGGCACGATGGACTAATTTACAAAATTAAAGAGCTTCTACCGAAGAAATTTCACTCAGTTTTGGGAAACTATCTTCTTCAAAGGCAATACATGGTCAAACAAAACAGCGCAACTACTTGCTTAAATGATATAAATGCAGGTGTCCCGCAAGGCAGCGTTCTAGGACCAATATTATACTTGTTGTACACAGCTGATATACCTGTAACCAACAAAGTCAACATTTGCCGATGACACGGCCATCCTGGTGTCTCACACTAATCCTGAAATTGCCTCAAATGAATTACAGAATCATTTAAACAAAGCCGCGGACTGACTGAAGGCATGTCGAATAAAAGTGAACGAAAACAAATCAACTCACGTCACAATCACGCTAAACAAACGCATCTGCCCACCAGTGAAATTAAACGATCAAAATATTCCTCAACAAACGAAGGTAAAATACTTAGGTTTGCATCTGGATAGAAGGTTAACGTGGAAAAATCATATTGAAACAAAGCGCAACCAAATAAAAATTACATTTTCCAAAATGTATTGGCTGATGGAAAGAAAATCTCAGTTGTCATTAGCCAATAAAGTTTTACTTTACAAAGCGATAATCAAACCCATATGGACATATGGTATTCAGTTATGGGGATCCACCAGCGCTTCAAACAGAGAACTTCTGCAACGAACCCAAGCGAAAATACTTCGCAGCATTACCAATACTCCTTGGTACATTCGAAATAGTAATATATGTACATCACGATCGTGGGATTAAAACCGTTAAAGAAACTATTAAAGAATTCAGTTCGAAATATTATTCAAAACTAGAAGCACATCCCAACGAATTGGCCAGGGAGATAATAAAACAGCCGCGATTTAGACGCCTGCTAAGAACAGATCCACTCGAACTGATGAACCTGTGAACCTCTAAATTTAATTCGATATATACATACATATAAGTATAGTATAAATTAATTAAATTGTGAGCACTAACAATAAGTATTAACATTGGTTAAGACTTAAAATATGTAATAATTTGTAGGTTAAGATTTGATTACTTCTTGTGAGTTTCTTATGTAGAAAGATTCAAGAATAAAACCATTGGCAACATTTAAAAAAAAAAATAAAAAAAATATGACCTTCAACAATATCAACACCTCAAACGCCAAAGCGATAGCGAACATGTTTGGTGCATTTTTTCAATCTTTCTATCGACCAATTGTTAAGCAATAGCAACATAGGGGACGTTCTTTAATGATGTCACGCAATTTTTACCCCCCCCCTCCCCTCCCCCTATGTCACAGTTCGTCACATTTTACTAACACCCCCCCCCCTTTAGTCACGTCATGACTCGAAAAAATACAAACATAAATATTTACTAAGGAGACACTGTGCAATTGCACAACATTTATTTTGTTTGTTTATTTTTTTTTGCATTTCCACTCAAAACTCTCCTCTCTGGGGATTGAACCACCTATGAATACCTATAAATATACGACGTAAAAATAATAAAAATAATAAAAACTAACACGACTACATTTATATGGGAAAAATAAGCAAAATGATTAAAAACTCATTTTAACAGTATATCTATGGTGTCCACCGTGTAGTCAGGCTGTAAAGTGTATGAATTAACAGGTAATTTATAAATTAATTTTGAAATTTACCGTTGTGAATTAATTTTTTATCTTAACACTAACATAAAATTAACAAATTATTAAAGGCTTAATTACAATGGATAAAAACGAATTGTATCAAAAACTTTTCAAATCGCTTGTTAAAGCTTATCCTGAAAAGAAAAAATCCAATTTGCAAATCGAAGCTACAAAAATTTGGAATGAAGCAAAACTTAAAGAAGGAAGATACTGAGTCTATTATCGCATCAATTATAAAAAAAAATGAATCATTAGATTTGAAAAATAAGGGCACTTTATTGAGTTTCTGGAGTAAAGTCTGTAGCTTGTAAACCTTCTACTACTGAGCCTTCTACAAGCAGTTCTTCAAATCAAACTGTTAACGAGCAACGGGTAACAGT
Source organism: Tipula vernalis (assembly GCA_958295665.1). Lineage (NCBI taxonomy): Eukaryota > Metazoa > Arthropoda > Insecta > Diptera > Tipulidae > Tipula > Tipula vernalis. Next base: position 418,316,718 of record OY282558.1, read on the forward strand.
AATTAAAAAAGGTACGACAGACAACACAAAAACGTTTTGACAAAATACAAAAAAGTCTCTTGTGTGCGTCCGCACGATTAACACGTCTAATAGATCGACGAACAAATACAATTTCAATTCTTAATACATGTTAAACTACGAATAAATAAAACATATTATACTGTGAATAATTACGCGTTTTATTTTAAGTGGAATATAAATATTCGAACAAACTACCGCACAATTATCGCCTTACTTATCGACTGTGCCATAGTTGATCTCGCCATACTACGCGCACACCATAGCTCATAAATTGAAATCTATCCATAATTGGTGACCCCGACGTGATACGATTTCGACAGTGCGCGATTTTTAAGTGCATTTTCTTCGCATATTAAGTGTATACAGTACGAACACGCGGTAACGGTAACGAATCAAGTAACGGCAAAAACACGTAGTAGCATAGGCAAGCGAAATCGGTTAGTTGATAAAATAGTATTGTGACGGTGACACCTAGTGTGTAATAGAATAAGTAAAACTAATAGCTCAATGTTTACTGTACTAAATGGAATTTTCCATGATAAAAATTGTTACGTAATGTTTCTACGCTATTCCAACTGGAAAAGTCGTGAACTTTCGAGAAGCTTGGTTTGTGTATATAAAAAGGCGAACAAGATCGAATTGGATTATTAGTATTTGGAACGCGATAGTGTAAAGTTGTAAGAATAAGTAATATTTGGAAAGCGATAGTATAAAGATTAAAAAGGAATTAAAAAGTGATTTAAAAAGTGTTTTTGTGCGAAATAAAAAGTAAAAGTGATTAGTAAAATTTGAGAATAATTTATATAAAGTGATTTTGTGAATTTTGATTGATAAACTGTGTTGTAATAAATTTTGTGAAATAAATAAATTCGTTGGTGATAAATTGAATTGAGTTTGTATTATTCACAATCCAGTGATACGAACCTTGATTGACAAGGCAAAAACGTAACAGTATATAATTATCAAACGCAGTCTTGTTTGCGATTTCATGCGAGAAACACAAATTTTGACAGCTCATCAATTTAGAAATAAAAATTTTTTGTTTTTAGTTATATTTATTGTAATAATTAATTAATTTAGTGTTTTGAATTGGTGATTTAAGTGAGTACAAAGCTGATACAGCAAGCATATAAACAGTTTTATTACAAACAAATCAATACAAACAGAGTGGAAAAGTGCAAATTTCATTTAGTGAGTGACCAAAAAAAAAAAAAAACACAAATTTCCGTGAAACTTTAACGGTATCTGCCTACGGGCAGGATGCCGATACCTACAAAAAATAGGTTTAGCACCTTAATGAAAATGAAGGGACATGCTAATCCTATATTACCGGATACAAACAACCAAAAAAGAAGGAGATTATTTTTTGATGACAAAGGCAGTCAGAAGTATGTGGTAATAAAAAAAACAGATGGGGAACACAGTTTTAAAGGCATTTCACCGTTTTTAATCGAAAAAGGGCTAGCAATGGTAACAAGCCACATACAGGAAACACAAAGATTGCGTAGTGGGGACCTACTAGTGCTTACCAGCAAAGAGGAAGGTTATTTAGCTTTGATGAAAGCAACCAAGATCGCAGAGATGCCAGTGTCTGTGGAAGAACATAAATTTTTGAATACCAGCAAAGGAGTGATATACAGCCACGACCTAATGTATGTAGACCCTGATGAAATTCAGAAAGAGTTACAGAGTCAGAAGGTTACAAAAGTCGAGAGGATAAAGAGGAAAATCAACGGGGAGCTTAAAGACACGCCCTTGCATATACTCACATTTAACACGACAGAGCTACCAAATGATGTAAAAGCAGGGTTTTTGAAATTAAATGTAAGGATATACATTCCAAATCCAATGAGATGTCATAATTGCCAGAAATACGGACACACAAAAAGCAAATGTACCCGAGTGCCGGTTTGTCCCAAATGCGCAAAGCAAATTCCAAAGGGACATGAGACGATTGAATGTGATCCCATCAAATGTGCCAATTGTCAAAATGAACACACCACTTTTGATAAGGACTGTCCTACTTTCATTATGGAAAAGGAAATAATGAAAATAAAAACTATGGACAGAATAACGTATTTCAGAGCTAAGGAAATATATTACCGCGAATACGCAAACACAACACCAGCATCTACGGCAGCACAAACGAAAACTCTATTCAGTGACATATTAAAAACGAAGCTAACAAATACCGAAAATACAAATCAAAAGTCAAACGAAACAAACAAAAATAATCAAATTAACAATAATAATATTAATACAAATAACACTAATAACAACAAAAGTAAAGATATCAACAATAATCGAAATCAAAACAACAATAATCAAAGTAAAATAAACAATAATACAAATAATAACAACACGAATCAACAAATAGGAACCAATAAAACAAAACACAACGAAATCAATCCAACAACAATAAGACAAGAGACAACAAGCAGTTTTTCAGCAGCAGCTGAAATACAAAAACAAACAACAAAGGAAGCAACAATTAAAACTACAGATGGAAGAGCAGCAGCATCCCAAAACAAATATAAATTTTTGAGTCCAAACGAGCTCAATATTATAATAGATGTAGAAGAGGATGAAAGGATGAATGAATAAAACCGCATGACGGAGCGAATGGTAAGATCCAATGAATGTATGTGTATTGGTCAGATTAACATCCGCAGCATGTATGCCAATGGCGATATGATGCGGACTTATCTGGCCAATAATTATGTGAATGTAATGCTATTAAGTGAGACATGGGAACGTGAGAACAAGACGTTTCGAGTGAATGGTTACAATTTTCTATCCAGACCGAGGGCCGATGGTTACGGGGGAGTAGCGATATTGGCGCGATCCAATATCACGCTGCAAACAGTGCAGGTCCCTGATTTTGAACACATTGAAGTGGTCGCTGCCAAAACTCGGAATCTGGATAGAGATTTGTTAATTGTAAGTGTATATGCAACCACAATTGAATCTGCGGGTGATAGAGAAAAAGGCCTGAGGGATATTAAGAAATTTTTTGACTGGGTGCGTGGAAAAAGTGATATAATTGTGGGGGGTGATATGAATGTACATTCGGGGGTATGGGGGTGTGAAAGGAATAATGCATGGGGAAACTTGTTGGCGGACCTCATTCTGGATTCCGATCTTGTAATACTGAATGATGGAAGACCAACAAGGATGGCGTATGTAGGGGCCACAGCCAGCGCGATAGACATTACCTTAGTGTCTAGCGGGCTGGCGGCCCAAGTCACTTGGAATGTTACTGATGAGAATTTGGGTAGTGATCATTATTTGATTCACGCTTGTATAGGTGGTGTAAATGTAAACGTTGAGCAAAAGAGCATTATAAATAGCAAAAAATGGGTCAGATGTATGAATGAAATTCTCATGATGAATGAAATAAATGAGGTCAACCAACTTGAGGATGAAATACAGAGAGTGAATGATATGTGCAGTACGCAAATAAGAGTGAATGAAATTAAGGTACATGGTTGGTGGAACAATGAAATCCAGTATTGGTACGAACGGAAACGGATAAGCTTGAGTGAATTTAATAGGTGTATATGCCACCAGTGTAGGATAAGGTATGGAAGGGCGAATGCAAGGCTAAAAAAAGCTATCCGTAGAGCGAAAAGGAAAAGTTGGCGGGAGTATGTGTCTCATATGACACATAGAACTACAACGAAGGATGTATGGGATAAATTTAATAGAGTGAGAGGTCATAAAACACAAGGCAGAAATGCCGTTTTAGATGACAGAGAGAATGGAAATCAATTCTTACAAATGATGACGGATGTACGGAATAATTTAGGTGAAAGTAATGAATGCGTGTTACCTGAAAATAACAGGGAATCTGTAAATGAAATGTGTGTTGAATTTGAATGGGAAGAGTTCTGTGGGGTTCTGGAATCATCAAAATCCACTACCCCTGGAACTAATAGAGTGAGTTATAGAATGATTGTTGATTTGGAATTTGAGGCAAAGGGAACGTTGTTGCAAATTCTAAATAAGGTGTGGATGAGTATCCAGATACCGGAAAAATGGAAGGAGAGCAGAGTGGTTCCAATTCCTAAGAAGGACAGGGATAGGAATCTGGCAACAAATTTCAGAGGAGTATGTATGTTGAATGTTTTTGTTAAGATGGTGAATGGAATGATGAAAGGAAGATTGGATAAATTCGTGAATGAGGGTAATTTGTTGCCAGAAACCACCTTTGGATTCCGACGCAATCACTCTGCTAATGAATGCGTGGAAAAGTTTGTGTGGGAAGTACGAAAGGAAAATAAGAATGTTGTGGCGGTTTTTCTGGATATCGAGAGGGCATATGATTATGTGGTTCCAGGGAAACTATCTCAGGTTCTCTTAAACTTGGGTTTCCCTTGGAAAATTTGTAAGTGGGTATATGAGTTTATGAGTGAGCGTAAGTTAGTTTTGTGTGGAAGGGGGTACAGGTTGGAGGGAGCCGTGAATATCGGCCTTCCACAAGGGAGTAAGATCTCTCCGACTCTCTTCAATCTGTATACGAGCTCGATTCATGCACTTAATTCCGCGGACAAGGTAATTCTGCAATTTGCAGATGACTTTGTCTTGATAGGCAAGGGAAAATGCATCGACGAGGCACTGAATCGGGCTCAGGAATGTGTGAATCAGGTAACACAATGTTTAACGGAATTGAATTTGCGTGTAAATACGAGAAAATGTTACAGTATGGCTTTTCGTTCAAAACGAAGAATTGATGTGAAAATATATAATGAGAGTATTGAATATGTGACTTTGACTAGGTATTTGGGAATCTGGATTGATAAGCGATTGAGTTTTAAGGTACATATGGAAAAGTTGGCCGATAATTGCAAGAGCAGATTGAATGTGATCAAAAGGGTGAGTAAACCGAAATGGGGAGCTCATCCTAGTGTGACTGACATGTTGCGAAAGGCGCTAGTGTCTTCCAAGATTGCATATGGGATAAGCGTGTATGGTGACGGGTCCAAGGTCGGGTTTGAAAAGCTAATGAAAGTTGAGAATGCATGTGCTAGAGTGGTATTGGGGGCGATTAATTCAACCCCAATACAAACTCTATGGTCTGAATTGGGTGATTCACCTCTCAATTATAAGAGAGAATGGATCACTGTGCGAGAGACTGTGCGAATGTTGACCAAAGACAACGTGTTAGTAAATGAGATGAAAGTAAGGTTGCAAGGAGGAACGGTTTTCCGGAAGACACAAAGGGCGAAGATAATTTTGGAAAATATTCACTTATTTTCCAAGATCCGACAAGTGTGTCCGAGAGTTCCTCCGAACGGTCTTACGGTGTGTTTGAATTTTGGAGACACAACAAAAGCGATGATGAATGAGTTATCGGTTAAGAGAGAATTTAGAAAAATGCAATTGAATTTTTTTGCACATGTGGAAGTGTATACAGATGCTAGTGTAAATGAGGATCGGGTAGGTGTGGGAATATTTATTCCAACTATGAAAAAAGAGAAAATGCTGAGAATTAATGGTAACATCTGTATAATGAATGCAGAGTTGATTGGGATTATGGAAGGAATTAAGTTGGCAATGAATGAAGGGAGGAGGAGAGTAGTTATATTCTCCGACTCCCAGAGCGGAATGGATTTAATTAACAGGGGTGGGGGTACTCAAGGCAATGTGTATGTTGAAATGATATATGAATACCTTCAATCTTGTGGGAGCGAGGTGATCATTCAATGGATACCTTCGCATCTACAGATTGAGGGTAATGAAAGAGCTGATATGCTTGCGAAAAGGGGTTGTATGCTTGAGGAAGAAACTGAATATGAATTTATGGATGCAAGAGATGTACTTCGTGAATTTCAGGGGAATCTGTGGAGAAAATGGGAGAGAGAATTTGTTGAAAAGTGTCGTGTGAAAGGCAAGAAGTACTTTGAATGGTGCAAAGCTCCTTTGAGTAAACCTTTCTTTAAGGAGCTCAAAGGGAACACTGCAATGATACGAACGATGGAACGAGTGAGATTGAATCATGGAAATTGGAAAGAAAGTCTAAAGAAACGTCATTTGATTGAGGATGATTTATGTGAAAGATGTTTGATTGTGGAGGACATTGAACATTTAATTCTGCACTGTCCTAATTTTACTCAGAGTAGAAGAATGTTCGATGTCCTTATGAGTGCAAGGAATTTGAATGATTTATTACGAATGGGAACAAATGGGTATAAGGAGATGTATGAATTTATTAAAATGAATGGGATAATAGTATGAAAGAGGATCGATGAATGAAAGTTGAATAAGAGGAAAAATAAAAAAAATAAAATTTTGTATATAAATTGTAAATTTTGAAATCGGGCCATATGGCTCCTATTTTTGGGGCTAGTGCAAATAAAAAAAAAAAAAAAAAATTATCAAACGATATATACTTTTTCTGTCGGTCGACAAACACGAAATAACGATTAATTTTTTGTCAATTTATACCGATTCAATTCATAACAAAATATGTCTGACGACGACGAAAAAAACGTTCACAAAACAAACAGCGGTGAAATAGCACGAGTGTCTATTAAAGTGCCACCATTTTGGGTGGAGTGCCCCGAAATTTGGTTTGCCCAAGTAGAGGCGCAATTCGAGACATGCAAAGTGACGAGTGATGCTACGAAATTTAACATAATCGTGGGCGGTGTCGAAAGCCACGTATTAGCGCAGGTATCGGAGGCCATATTAAATCCACCTGCTCAAGGAAAATACGACAATTTTAAAAAATGTGTTTTGGAGGTATATAGTGTCTCCGAGCAACGAATAATGCGAAAACTCTTATTAGGTGCCGAACTGGGTGATCGGAAACCTTCACACCTTTTGAACGAGTTAACGAAGCTGGCTGGCGCAAAAATCGGTGAAGATTTTCTTCGAAGCATCAGGCTGGAACGACTTCCACCACAAATACGAGCGATTTTGTCAACGAGTGAGGTTACACTTAAAACAATGGCGACATTAGCAGATCGAACCATGGACGCAGCTGGTTCCTCTACCGTTTTTATGGTCAATGAAGAAGCGCCGCCGTCAAATGCGACGATTCAAGTGGAAAAACTGACACAGATGGTAAGCAATATCGAGAGACGAATCGAGATGATGAACTTACATTACCGGCAACAACGGGCCAGATCACGAGGCCGATCACAAAATCGTCAGCAATCGCGTAGTCAATCACGAACGCCTAGCCAGGATGAATTATGTTGGTACAGCAAAATGTCATCGAGAGCCTTGTACTAAAAAACAGGCGCCTAACGTAACCATTCCAAAAAACAAATAGGCCAGTCGCCTAATACAGGCGACGCGGGTCATACAATAGCGCGACTTATCGCTATTGATAATTTAACAAAGTCGAAATTCTTAGTTGACACAGGCGCGGATGTTTCAGTGCTTCCGCCTACGATCAGCGAACGGCAAAAACTATTTGCAGCTAACGGTAGCGAAATTAAAACATATGACACCAAACGTCTGACTCTCTCATTGGGTCTACGAAGAAGTTTCACCTGGGATTTCATTATAGCAGACGTTACTACATCGATCATCTGAGCTGATTTTTTACGCCATTTCGAACTCTTGGTGGACATCAAAAACGGTCAGCTGATCGACAGCCTGACCAAATTGTCAGTCAAGGCAGTTCAACAAAAGACAGGTGAGCAAACTTTGAAAACCTATGATATTAATTCCGAGTTTGCAGATTTATTGCACGAATTCCGCGACGTAACTGTCTTCACGAATACTAAGGAAGGCAAAGTTAGTACGACGACTCACCACATCACAACGACAGGTCAGCCGGTCTACGCGCATACCATAGCTCATAAATTGGAACCTATCCATAACATTCATGCTTTGACATGACCATCCCGCAGCTCGGACATTAACCCTAACTAGCACTTATAGGAAATACTTCAAAGACAATTAACAGCCATTTAATCCCCATCAACCACCCTTCAGGAGTTAAATCAATATCTTGTGCAAATTTGAAAACCAAATAATTGTTCAAGATCACATTAGACGTTTAGTTTCAAACAAGAGCCGTCGTTGTGAAACTGTAATTGGTAATTCGTAGTTGCAATGTATGTATATTGTTCTAATACAACACCTAAATATGTAGTTAGAATTGAATATTAATTTTTGTTTCAAAAGTTATAGTGAAAACAACGTTGGTGCATTAATTTTGCGGACCAATGTATTTAAAAAATAAAATATTAATAAATTTTGCATCATTTTCACTATGCGTCACTGTATATTGGGTGAGCTACTGTACAGAATATGTAGTACGTAACCATAATAATTAAAGATAACTTGCTATAAAAACCTTGAATTTTCCTTCCCTTATACTTCGACCGTCACTGAAACATTCATTGGTAAACAAATAGTTACAAATACACAATTCGCATTCTCGGTTCTCGCCTTTGCGACACAGCGACAGTCACACAGTCGTCTTGTGTTTATATTTAACCAGCTGATTATGTGTAATTTAAATAAATTTTCGTTTTATTAAAATAAATTAAATATAAATGAAATATAATTGAATTTCGGCTAGGTCATAACACTATAGTGTTTTAAAATGTCGCAACTTTTAATATTTATGATAATTGTTGTTTGCTTAATCCGCAATGGCCATCTGGATTGTGGATGCAATAAAATGAAAAGAGATTCAGTTCTGACTGAATCTGATATTAAGCCAGATGAGGCTGACGAAAAAATAACTGAAAATGATGATATGGCTTTAATTGAGGGTGGAAAATGTTGGATTGGAACAGATGTACCAGTATTTACGGCAGATAATGAGTCGCCGGAAAAAGAAGTTAATCTACCGAAATTCTATCTGGACAAGTATGAAGTATCCAATGGAAAGTTTAGTAAATTTGTTGAAGCGACTGGATATGAAACGGAGGCTGAAAAATTTGGTGACAGTTTTATATTTAAGCAGCACCTAAGCGATGAGCTCCGTAAAGAGTTTGAAGATTTTCGTGTCGTCAAGGCAGAGTGGTGGTATAAAGTAAAAGGTGCTTCGTGGAAGCATCCTATCGGGCCGGCTTCTGATATAGTGGGAAAAGAAAATTTCCCAGTGATTCATGTCTCATGGAATGATGCCGTGGCATACTGTAAATGGCAACAAAAACGATTGCCTAGCGAAGCTGAATGGGAAACAGCGTGTCGTGGCGGTAAACGTGGTAAATTATTTCCTTGGGGTAATAAATTTATGCCCAAAAAAGAACACTGGTATGTACACTGCTTATCACTAAACCAGTTTCGATTTATGAATAAAATTATTCAAGTGGATCGCAATGAAATGATTTTTTTTAACCCCTACACATTAGGATGAACATCTGGCAAGGAGAATTTCCTGACGGCAATCTGGGTGAGGATGGTTATCCATTTTTATGTCCTGTAGATCGTTATCGCCAAAACGAATATGATCTGTATAACATTGTAGGAAATGTTTGGGAATGGACGGCTGACTTGTGGAGTGCACGTGATAAAGGTAAACCAAATCCAAATCGAGTGCGCAAAGGTGGTTCTTACTTGTGCCACGAATCATATTGCTATCGATACCGCTGTGCAGCCAGATCACAAAATACCGAAGATAGCTCAGCTGATAATTTAGGTTTTCGATGTGCCAAAGATTTTGAATCCATGTCAGCTATAAAACGGGAAGAACTCTAATTATTTTACAAATTATGCACAATTCTTGTACTTAACTCTCATTAGTCATAGTCACAATAAATATAAATGTTTTAATTTTTGTAATTTTAATTTATTTAATGATATCCCCTGTACAGTATATGTATAATAATAATAATGTTTGTAATGATGATAAAGTAAATTGAATTCATGAACAAAAAATATGGTCGCCATGGTCTTTGTGTCACGTTTTTGCTGATTGCATTAACGGCCAAGTAATTACATCAGTCTTAATTTAAAATTTTTCTTTTCATTTATTTTACATTTATATAAATTTTTGATTTATTAACTAGACTCTAGGACTAGGCACAAAAATCTTTGATTAATTCAAGAGAGATTGGAAAGGGTCGACCATAAATTTGTGCCACCACGGTTAAACCGGAAAAGGACATAGTATGTACATACGTTAAAATTCAAAAAAAAAAAAAAAATAATCAAGACAAAATTAGAGCTCGATTAAAATAAAATAAACTCCAACAATCATAAAATACTGGAAATGCGAGGTCGAATAAATTTGTACATGCCAAAAGTGATCAAGCCGAGTGTGCCGTATTTTATCGTAAATTTAACAATTCGGTTACTTCGACTCGCTGGCGGTATTATAGAAATTTGTGGTATTTGAGATGGATTCACTTTGCCCCAAAGATTTTTGATTCCCACAGTGTGACCAATGCCAACCACCCCTACTACATTTACCGGGTTCATAAATCGGGCATCCGGCTGTGCAGCCACCTGAAGTGAATGACATAAATACATGTCGCGCTCTTTAACGAATACATCACCGAGCGCTGGATATTCACCAGACATTTCACGCATTAATTCTTCGAGTAAATCTTTTTGTTTGCATCGCTCGATTTCTTCTTTGCTGATGGTCTCGTTCGACGTGACCAAACGCCATAAAAGCTTGAACGATTGCCAAAATGATAATCCGTGCAAAGCACGTTGAACTGTGATATTAATTGGACGATCGCCCAACTGAACGACACAATTACGGAGCTTTTTGGCTTCTTCTACGGCGCGTCGGAATTCACCACCAGGCGCGATTCCTAATTCTTTTGTAATTTTGGCACTCATATTCAGAAGAAGTATATAGAAAACACCGTTAATAACGCCACTGCTGTGTATAATATTTCGAACCTTTGTCATATTCATATCGCGAGCCTCCTCCAAAAGAGTTTTTTCATCATGCTTAAGGATATGTATACGGGCCGGACATAACTCCACCATTATAACATCGGGCTGCACGTTTCGAATCACCAACGAAACATCGTCTTGTGATTGTTCACTAAAATGAGCAGTGCCTACCAAATACACTTTACTTCCAAGTGGTGTACGTAGCAGAGTCACCGTATCGGGTAAGTTATTATCAAATTCTTCTACACTGTCGAATATTTTGATTTGTTTTTTTTGTGTGACCTCCTTTTCGGTTACCAAATCAGTTTTTGTTGTAGAACTTGCTGGTTCAGATGATAAGCTCGACACACTTGGCGTATCATTTTTAGATGTTTCACCCATCGCCCGATCCTCTTCATCACTACTTATGATAATCACTTCATCGCCAGTATCGGCTAAATTCACCAGAACACTTTGCTTATTTGCGAGTGCAGTATCTTTTGGCGCAGGGTTATCAATAAAGATCATTGACGAATCGTTTGATTTTAAGCTATCGAGAAATATCTCTGTTGCAGTTTTTACATTTTCATTGCTAATATTTCTGGAATGATCGGTGTTAAGTGTCGGTGCTAATGTTTCATTATCATTGAATGTTAGATCTTTTGACATATTTGCGATATCTGTGAAATGATTTTAAAAAATGGTGGATTTGGAACTGTGATACATTAATTTTTTGAGCTGTTCAATAGGTACCGATAACATACCTGAATCATTAACAGCTGAAGACGTAGTCGTTAAGAAATTGTCTATGGCTGAGTTATAAATGGTTGCGTCTTCTACTCCTGATCCTGAGGTATTCAACGGGTAACCACTATCCATAATCTATTATTGTAATAAATTTACAAATAATCATTTACATTACAACTGGAAAAGTGAAAGTCCCACGTATCAATATCATGCAAAACATACAAAAAAAAAAACGAAAATGTCATTTTGACGGAAACATAACCTAACATTTCTTTTATGTAACTTACCAATTTATTTGCTTATTGAATATTTTAATATTTTTGATGAATTTAAAATTTAGATTTTCTCCACATTTGAATTAAACTTATAAATAATAATTTATCTTGATTGTTTTAAATTGATTTTCCTTTTGAGTACATTGAATTTGAAACGAGAAATTTTGGATCATTACGTTGACAGCACTGAATGGCGACATGAATTTTGCGATAATTTTATAGCACAAAATATAGTGATGGAAGGAAGTATCTTATGACGAAGTATGCTTTTTTATGATTCCGAGCAAGTAAAGTTTAAATAAATTAAAAACAAAAATTTTACTAAACCTATTTGTAATTAATTTAGGTACTAGTTAAAATGTACCGAACGTAAAGTTGTGTATTTAAAAAATAAATACTTCTACGTGTGATAGCCTTTATTCGGTGTAAACAAATCCCAATTTTACCAACATAAAATTTTGACAAGCATGTGTTTGATTGTTTTTGTATATTGCTCTCGGATCCCAATTATTGGAGATCATATTTAAATAAAAATATTAAAAATAGGTAATTAAAAATTCGATAAATGATAGCCAAAGATGACTCAATTGAATAGTTCTAAATGTATATTTTTCAGAAATAAACTATGGCGTCAGACAATTCAGATTCCGACGACTCGCTGAACGTGTTTCAATTGACTGATAACATTAAAACGGAAGAGAACTCACAACGGAGTCCGGCACCAAGTACCAGTTCATCAGAAGAAAGTAATACGTCGATTATTCAAATTAAAAAGGAAGAAAACTCACAACAGAGTTCGGCAGCAAGCACCAGTTCATCAGAAGAAAATAATACGTCGATTATTCAATCTCCAGCGATAAAAGTCTCCCGCAACAGTGATAGTACACTAACTGATAACATTAAAAAGAAAAAAAACTCACAAATTAAACGGAGTCCGGTATCAAGTACTAGTTCATTAGAAGAAAATAATACGTCGATTATTCAATCACCAGCGAAAAAAGTCTCCCTCAACAGCGACAGTAAACTACCGCTGAATTTAGAGCATTACCTATCAAAATATAAAGGTCAATTTATTCCGCAAACTGGAGTAGCTAAAGCACTTGACGAGATCGAATCAGACGAAGAAGTATTCATAGTTCAAGCATCGAAAGATTTTAATTTAAAAGAATTTGTTGGTAATAAACTTAACATCAAAAAAACGAATAATTTTGAAACTAGCGATGGCCTAACATTGGAATATTATGTTCAAAATTATACTAAAAAACCAAACCTCACATCAATCTGCGGCGAAAAAAGTAACAGTGCAATGAAAGTGAATACTATTAACCCAAGCGGTAAAATAATTATACGAGAGAAATTGTTCACCGATGAAACTGAGGGATTGGGCGCACTTGATGTGAAATTACCGAAAAAAGTACCATTCCCGCGAGATCTTAAAATTAGACATCCCCTGTTTGGCGCTTTCTACGAGGACAAAATTAATTTATCGAATAAAATTATAAAACAGTTACAATCACCGCGAAAAACGAAAAAAATTAAAATTAAAACTAAGCATTCGATTGAGAGGCCTATTAAAATGGAGCACTTCGATTTTGAGGAATCGGCAGAGGAAACACCGACAAAGAAACATAAAAAAAGCAAAAAAATGAAACTAGAACAAGAAGTAACAGTCGCAAGTGATATGGTAGATAATATTATCGAAAGCATAATAGGGGAGTCGCCCAAGAAGAAGAAGAAAGTAAAAGTAGAGAAATTTGATGATGATAATGATTTGAGTTGGTTAACTAATATTTGAAAATTAAATAAAAAACGAATTTTGAATGAATTTGAGTTTTATTTCTCTGCTGGCCCTATATAGGTTTTGATCAGGTATAGTGTTCAACGGAATATCTTAATTCTTTATCCATAATGTCCGTAGCGTAATTTGAATGAACGAAATTACAATCCCGAAAACATAAATTATTACTCCGTAGGGATGCGCAGATTAGAGATGAGGAATTGTTAGAAATATTAAAAAATAACAATACATATAAATAACAAGTCCATTCGAACCTTTGAATTTCAGGAAAATCGCCTTCACGTCACTTCACAATCAGGCTCATTTGGCCTTCGTTAAGTAAAGGATGCAAGATACATGGGACAAAGTTGCATTAGTTGTTAAAAGTTGAAAGTCTCTAAATCTCAGTCGTTTCTCAGAAGTGCACCTACCTTATTGCATCACGTTGATAGACAGGCAGGTGCACACGTTGGGTCGAAGCCATTCCAGTTCCAAACATAGTTGAATAAACAGTAGCAAAAGTAATGTCTCGGTATGGATTGCTAGATTCGGTGTACCAGAATTCATCGTGAAAGATCAGGGATACAGCTATTCGCAGAATTGTCAGTTTTATTAGGATTCGAGAGAAAAATGCAAAAGTTCTATACGCATATCTGGTCAATTCCTAGATGCAACCAAAGCCGGGATACCTCAAACAGAATTTGTGAAAACACTAAAAAATCGTTTTTACGTAATTTCACCAAAACCAGCCTCAAGACATTGTCAGGATGAAGTCTTTGTGAGTAAGGAGTTAATTTCATGCAATCACGGGTAACGACGCATCACAACTTCCGCGCTACGTTACAAGTTGTGAAGGTTTAACTCTCCTGATTTACCTGTAGTTGAGTATAACCTGGAAAGCGCGGGAAAATTACTTGTGTATGGTAAAAAAAGTTTTTTGTTAGTTAGTGAGTCGATGGCTGATGATCGTGATAATCAATCGTGGTAGAAAACCTATTATTTAAAAAAATAAAATAAAACAAACTTTTTGTTTGGTAGTGAACGGTGGATTTGATTTTTGATCAGTCCATGCAGAATAATAAATATTGTTGAGTGCAATAAACGTAAAGAAAATATTTTTTTTTTTCATTCTTGAATGAATTATTTTGTTTCTTACGAACGTGAATATAAAAGTAAAAACATTAAACGTGACTATAAGATAAACATTACATATCTTATTTATAACGTGAAATAATTAATTTCTCGTTGAATCAATAACGGTTCACGGTTTCTCGTGCGATAAGAACCGTATAATTATGTTCTAGATATTTCCTCTTAGGACAAGAACCATAAAAGACTCAAAAAAATCTTGTGCGTGGCAGATAGCGTGATTCGTATGCTGTCGGTTGAGAATATGTGTTAGAAAAAAAAAAATTAAATTGTGCTAATAGTTATGCATTTTCGGATGTATTACTTAAAAGTTTTGATTAGTACAAATTATTCTAGTTCTTAAAATATATTAGTCAATGTATAAAACTAAATTATAATTAAACTAATAGCAAATCTATAGAAAAGATCATTGCATACTTTAATCTGGTGTTAAATGCTAACGCTATTATTGTGATGAAAAGAAGTGAAAATAATACCAACCAACAGTTAAACTCATAAAAAAATTAAACAAACAAATTAAAAATTAATGTTAAACTTTATAATAATGTGAAATAGTTAAATTTTAAATAGTGAACTTATAAAAATAAAAATATCGATGATATCGATGATGACTTTGTGTGCTCATGTTAAATTTGAATTGGCACAGGGTCATGCAATCTGAGTGAACAATAATGTTAAGTGATTATATAAATTACCGTGTATAAAACAGTATTAACATTCTTGAGTGCAACAAATCTTAATCATCTGTGTGTACATAAATAAATAATCATAAAAAAAAGAACAATGCGAACAATTTGTCAAACGACGAAAACAGAATGATTCGATGGCCACGAATATTCATATTAAGGTAAGATTTTTTTTATATACTTTATTAAATTTAAATCTTTATATTTTTAGTATTAATTATATTTCTTTTTATTACCTAAATGGGTTAGTTTGAAAAAAAAAGAAAAAATATCGTGAAATTAGATTATAAACTTAAGTGATTGATGGTTTATACTAATAATAATTACTTAGGCGTTTCTTTATTATTCATTTAATTTTATCAATAATTCACTTCGTGAGATCGTCCTGGATGGTTAGTATTTACCGATTGTTCTGATGACTGGAAGGCAAAGGACCAACGATATCGAGGAAAATCTTTTGAAATGGAAAATTAGATGTAGTAGTGATCTTCATAGGTACCCTAGTTAGCTTAGATATCTTATGTCGTTGGCAATAATCACAAGACTTGATGTAGGTTTCAATTTGACGGAACATCTTTGGAAAATAATAATACTTGCGTAAGCGTCGATAAGTGCGTAATATTCCTTGGTGTCCACCCAAAGGAGTATTGTGGAATTCTTGAATTAATTTTGTTTGCTCATTAGGGTCAGAGATATCGATTAAAGTATTTGAAGTTTCATTTGAATTTGATAATGGATTTGGGTCTACTATGGATTGATTAGTATTACAAGCTTGTTTGACGGAGTTAGAAGAAGAATTAGTAATCGATTCAGCTGAGTTATTGCCTGAGTTCGCAAGGGTTCTTGATTTAGATCGTGTAATCATATTCACGTCTTCGACTATGGATGCTGTTGGATTAGTTGTGGGAATTGGAAAGTTTGATAAAAAGTTTCCGGCTGTGCTGTCTGTCGATACAGTGTTATGTTTTATACTTCTTAATAAAACAGTATGTTATTATAAATGTTATTTTATATTTATTATTTAATAAACTATTTGTACATCTCCATGATGTTCCATCTATGATGGTTGTTCTTTACATACCCTGCTTATGTGCGTTTTTCTGTCACTTCGATGTGGTGTTGTCGCATCCATAAGCGAGGTGTGTTTACATGTATTTCTTTATGTTATGTTTACATATACAACAAGGCATTGAACGCACTGTATTATAAGCGATATCTGCATTAATAGTTGAACTGGAAACGGAATTTTTAGGTTCTTGAAACTGTTATTGTGAGTATGATTTACGTTAGGTTCGGAGCATTGGAAAGATGGAAGGATTGGCAAAATTGGAAGGATTAAATTAAAAATCTGAAACTAAAGAGGTTGGACTTGGCGAATTTATAGCGATACGACTCGCATCTGCGTTTCGATTCAAAGATCCTGCTTTATGAGAAATTTCGAAGTCGTATTCATCCAGTAGCAATCTCCATCGAATTAGTCGCGATGATGGATTATTAATACTATTTAACCATACCAGGGGTTTGTGGTCGGTGATGATTTTAAATTTTCTGCCGTATAGGTATGGACGAAAAAGGGTGAACTGACCAGAAAATTAACAGTAACTCTTTCTCTATAACTGAGTAATTTTTCTCTGCCTTATTGAGGATCCGACTAGCATACGCTATTGGGAGATCACCGGGAGGATATAACTGGGATAAGACGGAACCAATTGCGAAGTCACTTGCATCAGAAGTTATAGTAAATTCTCGTTCGAAATCAGGAAATTGTAGAATTGGAGGAACAACTATAAAATTTTTTAAGATATTAAAAGCTTCGTCACAAAACGGTGTCCATTCGAAGGCTACATCTTTCTTTAAGAGGTTGTTTAATGGTTTAGCAATTTTTGCAAATTCCTTAATAAAGCGTCGGTAGTAACCAATGAAGCCCAAAAATGATTTGATGTATCGAGGATTTTTCGGTTTGGGATAATCTACTACTGCACTTATCTTTAATGGATCTGCTTTAATTCCTTCACGGGTAATTAAATGTCCTAGATAAGTTATCTCCTTTCGAAGAAACTGGCACTTATCTGGATTGATTTTCAAATTGTATGAACGCAAAGAATCGAACACGGCACGAAGTTTTGATTATGGTCACTTAAATTGGATGCATATATGACAACGTCATCCAAATAGACGAAGCACTTAAGACCGTTAAGACCCGATAGAACTGTGTTCATGAGATGCTGAAACGTTGCCGGAGCACCTTTTAGACCAAAAGGCATTCGTTTGAAGTGGCAGTGACCGAAAGTAGTACTGAATGCAGTCTATTCCTTGTCGGAATCTTTCATTTTAACCTTATGGTAACCATTAGTCAAATCGACGGTGCTGAAGTAGAACGAACGGCCCAACTGATCAAGAATCTTATGGATGTTTGGTAACGGGAATACTCTATCGAGAGTGATATTATTGAGACGGCGGAAGTCGACGACCACTCTCCATTTTCGTTGCTTATCATTACTCCGTTTGGGTTCTGCAAGAAGTGGAAAATTCCAAGGGCTGTCACTTGATTCAATGATATCATTTTTTAACATTTCTTCTACATGTTTATTGATTTCGGCCTTAGTCGACTCGGGTAATCTGTCGGGACGTTGATAAATGGGTACCGAATTTGGTAACAATGGAATAGAATGAGTTGCAATATTTGAGGCGGTTAAAATATCACCATCTAAATGGAAAATATCATTGTATTCTCTACAGATCGATAAAATGGACGATGCTTCTTCTGAGTTAAGATCTTTTAGTTGGAGTTTGGTTTTCAGAGTTTGTAATCGGTTTTCTACTGGATTGATCCACGAGTTGAATTTAAAAATGTCATAATAAGATAAATTATCTAAAGTGAAATCGTTAATATCTATTTCAACTGGAAAGTCATTCGAATTAACTAATGCTATTGTGGCTAAATCGCCTTTTACTTGAATTAGAGAGTTTCCAACAAATACTCCGTTACTAATTTCTTTGGATAGGCACAAGTATTCTTTAGAGTTGGCATTGTCTGTATTATTAACAAAGATGGAAGTAATTTTTTCACTTCGAGCCCGAATAGAGATTTTAGAAAGTGCAGATACAAAATCCAGAATAACAGTGCACTCTTCCAATGGAATTTCAAGAGTTTTGTTTTCAAAATCAATCTTACAACTAAATCTTTCTAAACAGTCCTTACCAAGGATTCCGCTACAAGGAATTGGAAATGAATTGTCGACAACATGGAAAATATGCGGAAACTGGAAAGCTTCGGAAATGATTATGGTACTGGGCAAGGAACCAATGGTTTTAGTAAGTCCGGTTGTGGCACCTTTGATTTGACAAATGTTGGAACTTATGGGAACGAAATTTGGATTGATTCATTCATTTTTTACGAGACTAATATCAGCTCCCGTATCAACGAGGAAATGTGAAAGATTGGAACTACCGCTATCGAGACATAACTTGACATAAACTTTATTCTTCGAAATATCAGAGACAAAAAATACTTCGACCAAATTTTGCGAAATCGAATTGGGCGATATTGTAGATTTTTTATCGTAGGGTTTGGTACGTGAATGGTTTATTGAGCACTCCTCTGATGGGTCTGGACTCGATGTGGAGCGCCTTTGCTGGATAATTCGAGTCCCGACAAGTTTGTCGATGGTAGATGATTTATTGAATAGGATGAACTAGAATTCGAATAATTAGCGTTGGTTGTGTTGGGCTCGGAATTAGCTCTTCTTGCGTCTGCAAACTTCTTTTTGCGGCACTCACTTATGTGATGTCCGGGATGCTTGCAGTAAGCGCAAGTTACTGATAAGTGATTCACTGAGCTAACCCTCGGTGCATATCTAGCTTGGTTAAAAGAATAATTACCACTCTTGGCGGAGCTACTCGAAAAATTTGTTGTACCCTGATATTTGGAATGGCAGTCTCGTGAAATATGACCTTCTTACAAATATGACAAATAATATTAGATCTAGGTACATGTGCTAATGGAACTGACTTCCTAGATTTAGTAATGAGTTCTTCTTCTAAAGCTTTTGATATTGCTTCATTAAGAGTTTGAAATCTATATGCCTTAATGATGAGCTTGAGATCATCTCTCAAACCTTCTTGGAAAGCACGAAGAGCGGTTTTACTATTCATGTCTATTCAGTGCTGCCAGATTATTTTTTATAAAATCTTTTTAATTTAAAAAAATAATCTTTTTTTGGGTCAATAAATCTTTTTTAATTTTTTTTCTATTAATTTAAAAGAAAGTACGCTCCACGTTCGCCGTTACCGCAGGAATCATTAAAATGGCCATATTAGTTCGCTTCAAATTAGGAAAACATAAACTGCATCGAACCATTTAAAATTCAAAAATCGTTCAGTTTTAATTCTGAAAAATTGAACAATTTAATTTGCCAATCCAACGTCGGAAATTTGGAAGTAATCCTGATAAATGATGTTAGGAGAAAAAACAAATGATTTTTTTTGTTTTCAAAAGAAATTTTGAACAACTTAGGTTTTTTTATATAATATGCAAGAAAATCTAAAGCCTGTTATCATTTGTCCCCAAAATTAATTTTATTAATTAGGTGATTACATATGGTAACTTCAAGTAAACCTGTTGACAGTGGAATCGAAACTCTACTTCACCGTTTGATGATAGTAAAAGGGTGGTTATTTGGATTTCCTATTTGTGTAATAATGAACCATATATTTAGAAAACGTATTACATATTTCTTAAAACATATGGAAAAGCTTGCTGTTATAAAAAACTGATTTTAGATACACTCAAATTAATTTTTAAAAAAATCTTTTTATTTTGAAGAAAACCTTTTTATCTTTTTCACTGGCAAAAAATCTTTTAAAAAAAGATAAATCTTACGATCTGGCAGCACTGATTATAACATCAATTTTGTTCTCGTCTTTCCCTTCGGCACTAACTGTATTTAAATCTGATAATAATCTTTCGACGCGATTGGCGTAAACTTGAACTTCCTCACCTCTAGACTGTGACACTTGAATCAGCTGAACTTGAATGGATTCCAAAGACCGTTTTTCATCGAATTGTTTCTTAAGTTCGATCTTTAAATCAGACCAATCATCAAAAGTCTGATATTTTATAATATCATAAGCTTTTCCTGATAAACGAGAAGGAATTAATGTCATAAAAAGTGGCTGTTGGTCGGTTGGTAGGGGATTGTATATGATTTCGCAACAATTATTAAATTTGTGTAAGTTTGCTGAACTTCCGTCGAATTCAGGTATTATTTTTAAAGCAAGGTCCACATTAAGTTTTCCCATCTCGTCAGGAATAATTTCCGGAAATTCGTCAGGGAATCCCAAAAAATCACTTTGATCCAGGGTGTAATCCTCCACCTGGAATTTAGTTTCGATGTTAGGGTCAGAGCTCGGGCTACCAGTGTTTAATTCACTAATGTTTGAAACTGATGAGAACTTAACTAAATCACTCATTCAAAAATTCACGAATAATTAAATAATGTGCAAGTTTATGCATACTTAATTAAACACGCATGCGAACACAACAGAAAAATTTTCAGAATAAATATATACCCGAAGTAAAATTAAAATTTTTGACTTAAAATTAATATGATTATTGAAGCTAAACAGAATTAAATAATAAAGAATTGGAGGAAAAATTACATGCGTCTATCTAATAAATTTTCACTCGTTTATCCAAGTTACTTCAAATGAGAATACCGATCATTGACGACTCATAACCTTGTCATGGATCTCTGTTGATCTCCATGTTGCAACAATTATAATGCAAAACAATTCAATTTAAATAAATAAAAAAATGAAAGCAATTAAATAATTTAAATTGCATAGTTGGGTTGATTTTCTTATTCGCTGATGTAATTTCTGACGGATACAACGGCTAACTGATGTAACGGCTGACTGATGTAACGGCTGTCTGTTGTAACGGCTAACTGATATAATAACCGGCTGATTTAACTGCTAACTGATGCAACGGCTAGCGGTTTTTTTTTTCTTAATGGGTAAACTTCTTAATGTAATTGTGCTCCATTATTTCCATGCCGCGGTAAGTTGATACTAACCTCTCTTTCCCATTTTCGTAAGTAATTGTTCCCTAATATGGTCTAGCATGCATACATTTAACCTCGGAAATCCCCACGCCCCACCTGAGCTCTAGCCGGTCTAGGATGACCATACCGAGGCTCTGAATATATGGACAACTTTTTCAGTAACAATCGCGACCTTAGAACCATACTGTGGTATCTGATGACAGTATAGTTTGGAGAAATCCAAATTCAAAATTCAAAATCTCATAACTTTTTTACGTTACAGCCATTACAAAAAAACAAATATGGTTGTCGATTTATAATAGAATTATAGATCTAATTTTCTAACAAAGATTATTTCATAAAGTATCAATGATAGTCAATTTGAAGATACACTTTTGTTACTGAATCATAACTACATTATTAAACTAATAACACAATTCTAACTGACACATACAATTTTGTTACACAGTACTATACATTTTTCAAAATAATCTTCAGATACAACGTTTTACTTACAAACAATTAATTAAAAATACTATTTTTTTCAAAAAAATATAAAATTTATTTATTTATCAAGTTTTAAATTAAAAATAAATAATAAAACGTTTAAAATAATTCAGTCTTCATCACAAAATTAATCATTTTTAAGGTACACTACATTTTAGCATTTTACTTCCGATTTTTTGGACGTTTATTTGGGGCTGCTGCTTTTAGTTGAATTGTAGTGGGGATGGTGGAAATATTTAGTTCATCAGGCCCATTCAATTTTAAAATTACTTCGTTACTTGGCGACATATATTGGAACATGACCTGAATGTGCTGTTTCTTTGTGTCTGACAATTCAGCCTTTTTCTTCAGTGGAAGTAGTTCAGTTGTAAGCAAAACAATATCCGATTTTTTAGTTTTTCTTTCTGTACGCCGTATACTTTGAGAAATTAACTCAAACTGTTTGTAGACTAGAGAATATTCGATTTGATACTGCTGTCGAGTAAATTTCAGCAATTTTAATTTCGTAAAAGGAACTTTTGAAAAATCTAGAACCATTTTTCCGAAAGAACCGAAATCCATAAAATTGGTTGTATTTATTTGCATAATTATGAGGGGCCCCATTGGCGAAAAATACTCATTTACGGCGAAAACTTTTTCAATACAGCTGTGAATGTTGTCCACTTCCTGTATTACACCATGTCCAGCAACAGAATACTTTATGCAGATAGAATTGATTTGTGGATGATGGTTCATTATACTTAAAATGGCTGTTGACATGATGGAGTTTTTGTTTTGCGGCACACACGAATCACTCCATGTAATTAAATCAGTGATATCGGTATTGTCTTCAAAAACTCTATTTAAAATTTTTTCCAGTGCTGATGACAGATCATTTCCGCTTCGGTCCAAATACAACAATAAGTTTTTTTGCACTCGACAGGTGGGCCGTCAAATTGTAAATATTCAGCTTTGAGTAGTAAAACATTGGTCCAATTTCAGCTCTAGGACAGTTTAGCACGTTTTGAAGATCGAAGCTGAGAATCGGAATACCACCCTGTTTATCACAAGCCTTCGATTCCCTCATTTCTAATTTTAACTTATAGTGATTTTCTTTTTCTGCAATCATCAAATCAGTCATCAAATTTTCTCTTTCTGCGACCTTATATTTTTCACACACACCACATCTATCTGATTTTGGACGTTGAAAATCGATGTCAAATCTTGTACAAAATATATTTTTGTAGAAGCTTTCTTTCACGGGATCACTAGCACACTCGTTGTATAATTCATACATCTTGGCTATATTAAGATTGGGCTCTAAATATTGTCGACTCGTCTTTGCCCGGCAATAATGTGACTCGTTTCTTGGGAAAGAGTTAATATGTGTAATAACTTCGTCGATTTTTTCCTGTGGTATTTTTTTGACTTTTTTTCGTACCCGTGTAAAATTGTTTGCATACGACATGACGAATACCGGCTACATCCATATAATAGCAAAAGCTATAAGTTCGGCGGGACTGATCTTTACTTGTGGGTTTTCTCCCCGTGAAATTACAAGCTGTGGTTTTCAAAATAAAATCTCGTTGCGAACATGAGTATTTGCAACTCCGTAGACAATCCTTTTTATTTATTATTTTCCTAGCCGGCTTAATATTGCCACGAGCGCTGACATATTCTTCTCCAGATTGACATTTTTTCTTTCTTATTGCACTTTTCCACATTATCGGATTTCGTTTTCTTTTACGAGTTTTCTTTTGGTGGGCGCTGTTCTGTATCTGTAACACTTTGTTTCAACTCAATTTCACTGTTAAGTTGTGTAATATTTCTAGGTGATAATGATTGCGTTGGTCTAGAAAAACTCGAATTATCTTGAATACTGGCTTTCTCTATTACAACATTCTCTGATATACAGAACTCATTTTCCCATAAATAATTACCATCGTTATTATTATTCTGATTTTCTGGCACGTATACCAAAATTTCTGATTCAGACATTGCTTTTGTTTATCTAAAATTTAATTCCTACCAATTAAAATCAATATAAGTATATAATATAAAGAAAATAACAAACTTACCGCGAAAATTTCACATCCATACGGCAAGAGCACCATAATTGAACTGTCAAGCGAATTTGTAGCGATACAAAACTCTATCTGCTTTTATAGATGAAAGAAAGAGAAAAACAAAGTGGTTTCTACTTGTTTTAAAATTACAAAATTGTATCTACAATAATACGGAATCGCAAAAGTCTATCTGGTAGGCTTACAACATTTTTTCATATTCTATTTTGGAAACGAAAAGAGATAGCATAATTTTGAGTACAAAATCGGAAAGAGTGCGAGCTAATTAGTAGACCCACATATATAACTCAAATTTGTAAAAAATGTTAGTTACAACAGTATAGTTCGAAGGTCGCGATACTGGCATTCCTTGTTATCGATTTTACTCGGGAACCACTCATGCCACACCACAGTTGTTACACACGTTTTTTTAAGGACGGAAGCATTACGTAAGGCGTTCCAACCACCTAAAACTGGTCCATATCAAGTGATACAACGATCCGAATTTTTTTTCGATGAATACTGACATCGATGGGAACATTGATACAGACTCGTCTTTAAATGAAATAGTCCATGTCTGAGGAAAATAAAAAAAATATTTCGAGATGGAACAGTGTTAGATACTCTCAGATACTTTATTTATAATGTGTGGCTTCAAAACAAAAACAAAATTCCCGATGTTATAAATGACTTAATATTTTTTAATGAACGAGTAATCGTACCAAAATATTTTAATACCAAGTATGTTAAAATTGTTGCACGCAAAGACGAAATCTAGAGCAAGAACGTTTCTCTATTGGATAAATATGAACCGCGATTTAGAAAACAGAATAGAAAACAATTAGAGGAATATGGTATAAATAAATACCATGCAAAGAAAGGAAACCTCGTGCGGCATACTATAAAAGACTAAAGCCATTGTCGACTTATTATTTATACATATTTTAGAAAAACAAGCAGACAACTTATTATTTCAAGTCATTTTTATTTTTTAATAATTAATTTCACTCCATGTATATATAATTATGTATTTTTATATTATTTGTTAAATTTGTTTTCAGCAATTTTGTAATTTAATTAATATTTTTTATGGCTTTATTTTTAATTTCAATTTAATTTAAGAAACACATAATTTTTAACCATATTTTGTTTTTTTTTTTTTAAATATTTTTTGGTGACATTGAATTTTAATTAAATATTAAATTTTGTAAATTGTTTAAACCTTAAATTTTTCTTATTTAATGAAAGTGCCATTTTTCTTAATTGAATTGTTTTTAATAATAAATTTTATTACACATAATAATGTTTAATTTATTTTAAATAATGCAATAAAAAACATCAATCACGCATATTTTTCTTGTTTTATTTTTTGTTTTCACTTATTGTATAAATATTACCTAAGTAGTAAATATTTATTTTTCAATATATAAATAAATAGTTGAATAATATGTAAGTATGTATATAAATTTTTCTTTATAAATATGTGTATATAATTAAATAAATAAAATTAATAATAATGAACAAAAATTAAATAAGGACTAGAATAAATATGTATTTATAATTATATCTTATGTATTTTTAATTGATTTTTTTTACAAATTACAATTAAATAAATCAGAAAATAATTTATTTTATGTTTATATTATTTTAATTGTGTCAGTTTTATTTTTGTGTTAGTTTGAGGTATTCTTTTAATTTTATTTAAAACTAAATATTTGTTTTAGGCAATTTTTGTTTAATTTAGTTTTATTATTGCATAAAATAAAACATTTGTTTTGTAGTTTTGGTAATATTTTAAGTTTTTTAAATTTGAATTATTTTTTGATTGAAAACATTGTAACGATAGGTCGACCGATTATTGATTAGATTGATAGTTATCGGTTTGTTTAAGGTAATTATCGAACTGTACTTCTTCAAAATCAAGTTATGCCCTATAATAGTATTTTGGTCGATGATATGCATACTAAATTGCATACATTAAATGAGGAAAGTTTCTAAATTTAGAATCAGTGCCTTTCTTAATTTTATATTGTACATAGTTCTAAAGACTTTTTAGGTGGCCGTCAAAATCATTTTCCGAACATCTCCACTCTTCTATTATTTATACTATAATCCGTAAACTCTTTGATCCTGGTTGATCTGTAGCTTCTGCTTAAAAACAACAACATTACTCGTAATTGCTAAAAGTTTTGCAACCACTCTTGCTTTTTAAATTTACCCAATTTCACACTCACATCTAAAACTATGATTCAATTATAATCGCTGCAATAATAATCTCAAAGAAACGCTGATTGACGCAAACATCGAAAACTCAAGATTATTTGTGGTCACCGAAAGGTTATGACTGAAGATTGATCAAATGTTTGAAAACTAACCAACGTTAATTTGAGTAATTTGAGGAGAGAAACCCAAATTAAAACCGGCATCAAAATAAGATTTAAATAAAAAAAAAATCATCATCTATCTGTATTAATGCCCTTGACCTTCAGGTCAATTTTCAAGGTCATTTGATGGTCAGGGTCATTTAAAAAAAAAAAAATGGAAATCTCTATTTTTGACCCCGGATTCGAAAAGAGTGGGAAATTTTACGTCCGAATATGTATTTCCCGTCCCTTCCCAAGTTGGCCTCAAGGAATATGCTGTAGTTATAATGCATTATAACTAAAATACATTCCATCAGGTGACTTTGGGAGGTCTTGGAAAATACATATTCGGGCGTAAAATTATCCACTATTTTCGAATCCGGTGTCAAAAATAGGGGTCTCCATTTAAAAAAATGACCTTGACCTTCAAATGGCCTTGATAATTGATTTGAAGGTCAAGGGCATTAGTACATACAGATAACCCACATTATCCTTAACAATTTTTGTCTAAACCATATTTTTGGTAGCTCGCCTATTTTAGGAGATGTTTTGATCCGTCGTTTAAAATGGCTCACCCTTTATATAATTTATGATAAATAAAATTATTTTATTATTACAAGGGACCAAAAAAAATTATTTGTCGACTTTGAAATACGAATTTTGAGATAGCACTGTTAAGTAACCAATAAAACCATTTGTTCATTAGAGCGGGATTTCATTGTTTCCTAACACTCAACTTCATTCACAACTCCTTTTATAAAAGCCTACATTAAGCCTAAGTACATCGATGAAGGTACGCGAGATGCTACAAATATCTAGCGTTAAATAAATGCCCATTAAATGATAAATTAGCGCTCCGTTCAAAAAAACAAAAATTTTTTTTTTGATGGTATCACGGTTCTAACTAAACCTTTCTAAAATCTTATCGATTACAATTGTATTTCGATTTTTTTTACAGCATTTCTATTGTGTTAATATTTTTTTTTTTGGATTAAGGCCATTATGAAAAAATAAAAATAAAAATTACGAATAATTTAATTTAATAAATATTTTTGTTTGTTTGTTAAAATCTAATTTATTTATATTTAATTATGTATTATTTTGGATATACTGAGAATAGATATTTAAATATGTATATATGTATGTATATAATTGTAATATTTATATACGGCTAATAATAATAATAATAATTAAAAAAATTTAATTTTATACATATATTGACTAGAAATTTATCTACCCTGGAAATTCCAAATATTCATGATATTTTTAATTTATCAATATATTATATAAAAAAATATATAATTTATTTTTTATTATATTACGTGTAGTTATTTTTAATTGGATGGATTAAATTATAAAATAAAACGTTTATTGTATTTTTAATTTTTTATAATATTTAATTTAATTTAATTGTTTGTGGACGACTTCGTCTGACTATGAGCAAATTACAAAAATTACAAAAACAAAATTACAGATTTATGAATATTATATTATACAATTTTTAATTTTAATATTTATTACAATTAAATTTAATTATTTTGTAACAAGATTTTTGTTTCGATTCAAACTCTTATTAAAGGCTTCTACTAAATCCGATCTTAAAAGTCGCCACGCTTATAACTAATTCATATTCTGTTCCCTGCACACAAATATTTCATTTTTTTTTTTTTTTAAACACAAAAATTAATTAAATTAATTAACACGGTAAAATATTTTTTCATTTTTTGTTTGTACGTTCGCCACTCTACATTATTATCTCAAAAGTATTTCATATATCGATTAAATTAAAATTCTTCTCTAGTTACTAACTACGCATCCGCTTCGTTTCGGGTTCAATTTTAAGATGTAAATCATTCGGGAACATTAGATTATCGTGTTGATGCATATCGTCTGGATGCTGAAAAGGCGAAGAAATCTTTAAAAAAATTAAAACATGTTCGAAGAGAAAAAATTCGCCAATATTCAAACCTTGTTAAATTCTCCCATGACAGCAATCGGTTTGGTGTTCGTGGCCTGAGCTACTTTGTGTTCAACGATGAAAAACATGTATTCATCGTAAAGCAAGCGTATCAAATGAAAACTGCCAAAACTAGCGGCTGATCGTAGCGTTAAATCGCGTATAACCATTGACGAGTAAAAACTCCATTTGAGCAGAAACTGGCGAGCAGCCGTCGCATAACTTGGTTTGCCTTGATATTCTTCGAGCGCCGTATCTACAACGAGTCGCAACCATGAAGCCCATTGTTCTAATGAATTCTGTTGCTGAAGTGCTGCCTTAAAATCATTTACTAATCTTTGTACCGTATTCGTATCACATTGGCATACCCATGATGCCTGTTCATGTACATTATGGAAATCGACTCGATTCAAATCGTTCAACATTTGAGCAATTTGTGAACTATTCTGTAGCACAGCTCGTGCCGCCTGGGCCAAATGATTTAGAGACGTGTAACGACGTAAAGTTTGACCAAATGCCTGCACCGATGACAGTTTTATCTGTATTATTTTATCCGGGCATCCAGCCATTGCGGTCGTAAGCCAACTCTCTAAATTTTTCGAAAAATTTCGTATCGCCTGTGTCAATGAACTGGGTATCGGCCGCAATACATCCGGTATTAACACCTCGACCATATTCTGATAGAATGCCAAATCAACTTGTCTTATAAAATTTTGGATGGCTTCACTGTGGCATAATATGTAGAGTTTTGATTTGCTTAAATATTTTTCCTCTTCACACTCATCTCCATTATTATTATCCTGGGCACGCCAAAATTCACGCCACAATGATTCAACCGTACTAAATTCTAAATTTAAAATTGCATCAAGAAATGCTTCACAATGCTCACGATATATTGAACGCATGGTGTCAACATCCTCGAGTGTAATTTCTTCTGGGAACGGTTGCGTTATATCGATGGAAGGAAAAAGTGGAATAGCTCGTGATCCATCTCCTAAATACTGCGAACATGCTTCGTACGTCTCAGGTTTAGCACCTGATTTTCGATTATTTCTTGTCACGGTGGTATTACTTAAACTTGAGTTAGATGAGGCGGCTCCATTTTGCGGTTGCTTTTCATCGAGGGCAGACATTAAATGTGATCCCGGTTTAACACGAATGCCATAGTAATGATATTTTGAATTTCCCCGCGTACCGAGTCGCCGTGTTCGCAGCCCCGTAAACACTGAACGTATTAGTTTACCAAAACTAGCCGCATTTACTGCATCCAATTTATTTTCATTGCAATGTCGCATATAATGATTATAAAGGGTGGATCGAGGTAAACTAACACCCTCAGCCGTTTCATAGTTTTCCAAAAGCCATGCAACCTATTCGAAATAAAGACATGCAAGTTAAAATCTATCGATTGATTAATAATATTTTTCATGCAAAAGCTTACCGTAGCCGGGGATACACGTGTCGCATGCGATAAATTAGGGGTTGATTCTGTTTCAGGGGCAGAAATATTGTTAGCATTAGACCCTGATTGTGGACCTTGGATATAAGCTACCTCCTATTTATTACACGTAAACGGTTACAAATCCAATCACCAGACAGTGTTATTTAATTAGATGCATATGTACAAAAAAGAGAGAACCGAAAAACCCAAGATTAATTTAAATACAAAGGAAATTAGTTTGTTTTTCTTTTTGAAAAATATTTTATACTCACCGCCGAAATACTTTGCGGCGAATCATTTGGTTGTGATGCCAAAATTGTATCATCTACAGGTACAATACTGTAAGTACTTGAGCTATTATTTGAAGATGAACTACCATAATTACCAGAAGATGCATAATATTGTTGCCCATTTGTTGAATAATCACCGACAGTATATACGGGATATGCCCTGTTATCAATAATCCTTTGGGTTATGACAAATTAAATATGAACATTAATAAAATTTACTTACATTTGTGTTTGACCTTGTCCAGTTGTTGTGTATAAATCGGAATCAACATATTGGACGTGATATGAATGTGGCGGCACAGAGTCTTGGGAGGATACTGAAATACAAATAAGATACATACATAGATTTTTTAATGTTATGGTCAATGATGAAATTTTATATTATACATTACTATAATATAAATGAAAAAATTGAAGTGCGTTCAAAACACTTCTGGAAATAGTATTTCATTAATTAAAGGGTCATAGGAATTTTTACTTTTTATTAATTTTTTGTTGAATGTTAATTATTTCATGTAATTTCTAATATGCTACCGGTGGTTAGACCATTTTAATTGTGTTTCGATTAACACGAGAAGTATATTAGTATTTACGAACGAACAGTAATTCAACGAAACCGACTAATAGACATAATTCTATTTATTTAATTAATTAAATGATTTTTAATATGTTTCGAAGATTGTAAGAGAATTCAATCCAGTTTCGAACTGATGAGCTTATGATTATGAATGATGGATGATGTTGATGCATGATGATGGATTGAATTCTCTTACAATCTTCGAAACATATTAAAAATCATTTAATTAATTAAATAAATAG
Organism: Tipula vernalis; assembly: GCA_958295665.1. Taxonomy (NCBI): domain Eukaryota; kingdom Metazoa; phylum Arthropoda; class Insecta; order Diptera; family Tipulidae; genus Tipula; species Tipula vernalis. The sequence goes on from OY282558.1 coordinate 418,347,636, forward strand.
AATTATGTCTATTAGTCGGTTTCGTTGAATTACTGTTCGTTCGTAAATACTAATATACTTCTCGTGTTAATCGAAACACAATTAAAATGGTCTAACCACCGGTAGCATATTAGAAATTACATGAAATAATTAACATTCAACAAAAAATTAATAAAAAGTAAAAATTAGCTTACACACAGAGCAGTGTGAATATCGTGAAGAAGAAAAAATTGTAAGAGATTTTATCCCGATTAGTACGATTCGCTAGTACTAAAATCACAGCACATTCTGTATATATAGAATGTAAATTGTGGTATAATCAGTCCAGTCGCCGCGGCCTGATGAGAAGATTGATTTTTTCATAATCATAAGCTCATCAGTTCGAAACTGGATTGAATTCTCTTACAATCTTCGAAACATATTAAAAATCATTTAATTAAAGGTCATAGGAAGATGCACCACCTGTTACAATATTTTTAAATTGGCTAGACCCTTGTTTTTGGAATTTTTCTCGAAATATTGAACCAAAACGGAACCCATCAAGCAGATCTTTTCGAGTAATTCAGATGATAAGTTAATATTTGTGACAGTTTATCACCTATCATTTCATCGTTCGATCTTGGACCTAATATGTCCAGTTTTGTCTTCACTTGTATATTCCGCGAAAAGATGCCCCGTCTGGAACCTTTGAAACCACTTGGAAACAATCACAACAGTGAAAAAAGCCCATAATCGGTACGAAAAAATCGGCGGGCAAAAGGAAATGTCGAACAAAATTTTTGGTTGGTTTAGAAAAGTGTTTAGTTTCGACAAATTCAAAAATGGAATAGGAAATCGGCGAATTGATAGAATGAAATGGTTGGTGCATTTTTTTATTAGCGCCCGATACATGATATGCTGCATGATATGATATCCTAACCATTTTCTATACCTAAATTTAAATTTGAAGCGCTATTATAAGGTAAACTAAATTTATTTAACATCAACATATAATTTTTAACTCAATTGCTCAGTGAAAACGTTAAGACAAATATTTAGCTCAACCTTTTTTAAGGCAGCCGCTCTCGTTAGCTTGCTCCAAATAGCGAATCAAAATAACTCACTAAATATTACAAATATATTGTGTAAATATTGTACTTTATAGTAAAAAATTTTTTTTACTTTGACTTAGCGATTTTGCCTTATGTTTCTCTAATTGCATTAATGTAATGTGAATATTGGGTTTTTAAAAACAGTTTAAGATTTTGATTTGTTACAGTGTAAAATCACCTGTTTATTGTGAAACCAAAGAGTAATATTAATAAACTATCCAGCAAGCAACCCCTGGCTGGAAATGGTATTATCAAAAGTTCTAATGGAAGTTCGAATTATTTAAAACAATGATTCAATCAAAAAAATTATGAATGAAAACCGAAATTCTACTCAATTCAGTAAGAGTCAGCCTTCGCTACACAATAGCAATACTCAAATAGCTCAACGTACAGTTATTGACACTTCTGAAGAAGACTTAGCAGGATTTCTTGACAACGTGTCCCCAACTTACGTAAGAGCAATCAATTTAGTATTTTGATGGAAAAACCCTACGGGATTAAGTCCACCAATTACTATTAAACACCTAAACAATGTCAAAATGCACAAGTTCAAGTTAAAAAGTGCAGAATTAAATTAACCGGGGGTGGGTGTAATGGTGGTCATGAACCTAGTCATCGTAAAATTATAATCAATTTTTGTGCAAAATATTGAAAATATTGAATTTTTCACATACCAACTCGCGGAAGATAGAACATTCAATTTCACAGGATCTTCATTACTCAAGTAAAGAATAAAATAAAATATTATTCTTTACAATAATTGTTAAATGGGATTATTACTGTCGGAACGAAAACGGTTCAAATCATTGCTATAGATGTCTTAATTTTGGGCATGCTGGGGAAAATAGCAATCTTCTAAATAGCAAAGAAGATGTAAAGAAAATGGCGCCCCTATCACCACTCAACCTAAATGCTGCAACTGTAGTGGTGAACATGAAGCAACATCTGTTGACTATCCAAAGAAAACAGAATAATTATCGCATTAAAGAGATAAACCTTGAAACCTAAATAGGACGAATAATACTGTTGGGAGACCACCACCACCAGCTTTCAATCAAACAGAATACCCTGGATTGAGACCCTGGATTTGACTTATAACTTTTTTTTTAATTTTTTTTTTTAATTTTTAAATTTTTAAATTTTTTTTTTTAATTTTTTATTTTTATTTTTTAAATTTTTGGAAACATTTTGTATTAAGTAGTTTTTTGTAAACCTTATACTTTTTAAGATATTTGCAAAGCAAATTTTCTGGACCAAGGAAGTGGCCACTTCCGGTTAGCTGATTTGGAGTAAAATTCACTGGGACCTCCCAATTTATCAAAAAAGCTTAAATCTGAAGTTTCAGTTCGATTAATTAAACCATATGGGCTGTAGAGAGGACACAGACAGACTGACAGACACACAGACACACCATTTCGAAACCCACTTTTTCGGACTCAGGGGACCTCAAAACAAATAAATCTCTAAAAATCTCATGGTCCAAAATTTTCATGATTACTATACTTTATTTTACTAGAGTAAAAGAAAGTAAAATATGAAGTATAAATTACTTCCACATTTCAAAAACCTGAAAGTAACTGAGGCATTTGGCATTAGCATTGATGGTCCTTTAAACGAAACAAAAATTATATCGGTCTATTTCCCTGAATCCACATCTCTTATTGACTTCCGATAAAAAAATTGAGGTGTGGCCAACACACGACTTTCTTTTACGAACAGAGAATTTTGAGAAATTTTAGTTTTTTCTTAATTTTTGGAAACATTTTGTATTAAGTAGTTTTGTGTAAACCTTATACTTTTAAAGATATTTGCAAAACAAATTTTCTGGACCAAGGAAGTGGCCACTTCCCGTTAGCTGATTTGGAGTAAAATTCACTGGGACCTCCCAATTTATCAAAAAAGCTTAAATCTGAAGTTTCAGTTCGATTGATTAAACCATATGGGCTGTAGAGAGGACACAGACAGACTGACAGACTGATAGACTGACAGACTGGCAGACAGACAGACACCATTTCGGACTCAGGGGACCTCAAAACAAATAAATATCTAAAAATCTCAAGGTCCAACATTTTCATGATTACTATACTTTATTTTATAAGAGTGAAATAAAGTAAAAAACCCTAACCAATACGAATCGTTCGTTTAGTAAAAGTTCTGCAAAATTATTTTTTGGAAATCGCACTCAACTCCCAAGGACCAATAACGGCTATTGCCAACAATGATGACAAAGGTTTCGCTAGCACATAGAATAGGTCCCTTAATTACCTAGTTAAAAAACCCTAATCCATACGGATCGTTCGTTTAGTAAAAGTTCTACGAAATTATTTTTTGGAAATCGCACTCAACAATGATGACAAATGTTTCGCTAGCACATGGAATAGGTCCCTTAATTATCTAGTTAGAAAACCCTAATCCATAAGAATCGTTCGTTTAGTAAAAGTTCTGCAAAAATATTTTTTGAAAATCGCACTCAACTTCCAAGGGCCAATATCGGCCATTGCCAACAATGATGACAAAGGTTTCGCTAGCACATGGAATAGGTCCCTTAATTACCTAGTTAGAAAACCCTAACCCATACGGATCGTTCGTTTAGTAAAAGTTCTGCAAAATTATTTTTTGGAAATCGCACTCAACTCCTAAGGGCCAATATCGGCCATTGCCAACAATGATCACAAAGGTTTGACTAGCACATATCCCTCAAATACCTATTTAGAAAACCCTAATCCATACGAATCGTTCGTTTAGTAAAAGTTTAGCACATGGAATAGGTCCCTTAATTACCTAGTTAGAAAACCCTAATCCATACGAATCGTTTGTTTAGTAAAAGTTCTACGAAATTATTTTTTTGAAATCCCACTCAACAATGATGATAAAGATTTCGCTAGCACATAGAATAGGTCCCTTAATTACCTAGTTAAAAAACCCTAATTAATACGAATCGTTCGTTTAGTAAAAGTTCTGCAAAATTATTTTTTGGAATCGCACTAAACTCCCAAGGGCCAATATCGGTTATTGCCAACAATGATGACAAAGGTTTCGCTAGCATATGGAATAGGTCCCTTAATTACCTAGTTAGAAAACCCTAATCCATACGGATCGTTCGTTTAGTAAAAGTTTAGCACATGGAATAGGTCCCTTAATTACCTAGTTAGAAAACCCTAATCCATACGGATCATTCGTTTAGTAGAAGTTCTACGAAATAATTTTTTTGAAATCGCACTCAACAATGATGATAAAAATTTCGCTAGCACATAGAATAGGTCCCTTAATTACCTAGTTAAAAAACCCTAATTAATACGAATCGTTCGTTTAGTAAAAGTTCTGCAAAATTATTTTTTGGAAATCGCACTAAACTCCCAAGGGCCAATATCGGTTATTGCCAGGTTGTTGGGGGAGTAGTTTTAGGAGTCAAAGCTTTCTAGGATATGCGATTCTCATAAGACTTCTTCCTAGTGTAGTTACGCCTCCTCGTGGCGACAACCGGGCAATGCATCCTAGAATGTAGCCAAGTAACTTACACGACCGTGCAATGGCGGTAAATCCATTGCCCCAAGCTTTGGTGGGACGACATACGCTGAGAGCTGCGTGGCTAAGGGGGAGCTTAGTCTTTAGTATGTGAACTCCGGGTACCAGGCGACCCCCGGTTTAAAGTAGCCTTCCCACAGTATACCGATCTCTGCTGTGGGTGACCTTCATTTCTCGGATACTCGTGGGATTCAAATGGAAACCGAATTTAAAAAAAACATAGAGGGTGATGCCTCTTTAAAAGCATCAACTTCACCAGCTGTTGAGCTGGGTCTCCTAAGTTATGATGGAATGGTAGATGCCACAAGGGCCACCACTCTTGATTATCTTAACGTCCGGACCAAGGAAAAGGTGGAACAGTCCACCTCTTCTACTACGGACACCTTCTGTGATGACAACATAAGTGTAATCTCTCAGTTATCGGGCACCTCAACCATTGGTGTTGATATTGTGAACATGTCCCTCAACGCCGGGGAATGGGTTAAGCTCAACTCCTTCGAAAGAAGGCGTTTTAAAAAAAGGCTCAAGGAAGGCAAAACTAGAGAAGAGGCTCTAGCTGCTGCTAAGTCCGCGACCCCTCTGAAAGCACCCTCGGGGCCTGTTGCTCCTACCCTAGACAAGAGGTCTGGTGGTAAGCGTGAGAGGTCTTTCGAGGTTGCTCCGGAACTAAACAAACCACCTGCCAAAAAAGCAAAAGAAGGGCCTTCTCCGGTAAAGCCCTCTTTCAGCCAGGTAGCAGGCAGTGTTAAGCTGGGCATCTTACCAGGTGATCTCAGCGGCAATCCTCTTAGTATGGAGCAAATGGCAAACATACAGGAGTGTGTCATTGACCTCATTATTGGGATGCAAGGCTCAAACCACAAGCCGCAATTCCTTGGCTGTTTCCGGAGAACAGGTTGGCTATTTTTTATATGTTCCGATCATTCCACAGCGGAATGGATGAGGAACAGTTTTGTAAGCCTAAGGGAAAAAATTGGTCTGAACATAACTTTGATGGAAGAGGATGATTTTCCTCGGCCAAACATCGTTAGGGGGTTCTTTCCACAGAGCCTTAGCTTAACTAGCGAGAAGATTCTCGCTACCATGGCCGCGCAGAACGATGGTCTCGCGGCCAACTCATGGAATATACTGCAACGGACGACAACTGGCGCACTCGTCCATTTGGTTATGGCCATAGGCGAGTCTTCCATGAAGAAACTGCGCGAATCCAACGGGTACATCGCATACCGCTTTGGTAGGATAAAACTCCTTCTCAAGAAGGATTCCCCCTCTACCAACCCAACCACTGGAGTCCAGCTCCAGTAAGGAGGGTACTTTACCAGCCCCAGTAGTAGGCACAATCACAGACGAGGAGGCATCCAGGAACAGCAGCGCTATTGAGCATTCTGTTCCTGCTGCCTCTTCGTCGGGAGCACGATCAACGGATCTCTCCGCAACTCCTACTGTGGGATCGAGTAAATCAGCACTCACCCCGAAAATTAAGCATATGGGCGCTCGGCGTGTTACTGGGAAAAGTGGCAGAAACAGGCCAAATCCCGCAAATCAGACGGCTGGCAAGCAGCCAGGAGCGTAGAGCTCCTTTACCCTAATCATCCAGTATGGCTGGTACTATTAGGGTACTACAAGCGAATCTGCATCACGCAAAAGGAGCTTCGGATACCTATTGCAACAGGTTCGCGAAACAACACTTAACCCTTGGCCTTATCCAGGAACCTTGGGTTAATGGAGGAAAAATCAGAGGCCTCCACCTCAAGTCATGTAAGTTGATTTACGATCGAAGGGAGGAAGTTCCCCGAGCAGCAATATTTGTTTCATCTAATATTAACGTTCTTCCAATTCCAGAGTTCACCACTAAGGATTTGGTTGCAGTAATCCTGGAGGTTCCGACTAGCAGGGGAATGCAGGAGACAATATGTGCCTCTGCGTACTTCCCTGGTGAGTCGGTTAGTGCTCCACCTGTAGTTGTACAGGATCTGGTGGATTACTGCAACCTAAAAAACAAGCATTTCATCATAGGCTGCGATGCTAATGCACACCATATCATTTGGGGCAGCAGTGATACAAATGGCAGAGGTGAGTCCCTTTTAAATTATCTTATGAGTAGTCATTTTAGACATAGACATTTTAAATAAAGGTTCGAACCCCACTTTCATAAACTCGACTCGGCGAGAGATGTTGGACCTCACTTTGTCAAGTCAGTTTATTTCCAACTCTGTTGCAAACTGGCATGTTTCAAGCGAAGCTTCTCTGTCGGACCACATGCACATCAGGTTCGATATACCTGGAGTGATCATACAGGCAACAGAGCGTTGTATCCCTTGTTTTACAAATTGGAAAACATATAGGGATATTTTATTTATCAAAGCAGACATGCTGCCAACATCTTTGAGTTCAATTAGTGACCTAGAAACCGCAGCTGGTCTGCTTAATGACGTGCTCCTATCTTCCTACGAAAGCAGCTGTGTGGTGCGTAACGTTGTGGTTAATCGCAAAGTTCCATGGTGGAACGAACAGCTGGCTAAACTTCGTAAGAAGGTTAGGAAATTATTTAATAGGGCAAAGCATTCCAATGAGTGGAATGAATATAGGCAAGCCCTAACCAGTTACAACACAGAACTAAGGCGTTCCAAACGCCTCACGTGGAGGAAAAACTGTGGAAATATCGAGGATATACCTACAGCTGTTCGACTCCATAAAGTTCTAGCTAAAGATCAGTCCAACGGGATTGGGCTTCTTCTGAAATCCGATGGTAGTTATACATCAGGTCGCAAAGAGTCACTCGAAACCCTGCTTCAAGTGCACTTTCCGGGCTGCACTGTTTGCGACACAAATACAATCACTAACTCCATATCTGGTACACACATGGGTGTAAATATGGGTTGGGTTAATAGTTTATCCGGTAAGCTTTTTACTCCGGATAAAGTCAAATGGGCCATTAACTCTTTTCAGCCTTTCAAGGCTCCAGGAGGGGATGGAATCTTCCCAGCCCTCCTCCAAAGGGGCCTGGACTTGATTACCCCTGCTCTGGTAGCCTTGTTTAGAACTAGCTTCAATTGGGGTCACATACCACAGGCTTGGAGTCAAGTAAACGTGGTTTTTATCCCAAAGCCTGGCAATCGGCCATGTGAACTTCCTAAGTCCTTTCGACCTATCAGTCTTACATCGTTTATTCTCAAAACCATGGAACGACTTATAGATCTTCATATCAGAGACTGGTTAACTGCAACCAGACCTCTAAATCTAAATCAATTCGCCTATAGGAAAGGCAAATCCACAGAGGGTGCGCTGCATCTACTTGTCACCAAGATTGAAGCAGCCTATCGCTTGAAAGAAATTGCTCTGTGTGCATTTCTGGATATTGAGGGAGCTTTTGACAATACTGGATACGACTCAATTGCTAGGGCAATCAAGCGTAGAGGTATTGACGATCCGACTAACCACTGGATTAGTTCCATGTTGGTTAGTAGGAAGATTACATCTAAATTAAGTAATGAGTCAGTCACGATTACGGCAGCAAGAGGGTGTCCGCAGGGCGGTGTCCTGTCCCCTTTGCTGTGGTCACTCGTGATCGACGAGTTGCTTGATAATTTACATCTACTTGGGTACGATGCCATTGGTTATGCGGACGATTTGGTTATCATAGTCTCTGGAGGGCATGAACGTACGATGTCCGCCAGCATGCAACAGGCTTTGCTTGTTATTTCGAATTGGTGCACTGGGGAGGGCCTTTCGATTAACCCTAGCAAAACAGTCCTGGTGCCCTTCACCAAAAGACGTAATTTGAACCTTGGTTCAATTAGTCTAAATGATATAAATATCGGATACTCCAATGAAGTCAAATATCTGGGTGTTGTCCTAGATAAGAAACTAACTTGGAACTCTCATATTACTTCAACTACCGAACGCGCGGCCAGGGCCATGTGGGCCTGCCGGCGTATGTTCGGCAGGACCTGGGGCCTGAACTCAAAAATGATTTACTGGATGTACATCATGATAGTGAGGCCAATTGTAACATATGGGGCAATAGTTTGGTGGCCTAAGGTACAGCAAAAAGTTATTATGAACAAGCTGACCTCATTACAGAGACTAGCATGTCTCGGAATTACAGGTGCTATGCGCACCTGCCCTACGGCGGCAATGGAAGCTCTCATCGGGCTCACTCCACTTCATATCCACGTCAAAAAATCAGCTGCTACCTGTGCAGCTAGATTGAAGCTAGTGAATCAATACAGTCATGATGACCATATGGGTCACCTGGACATTTTGAATGAACTTCCAGACCTGAATATGTTCTTTAGTGTCCCGGACGTTATGCCGAAAGAACTCTGCTTTGGCAGGAATTTCGTGGTAACAATCCCCGATAGAACAGACTGGGATACTGGGTTACCTCAGATGGAACCTAACAGCCTAGTCTGGTACACTGATGGATCAAAAATGGATAGTGGAGTCGGCATTGGTGTCTTTGGACCCAATCACAAAATATCGAAATCACTGGGTACTTGCCCCAGTGTTTTTCTAGCCGAAATTCACGCCATCGAAATCTGCGCCTCTACTATTATGACCAAAGGTCTTAAAGGCGCATCCATCCACATTTTGTCTGACAGCCAAGCAGCACTGAAAGCATTGGCTTCTAACTGCCTGGATTCCAAGTCGGTTCAAAGTTGTTATAAACTGCTACAATCTCTCTCTTGTCAAAACAAAGTAAGGTTGTGGTGGGTGCCTGGTCACATGGGCATCACTGGAAATGAGATAGCCGACGAACTTGCACGGGCAGGCTCGTCGACTACACTCATTGGCCCTGAGCCTTTTTGTGGTATCCCGTGGACTTCTGCAACCTACACAATCAGTAAATGGGAAAAAATACAGTGCTTGACTTATTGGAACTGTATTCCTGGCCTTAGACAAGCCAAATCTTTGATCAGACCATTTCACCACAAAAATTTGGCGATCAATTTCAGCAAAGAAAATATTAGGAAACTTGTGAGTTTTCTCTCAGGTCACTGTAACCTGAGATATCATTTGAACAAAATGAACCTGTCCACAGAGACGGAGTGCCGACTCTGTTTGGAAGAGACAGAAACCGCAGAACACATACTATGTGAGTGTGTTGCTCTGTGCACACGGAGGTGGATTCATTTTGAAGAGAGGTATCTGACCCCGGAGAAATGTAAATTGGCCTCTATAAACAGCATTCTCGCCTTTATTAGAGAGGTGGAGAAGCTCCTGGAGTAACAGTACCCAACAGCTCAAAAGATCTTTTAGGTCGTAGTGCTAGCCGCTTTTGGGCAGGGTAAAAAAAAAAAAAAAAAAAAAAAAAAAAAATCGGTTATTGCCAACAATGATGACAAAGGTTTCGCTAGCATATGGAATAGGTCCCTTAATTACCTAGTTAGAAAACCCTAATCCATACGAATCGTTTGTTTAGTAAAAGTTCTACGAAATTATGTTTTGGAAATCGCACTCAACAATGATGACAAATGTTTGGCTAGCACATAGAATAGGTTGCTCAATTACCTAGTCAGAAACCCCTAATCCATACGAATCGTTCGTTTAGTAAAAGTTCGGCAAAATTATTTTTTGGAAATCGCACTCAACTCCCAAGGGCCAATATCGGTTATTGCCAACAATGATGACAAAGGTTTGGCTAGCACATAGAATAGGTTGCTCAATTACCTAGTTAGGAAACCCTAATCCATACGGATCGTTCGTTTAATAAAAGTTCTACGAAATTATTCTTTGGAAATCGCACTCAACAATGATGATAAAGATTTCGCTAGCACATGGAATAGTTCTCTTAATTACCTAGTTAAAATTGGGGTGTGGTCAACACACGCCTTTGTTTTACGAACACAGAATTTTGAGAAATTTTATTTTTTTCTTAATTTTTTTTTTTTTTAATTTTTAAATTTTTAAATTTTTTTTTTTAATTTTTTTATTTTATTTTTATTTGTTTTTTATTTTTGGAAACATTTTGTGTTTAGTTGTTTTTTGTAAACCTTATACTTTTTAAGATATTTGCAAAACAAATTTTCTGGACCAAGGGAGTGGCCACTTCCGGTTAGCCGATTTGGAGTAAAATTCACTGGAACCTCCCAATTTATCAAAAAAGCTTAAATCTGAAGTTTCAGTTCGATTGATTAAACCATATGGGCTGTAGAGAGGACACAGACAGACTGACAGACTGGCAGACTGACAGACAGACAGACAGACACCATTTCGAAACCCACTTTTTCGGACTCAGGGGACCTCAAAACAAATAAATCTCTAAAAATCTCAAGGTCCAAAATTTTCATGATTACTATACTTTATTTTACTAGAGTAAAAGAAAGTAAAAACAATACATAATGCTTACAAAAGTGATATCTATACTTTAATGAATATCAAAGATGTTATAGTATGTGATAATTTTAACTCTAAAAATAGTGCTTAGAATTGTTCACGTAATAATGCTACTAGTAACACCCTGTTTGAGATTTTAACTCATACACATGGGTTCCAGGTTTTATATCCGATAAGCCCTACGTAAGTGCCACTTAAACCTAATTCAAATCCCTCCACAATAGATACCATTCTTACGAATATTCCAAACTTTATAAAATCTATTAAAACAAGCCTAGAAAATTTAACTCAACAAACTGCTCAACAAACGATTTAGGAAAAAATAGAATAAGTCAATAAAATAATAATGACATCCAGAAACACAGCCATCCCTTCAAAACTCATTACTCTTACCAAAGACATACACCAGTTAAAAGTCGACAAATCGACTCAGGCGACTATGGAACAACTGACATGATCCTATTATCAAACACAACATCAAATTTTAATTAAATTTATATCAACTGAAATAAAGAATCTAACCAAGTAATGATGACGAGAAAATCAACGAAATAGGTAGGACATTTTATAACGCTCAACGCATAATCCCCAAACTTTATTCAAGATGTCATTCTCAATTTCAGTATGAACAATATAGTATCAACGAAGGTTTCACATTAACTCGCCCGGATGAAATAAGGTCGATTGTTAAAAAGTTTAAAACAAAAAAATAAACAGAGCTTGGCGGGATTAACAATATACCATCATCAAAATTTTTCCAGTGAATTAACCGTGGCACATCTTCTCCTCTATGTTGGAAAATGACCAAAATCAAACAGATCTTAAAAACTAGTAAGGACCCAACAAACACTTCTAACTATAGACCAATCAGCCTCCTAAATGGCCCAGGTAAAGTATTTGAATGTGTTCTATACAACAGAGATCTGCTAGACATCGAAAAAGCTTTCGACACGGCATGGCATGACGGTCTGGTTTATAAATTGTGCCGTTAATTATGAAAGTGGTCTAAGTCAAAATTTCAAAAAAATAAGTTCATCACTTATTTCGCATCCATATTATCTTAAACTATATGTATTTAATGTAATTTTTACGATATCGTCAAAAATGAACCTTTAGATAGTGGAATGTAATTTCAACGTTATACGGAATTCATTTAGTGTTAATTATGAAAGTGGTCTAAGTAAAAAATTTGAAGAAATTACATATAAACATAACTTGAAAATGGCGCGTGGCCCTCTTCGACGCGTTTCTGAACTACATACAATAGTAAGCTGGTAAAATAAATGATTGTAGAGTCCTAGGTTCTACTCCCCTTTAAGTTTTATTTTGATATCAATATAATCCAGTTATATAATCCTGGGGGTCAATTCTCGTTCTATGAAAAAACCTAATGAAAAAAAAGTTTTCATTTTGATTCCATCAAGTCTTTTTCATTTATAACATTTCACACAACGACAATAAGCGATTCTCGATGTCCAAATGAAAAAGAATCGTGAGAAAAACGCTGAATAAGTTATTTCCATAGTAAGCTACACTGTTAACACATATTTTTTCAAGTTTCATGTATATTTCCGCTAGCTGATACAACAATTGGTTTAAATATTAGCTAAATAAATGATAAAGTAGATTTAGTTAATCAGTTTTTGTCATTGGCTGTCAAAATATAAAGTAAATTATAAAATTGACCAAATTATTTTTAAAACTTAACTAAATTAATTATTTGGAGGCTTTTCTTAAATAAACGGAATAGTTTTTAATAAATTTACTTATTAGTTAAGTTTAAAGTGAATCATATTATAGTTTCAATGCACATTTAATGGTAAAAATACAAATTTAGTTTTTATAGAATTTTATTTCCATATTTATGATGTTCTCACCGCCAAAATAGTCGGTGAGAAAGTTTTATTCATATGAAAAGATTTTGACGTCATTTTTTTCCTTCTCAAGGAACATGAATCGGAAATGTGTATTTCCCACTGAAAATACTTTTCATTTTACTTTTCACGGAACGAGAATTGACCCCCAGTTATACTTTTATTTTGATATCAATAATTTTATTATTTACAATAATCGCGTTTACAATTTAAATCTTGATTTGATCGAGTTTACAAGAGAATTAAAAATTATATTTATTGTGATTAATTTTTAATCATCATAAATTAATCGGTATGTACAACCATGAGCGTGTTTTTTTATTAGCTCCGGATAGCAAGCTATCGGGAGCACAAGGGAAATTTCTATTGAAAGTTGTTCTATTATACACATGTGTCGCTAATAAACAAAAAACTAAAATTTTACCTAACTTCATGCAGTTGTATGACATTTCTTCCGAATAAAAAATCGGACTAAAAATATATAAAAATCATCGGGAGATTGTTGAGGAATACGGAAATGTAGTAGCTGAAAAGAGATTTTTAAAAGCTGGAAAGCAAAAGGATAATCGAGATGCATCATTATCGGAAGGTGACGAAGATAAATAATATTTTGATGAAATTGACATGCCTGGTACAAAAGTCAAGTCGATTCAAAACAAAAAATTACTGTACGTATTCTACGTATACGTGAAGACTCAGCTTAATATCACGGAAATCTGAACCCCAATTCGGCATATTATGATCCAAAACACGTTCTATGAGGAATATTCCTGATCCAAAATCACATCCTGAAGAGTAAATAATTTTTGTTTACTAAGTTTAGAATTAAATAAATTAATTAATTTTATTATTTTAGAGTTGAGTTGTGTACTGGAGACATGGAAAAATATTCTAAAGCAGAACTATTTGCTTGGGAAGCTTATGGAAAAATATTCTCCAAGTGGAAAAATCATTAAAGGACAAGAGAAACAAATTATTCGAAGCCGATATGAAAATATGTACATATATTTGAATAATCACTGAATATATTAAAAATAACCCAACATGTATTTATGCTTCTTAAAAATTTTTTATCTTCCACGATTTGCAGTAAGGCTAATTTACTTTATTCAAAGATTCAGTTTTATTAAATCGAAATTTGTATACTCCTTCGAATATAACTTACAAACTTAAATCGTTTGCTTGCTGTTCGTTAAACAATCTTGACATGTTACATGACCGCAAAATAAAATTTTGTACAAGGTAATTCCGCTGCCGCTAGATAGTAAACATTTTACAGCAATCCGAGTAACAATCTTCACCTATTTCCCCTTCTCAAACTCTAGCCTTTTTAGTCTTGCTCGAACCCCATTAAATTGGCCAGACATAACTGCGGCGTTATCCGATCCTAGATAGGCCCATTCTGCACCGGGATTTGCAATAAATACAATTGGTTTTAAATACTACTAAGAATAGAGAGTCCCTTTTAGTTAGATTCAAAAGACCTGAATACCTATCTCTTGGTGAACATTTTCTCCGATCAAAAAACGCGAGCTTCCAAAGCCAATGATTTTGGCACACCACTTTGAATAAATTCCATCCATTTCAGCTGTTTTTCGTTTTTTGAGTATCGAGTATCCATTTCTTAAATTATTAGTATTAAATGCCATGAAAAATATTAAAAAGGCTAGAATTTGTGGAAGGTAAAGGGAAACAGGCGAAGATTGTTACTCGGATTGCTGTAAAATGTTTACTATCTAGCGGCAGCGGAATTACCTTGTACAAAATTTTAATTTGCGGTCAGGTAACATGTCAAGGTTGTTTAACGAACCGCAAGCAAACGATTTAAGTTTGTAAGTTATATTCGAAGGAGTACACAAATTATGATTTAATAAAACTGAATCTTTGAATAAAATTAATAAGCCTTACTGGAAATCGTGGAAGATAAGAAGCATAAATACATGTTGGATTATTTTTAATATATTCAGTGATTATTTAAATACATATATGTACATCTTTTCATATCGGCTTCGAATGATTTGTTTCTCTTGTCCTTTAATGATTTTTCCACTTCGAGAATATTTTACCATAAGCTTCCCTAGCAAATAGTTCTGCTTTAGAATATTTTTCCATGTCTCCAGTACACAACTCAACTCTAAAATAATAAAATTAATTAATTTATTTAATTCTAAACTTAGCGAACAAAAATTATTTACTCTTCAGGGGCCCTATTCTCGAATTCCACATCCATTTTCCACATGTGGACATCAGTCAAAATTCATAAAAATGGAATTTTTTTGGTACTAAGGGAATATTTCCGAATGGATATAAGCAGGTGGAAGAAATTCTCCATATAGGAAAATGGCCATGTATCAAGTGTTTTATATACCAATTAAAATTTCCGAACGTTTTGATGAATTTTGACAGATGTCTGCATGTGGAAAATGGATGTGGTGTTTTCGATCATAATATGCCGAATTTTGGTTCAAATTTCTGTGATATTAAGCGGTGTCTTCACGTATACGTAGAATAAGTACAGTAATTCTTTGTTTTGAATCGACTTAACTTTTGTACCAGGCATGTCAATTTCATCAAAATATTATTTATCTTCATCTTCGTCACCTTCCGACAATGATGCATCTCGATTATCGTTTTGCTTTCCAGTTTTTAAAAATATTTTTGCAGCTTCTACTTTAACGTATTCCTCATCAATATCCCGATGATTTTTTATTTGGAAGAAATGTCATACAACCATATGACATTTGAATTTGACATCTATCAAAATTTTTAAACCAAAATGAAGTTTGCCACAATTAGGGTTGTACAAAATTCAAAAATATTTCAAATTTCCCTTTGCTCCGGATAGCAGCTCCGGATAGCAGCTCCAGATAAATAGGTAGAGCTAAATATTTTTTTATAGGTTTTTAGTTAAAAAGTTGAATTAAAAATTATAAATTAGTTTTAAATAAATTATTTATATGTATAAATAGCTTGTCAAACATAAGTTTTATATTAGAAAATTAGCTGCTCCGGATACCAGCTATCCGGAGCTAATAAAAAAACACGCTCCATATTGCTTTATTTTCTAAATCACCACACACACACATTGGCTAAATAGAGTGTTACGACTGGCATACGTCTCCACTTAAAAGCAGAAATTATTGTTTATTTTTTTTTTAACTTAAAGGGGAGTAGAACATAGGACTCTACAAGATAACGAAAACGTCAATTCATTCCGGTTTATGTCACAATATAATTCAGTTGGTCTTTTCGGAACTAATAATTCAACAGATAGCGGTTCAGGTAAGTTAATGACAACGTATACTTATTATGTGAATATATTAATTATTATTCGGATAATATTATTATGATGTGATCTGCAGATATTATACGACCACGTAATACTTCCAAGAAATGGAAAAGAATAAGACAATTATCATCTTCAGATGAATCATACCAAGACTTCACTGTAAATTTAGTAACCCCAGAAATGGTGCACATAGAAATGAAGATAATTACGCACAAAATATCAGAAAAATTAAGAGAAATCATGGCGAAGAATACACGACAAAAAAATCAAAACTTGTGAGTGCCAACATTTTTGAAAATAAAGATTGCTTTTGCTCAAAAAAATGTTTAGATCGCGTAGAATATAATGAAAGAAAATCTAATTTTGATAATTTCTGGAAACTAAAAGATTTTGAAACCCAGAATCTATATCTGTGTACTGCAGTTCATCAACGATTAATAAAACAAAGGCGGCCCAGAACTTTTGAAAGACCTATGAGAAAATGCAGCTACAAGTATTTTCTGTCAAAAAATAATAAGTGAGAAGTAGTGCCGGTTTGCAGGAACTTTTTTTTAGACACCTATTTCTGTAGGGCGGATAACTCGTACTTGCTGTCCATGCTGAAACACCTGGAACTGATCGTCGTGGGAAGATGCCTGGATCTTCACAAAAAACAGATGAAATTAAGATAAAAGCTGTACGAGAACATATTTTAAGAGCTCGTCACACTCCTGGTCGAAAATATTTGAGTCCTGACCTAAATATTCGTAAAAGGTATAGCCTTTATGTAGAGAAATGTGAGGAAAATAACCAATCAATTGTTAAGGAATGGATCTACAGGAAAATATTTAATACTGAATTTAACTTAAATTTCCATGCTCCTCGAAAAGACACATGCCAAAAATGCGATTTACTGAATGGAAAAATCGAATCATCGAACGAGCTAGGAACTGTCTTGCAGAGGACCAGAAAAAAGCAAAAGAAAATTCCAGCGAATACTATGGATTCTCATTTGATTTGCAAAAGGCACTTCCGTACCCTAAACCGTCTGTTTCGTTAGCCTATTATAAGCGAAATATGTACGTATACAACTTGGGTTTCCATAATTTCCATAATGACACTGTCAAGATGAATGTATGGGATGAAACTACAGCTTCAAGAGGTGCACAGGAAGTAGCATCATGCATTTTAGCGCATATGGAGGATATTATAACTATACTCAAAAACACGTAATATCTTACAGTGATGTCTGTTCAGGCCAAAATCGTAACATTAAAGTAGCATTGACATGGTTGAAAATTGCTCAGTCAAATAATAATAATATTGAAACGGTGGAATATAAATTTTTGGTATCGGGTCATTCCTTTCTACCGAATGACCGTGATTTCGGTTTGATAGAAATGAAAATGAAAAAGGCAACTTACTTATACAACCCTGAACATTATTATGAATTGATAGAAAAGTGTAGAAGTAGAAATCCATTTTCGATAAAACGAATGTCGCAGCCGGATTTTATTTCAACGAAGTCACTAGAAGAATCAATAACAAGAAGAGTAAAAAATATCGCGGGCGAATCTATCTCTTGGCTGTCTGTCTCTTAGATGATTCTAAATTCCACGTTTTGGATCTTTCAAAATATTAAATTACTTCCATTATACACCACCCCTAGACCAGTAACGGAAGAAAAACATAAAGATATTATGTGTTTACTACCATACATCCCTCTAGTTTATCAGAAACATTTTAAGAATCTTAAAAACTAGAAAAAATGATAAAAATGGATTACTTTTTAAAAATAATTAATAAATGTTCATGAATGATTTCATTAAAGTTATTGTTTCAAATAAAACTCATAGTTCTTATTGCTTTAAGTCATTTATAAAACATTCAATTAATTTTGAAAATGGTCTAAAGCTGAGTTCATACTTCAATTTGTTCGTTCATTCATTCATTCAAACATTTTTTTCGACCAATCATATTGCTCAAAAATGACAAATTTTTTCTTCTGAATTTTTTCACAAGAGATAGTTTAATTTTAACTTTTTGACTGAACAAACAAAGAGTGAAAGAGACAACATGGTACAAAAATGAAAAATTTTCAAACAGAAAAAATTAAAAATAAAATATCATTGAATTTTCCATCAAACAAAAACCAAAAATTAAAAAATTTTCAATAGTAGATGGCGACAAAATCGTTCTGTAATTTTACCATAGTATGAATCGTCAAAACAAAATTACTGAACGAATGAATGAATGAATGAACGAACAAATTGAAGTATGAACTCAGCTTTAGTCAATTAGAGCTTTAAAAACAACATTTTCGTATGAAACCAGAGCACCCTGTATTTTATAGAGTCATAATCAAAAAATCTGAGCTTTTATAAGGGAATTAGAAACGAGGAAAAAACGGAACTTTTCATAGTAAAACACACAAAACATATGGGAAATCACTTTTTTTCCTAAGACATATTTTTAAATGAAAACGTTACAAATTCTTAATTATGATTTCTGAAATACTTTCATAAATGTTTGATTTTCAACATATATGAATGTCGTTGTAGTAAATCGTTTTCATTTTCTTGTAATAATTGATTTATTTAAACCAAAATTTAAAAAAAATTCATAACAACAGCATTCTGGTCAAATTAAAATAAAAGCTTACTACGATTCGTTGGTCATTAAGTCAATATACATTACATAGATGGCGGTGATGGTCGAAAAAATTTGGAAAAATCGTACCAAAAATTACCACCTGAGGAAATTTCAAGTTCAAAAATTGTAGGAAAAGCAAAACAAATTCACAAAATATAGGAACGTGTGATAATTTTGCGATTAAATAATTTTTTTTCGTATTTTTCTGTAATCATTTAGACATCTTACGTACACTAGTAAAACTAAAGATAAATTTAGCAAGTATTATTTTAATTTGGCAGAGCCAACTTTGATGTATTTTGAAAATGAAAGTTGGAAAAAATATATTTTAGAAATAATTTAATTTTAATATTTCTGCAATTAATATTTACTTAATACCAATATGGCTTTCTTGTATATTGTTCTTAAAGATATTTAGAAAACTTTTGTATAAACATTTTATAATATTTTTGCTTTTTTCATTGAAAAACTTGAAGCTAAAAAACACCATTTTTACTATGGATTCCTATAGAAATCAGTGAAAAGTTATACCACTAAAAAAGCTTCTAAAAAATACGTCATTAAGATTATGGCTCTATACTCTAGAAGCAAAGCCTACTCTATAAATAAGAGCCTCCACATTGACTCTATTTTTTACTAAGCTTAAAATAAAGTACATACAATTTTTTCTTTACTATGAAACTATATGGGAAAATTATTGTTTTCATTTACATTTTTAGTCTATAAGAATTATGAGCTTTTACATTATTTTTATACGAAAATGTTCATAAAACATGTAATTTTATTTGATTGAAAAATCGAATCATGAAAATGTTTATTTCTTAGTGAAAATCCTCTTGGAATATAAACTATTGCTAAACTTTTTTGGAATGTTGTTGTTGTAAAATACGTCATAACATAAAATTTTTAAACAATTATAACCATCTCTTTTTAGTCTCCTTCTAAAAGCATTGCCACATGACAAAAATCTGTCCGAATACAGATTCATATCATGTGGCAATGCTTTATTAACGACATTTTGTTTAAACCATAGATGTCGCCTAAATTATAAACATATAAAAAAATCAAATAGGTGATCGAACCGGTCGGATTCTAAAATCGGTCTGATTTTTGATTCGGTTAAACATATTTTAGGTGGCTTTTCTCTATTATAATAACTAAATTGTAATAATAATTAATTTAATATAATTTTTTTTATAAATTTACTAAAATTAAACCATTGCTATGAAAGAAATTATGTTAATTTTACGTAAAAAGTTTTCTTTCAAATCGTTTACTCAGCCCGAATCCCTGTTGTTTTTATTTGTGTGTTAAGTGACATCTAGGAATGGGAATAATAAGTAAGAGCTGTTGTATTTTATACACCGCTCTCAAATGTTATGACAATTCAAATATTCTAAACAAAAACTTATTTTGAATGGGTCATTAATTAATTTTAGGGAATAAAAATCGACGCCAAATATTAATCATGTTGTATTTATTTTCAGCTGTGACTTAATTTAAATAGTATTTCTAATAGGTACTTGAGAAATAAATAAGGCATTTATATTACAGTTAATTTTTGTTGGTTATGTCGTTTATTTGTGATGCATAAGAATCTGGGTTGATTTGATTTTTTTAATTTCTTCTCGCTCAATGCATATTATTATAATTTTTTCTCTCTGACTCTCTTTGATTTATTTTAATTTTGGCTGTTCAACGTATTGTCTTTTTTTTACCATTGATTTTAGTTGCGAATAAGTGATGACGTCATTAAATATAATATTCTCTTTTTAATACATATTGTTGTTGTTGTAGAACGTTTTTTAATTTAATTAACTTATTTTCTTTTGATTATATCTGGAAAATGGGGAGGCTTGAGAATCTGTGCTTTAAATGAGTTAGTCATTGAGTTGTTTATTAGTGATTTCAGAAAAAATTATTTATCTAGGTTTAATTTTTAATTCATATTTCTTCGTCAATCGAAATCGCGTTTTTTCATACAAACTCTATGAAAATAAATTATTTTTTAGTGTTTCTATGTCCTTTATTTTAAGTTCATTTTTTACATGCCGGCTCTATTCATATCAAGATGGTTCTGCTAGAAGGCTCTGATGAAACTCATACAAAATTTGTTATTCATAATAAATTTCCATTAATCAAGACTAAGAAAATTATAAATTAAAGTGTCGCATAATATAAAAATATTTTTAATTCGTTCAAAAGCAATTCATTAAATATCTCGAAACAAGAAATATATGACTTAGACCACTTTCATAATTATGGGCACAATTAATCCTTAACAAATTTCCTATACAAATTATAGCTTTAATCAAAAGCTTTCTTAGCGAGAAAACGTTTCAGGCTCACTACAAAAATAGTTCCTCAGATTGGTATAAAATAACTCCCTCAAACGGCTCCGTTGCCACCTTTGCTGACGATACCATGATACCATTGACAACATTTTTTTATAAATCTGCAAAATGGGGATTTTCCATATTTTAAAAGAAAAATACATTCTGGAGAACGGGGAATTTAATTTAAAAGTTTTCAGAAAAACAAAAGTTTCTAAAAACCAAGGTTTTGAGAATCATGATTTCGATTCGCTCCCCTTTCAATTCCAGTTAATTATTTTTTTTAATTTTTATGGAGTGATGTTATCAAAATCTTGGTTTTTAGAAAATTTTGGTTTTTTGAAATCTCGATTCATATAATCCTGCTTTCTCAAAATCTTGCTTTTGTAAAATCTTGGTTTAGCTGATACGAAAATCTTGTGTTTTTAAAAAATCTTGGTTTTTCTGAAAGGGTTTTAACCCTTCGAGAACACAGAGGGTCAATTTGACCCTAACCTCTAATTCGATCGTAAATATCTTAAAAGCATTTTGGGAATTGGCGGGCCTGAGGCTCTCTAGGCTCCTTTGTAAAGCGCAACACACAGCAGGAGTTTCAAGAAAAAGAAAAAAAAAACATTTTTCATTTGAGGAGATACAGGTATAACACTTCAAATTGAACCTTTTACACTTCAAATTTAACCTTTTACACTTCAAATTGAGCGCTTCATGCTTCAAATTAAACCTTTTTCATTTCAAATTGAACCTTTAGCAAATTATATGTATGGCCAATTAGGATGGAACTTATCTATTTCTTAACTGATTTTAGTGAAATTTGACATCCGTGATGGAAATGGGTTTCTAAAATGATGCTTGGATTTTCTGGATTCTGGAATATGGCCAAGTATGATAGAACTTGCCTATTTCTCAACCGATTATTGTGAAATTCGACATGTGCGTTGGAAATTGGATTCTAAAATAATTTTTAGATGCAGTTCTGGAATATGGTCAATTAGGATTTAACTTGGCTATTTACACAACCGGTTTTAGTGAAATTTGACATCCGTGATGGAAATGGGATTCTAAAATGATTTTTGGATAAAGTTCTGGAGTAGGGCCAAGCAAGATGAAACTTGCCTATTTCTAAACCGATTATGATGAAAAACGACACGTGCGTTGGAAATGGTATTCTAAAACGGTTTTTAGGTAAAGTTCTGAAATTTGGCCAAGTAGGACGGCTATTCCTTAACCGATTATGATGAAATTTGACATGTGCGCGGTAAATGATTGTCAATTAGGATATAATTTAGCTATTCGTAACCGATTATTATGAATTTTGACGATTCCAACAAACACAAGGAAAAGTGACGTGAGAAATATGTCAATATTGCTTCTAGAATGTGACCTATTGAGATTTCTGTGAATCATGTAGATGTTCAAACTTTTCTCGCCAATCCTTCGCTTTAAACTTTCAGTTATGTTTTCTGAGTAATTGCTGTCAGAGCGGTAAGTTTCATCATGTTATAAAAAAATAGGTGTGTGGCGAACACAAGCCATGTAATTGATAATACTAACGATAGTGTAGAGTCTCGAAATTAGAAATATGTTTTTTAGATAAGTCCCATCCTAATTAGCCGTACATATTATTTGCTAAACGTTTAATTTGAAATATAAAAGTGTGAATTTGAAGTGTAAAATGTTTAATTTGCTTTATCTCGGTTTTCAAAATCTCGGTTTTACAAAATCTCGGTTTTACAAAATCTCGGTTTTTATAAATTCTGGAAAATGGGGATATTAATTTTAAAATGAAAATATCAAAAAATAATAAATTCTGACCACTTCATCTTGACCACATCGCTAAATTGACCAGTTTTTGTCAGTCGCTTGAAATGTTTATTACAAGATAGGTTGTAAGAATATCCTTATGTTTAGCCTGGCTTTGAATTTTCAAATTTTTCGGTTTTTGTATTCTTTGAACTGATCACCTCCATAAAATGACCAACATTTTTGGACCCCTTTACTTTAGAGAATTTTCACTGAACATATGAGAAAAATTATTTTGAATTCTATTTACTAGCCTCTCCTCAGTCTTACAAAATTTTAAAGGCGCTTGGCAAGTATACAGAGAACTCCTTTCGAGACCTCTTTCTCTTTATGTAATGACAATAAATCATACAGTATTCTCATGTTTTTAGCGTACTCCGGGTGGATGGCAGAAGAGTTGAGCCACAGAATCAATCCCCACTACATTTTTCGCTCCGGATATTTTTTCTAATTTTGAACCCTCTTTTCGTGGTGAGTGATTTTTAAACAATTTTGGAGAAATTGGGCGTTTCTATACATTTTGAAATATCTAAAAATTCTGGAAAGTGGGAGTTTGTAAGGGCCCTCATTCTCTACTCTACGGTACAACAAAACAAATTAACAAAACTTTAAAACAATTATTATATTTAATAATCATGCTATATCAAGTGTTATTAGTTTAACCATTTGTCAGCTAAACATGACTGAATATTTTCCATTTTAGTTCGGTTAATTATGAAACAGCCAGGAAGAATTCGACAAATTTTTAACTGTAAAGTAGCACGCGCTACTTTCTAACCAGAGGTTTCTCGATTCTCAATTTTTTCTGGATTAGTTTAAACATGAATTTGAATATCTGACATATTTATACTTGTAAATCTTTGCACCTGGCTGATAATGGCGGCCCAACCACCCGAACGCCTACGGTGCCCAGACCAGACACACTGTGTATCTTGTTCAGGGAAAAACGTTGCAGTCAAATGTGACCGACTTAAGCTTATCTTTTTGTGGGTGACACATGACGAGCAAATAACTCTTTATAGAAAAAAGTCCTACGAAATTCTTAACAAATCAAAAATCTCTTTATTTTGCTGAATATCATCAAACTTTCAAGTCTTAAAAAAAGCCTTCTGATAAAAGTTGTTTGTCTTTTTAAGAAGAATAAGATTTCGTAATAAAAAATATAAGCTTCCGTTTGGAAAAATAATGTGATCTTTAAATTACCTTGAAAAGGTCGATCACATCAAAAATAAAGAAAACTTTGTTATTCCCCTTGCGGCCAACTAATGCGTTCTTATAGGATTTTTTTCTACAGAGTCGCTCGTTTTCGGGTTATTTGTTTGCCTCAATTTAAATGCCTCGAGTAACTCCACCACGGAAATGGACCATTACCTAGTTAATTTACATTTGCAAATTGGTCAAAATCCCACGAGTATAAAATCGTTAGGATATAACATCCCTGTATGGTACCAAATCATGAGGGGACAGAATCATGAAATCTGGTAATCCATTTACTTCGATTTTTTTATATTTTTCAAAATTGCTTTTTGTTCATTCTGACTTTGAAATGATTTTTTCTTAATTTTTATTTACTAAATGAAATTTTTAGAATATATTGCATAAAAT
Organism: Tipula vernalis; assembly: GCA_958295665.1. NCBI lineage: Eukaryota > Metazoa > Arthropoda > Insecta > Diptera > Tipulidae > Tipula > Tipula vernalis. The sequence continues at coordinate 418,372,102 of OY282558.1, forward strand.
TTAAATTTATATTCAAAACCTTGCTTATTTATTATTAATACAGTCAACTTGTTGAGTTGGACACCACTTTATCAAAGTGGACACTGTGGTGATCTGATCCGGATCAGATCAAACGTCAAGAAATGCGGCTTATGTTAGCAAAAATGTTGAATTTTAGAATTTCGAAAAACACTGTTCTATCTAAACTAAGGGCTTTTTTATTTTTTAGGTCTAAAGATATTTTTACAAAATTTTTTTTTAATTTAACTAGTTCAGGCAAGCCTAAGCGTACTACAAATCAAATACAAATTTAACGGCTCCGAGAATACCAGTGAAAAACATTCCGGTCAAAAACCGAAAGGAGTCTCAGTCAAAAATTAAAATGGAATTCAGTCATAAAAGTTTCAGACTGAAATATTATGACTAAAACTCCGCTTAAAAAACAGTTTGACTGAAATGCCTTTTGTGTATTTGGACTGAACAACCTACAGGTTTTCAAAGGGATTTCAGGCAAAAAAATAAACGAACCAAGAACAGAAAAGGCATTTCAGTCAAACAGTTTTCTGACTGAAACCCCTTTGTTTTTGGTTTTTTTTAAACGGAGTTGTAGTCATAATTTGTATGGGAAATTTTATGACTGAAAGCCTTTCGTTTTGTGACTAGTATTCCCGGAGAAAAATTTAACTGACCTCGATTTGATCTTTTTTGATCTACTTATTCACGCTCGTGTGAAAATCTGGAAAAGGGGAATTTTTATATGATTTTAATATGTTCCGAAGATTGTAAGAGAATTCAATCCAGTTTCGACACATTTAAAAAGGTCTAATCACCGGTAGCATATTAGAAATTACATGAATTAATTAACATTCAACAAAAAATTAATAAAGGGAATTTTTAATTTTTAGGCAGAACCTCAGAATCTGGACCGCCGAGGTTAGCCGTTCCGACTCTAACTCCATTTTTTTATGATATTAATTTCTGCGATAATATTTTTCCATGGAAATGTATTCTAAACTAATCGGAAATAAGGCTATATACGGTTACCAGAAACTCTAACATTCCCGTAAAGTAAAACCAAAACAAATGTCCTCCGCTAACTCGCTTTTTTGCTGAATGCAATTTAATTTTCGGTTACCGGATTTCAACAATGTTACGTTATTAAACGATCTTTGAATCTTCAAATAATATTGAATGCAGTACCTTACTGTGCCGATTATTACATATACCAAGCTGCATTGAATGAATTTCTTATGATTTTTAGCATTCATTTTACCTCCTCTATTAGTACGCCTGGTACAAAAAATTATTTACCTAAACAATCAACAGTCAATTAAAAAAAATTTCACTATCCAGCATTGAACTAACGTTATCGATTAATCACAGTTGAAGTAGTATCTATCTCATTAGTAAACCATGATATTTTATTTGGTATTTTCTTGCCAAACCGTATATCAGTGGTACAATAAATAAGGTACTATAAGGTAAGCATGAACCATTCTAAAATTATTGATCTCCGATGGGTATTTTGAAAGTGCATTTGACTTCAGAATTCAAAGCTAACCCGCTATGATGTAGTTGCAAAATTTTAAAATCTATATATAGAATACGAAAATACAGTTTTATCCAAATTTTATTTTTAACTTCTAAAAAGCAGAAATTCACGGTATTTTGACATGTTCGCGGACTTGATGGCCGTCAAATGAAATTGCGTTCTATGGGTAATGGCGGCATTAACCGTCATCGATTATTTTTTTATTTGGAACATGAAACCAGTAATGAATTATGCATTTATCTAATGAATTATAATAGAAACTAAGAAACTAGATATATGTATATACAGTGGCGAGCAAAAATATAGGTAATTATTTTCAAATAAAGGAGACTTTAGGCGTTTTAATGTTCAAAATATATTTTAAAACATAAATAACAAAGTATTAGTAATTAATTTAAATTAAAACTAGAATGACAAAAAATTCAATAGTGCACATTCTTCTAATTTTGCACGAATCCATTTCGAGATATAATACAACAGTTAATTAGCATTTTTTCCATAATGGAATGCATGCTTGCTATACTCTTCTTGGCGTACATTCTACCAAATACTTAATTATATAGGATGGATTTTTTAACCGTTCAGCGCTTATTCGGTCCCATAGCTCATTGATGGATTTTGGGGGCTATTCTTAATCTCGCAAACGGTTTTTGGAAATTGCCCGCAATTTCTCTATCGCACTTAAATCCGGGCTTTATGATGGCCATTTTAACATTGTAAATTTTTGTTGATTCAGCCATTATTGTACAATTTTGGCAGTGAGTTTCGGATCACCGTCTTGTTGAAAAATTCTTTCATCGATGAAGTTGGAACATTCATCAATAAAATCTCGTTGCTCATTATTGGGGACCAAAGTTCCACCAAGTAAAACAACTCCAAACTTCATCCACCATGTTTTACAGTTTCTTTGGTTTGTTGTTTCTGTAATTTATTGCCAGGTCTGTGCCACTAGTACTTCTTCCATCTGATTGAAAACGGATTGTTTTGGTTTCACATAACCCATTAATTCGTTTCCAATCTTTCGCAATGCAAGTTTTATGCTCTTTTGCAAACTTTAAACGTGCTTTTACATTTTTATCGGATAAAGTCGATTTTTTCTCTTGAAACACAATTTTTTATTTTATTTTTATAATTTACGTATTATATTCTTTAATTTGTCGATGTATTTAAAATAATAAATAAATAACATATTAAAAATTTTTTTTACATTATGAAAATACACACAAAATTGTTATAGTTTTAACTTTCATTAATGTGACAATGATTTATTTAATTTCTTGGAATACCGGTTTCGGACGTTCGTCCTTCTTCAGTTCCTAATTGACTATTAACTTAATGTCTAAATGTTCACGCGTTTTTATATGCGATCGTTACCGTTGGAGTTTTATTTTATCTATAGTGTAAAATCATATTATATACCTTGTTCGTTACAGTGTTTGTTTTGTCATTCAGTAGTAGATTATTATGCCTTTGTCTGTATATTTGAAATTCTTCCAATCTGTCCAGCATGTCGCCTTTTCCCATACGATGCATTATATGTAAATTTGTGTTGATATCCGTGAATGTATGGTTCTCATTGTGTAGGTGTTGAGCATAATTTGATTTAAAAACTGTTTTGTTGTGTGTATGAATTAATTCCTGTGTATGTTCTTTAAATCTTTTTGTAAATGTTCTCCCGGTTTGCCCGATGTAAAATTTGGGGCAATTATTACAAGTCAATTTGTACACACCACTGTCAACTTTTATATTTTGTTTGTCTTTTAATTTATTTTGCATTTTATGACTGGTTTTGTGTGCTATGGTGTATTTACATTTTTTAAATACTTTTCTTACTGTATTACTTGTGTTTTTATGGTATTCTAATGTTATATATTTGGTGTTTTCATCATCATTGCTGTACATGGTTGATAAATGCTGTGTTTTTATTTTATTTACGATTTTTTTGTTGAGTTTGTGTATCATATTTTCATTAAATCCATTCTGTTTGGCTATATGTGTAATTGTGTTGAGTTCATCATCGTAATCTTGGCTAGTCATTGGAATTTTGTTAAGTCTATTTATCATATGAATATATGCAGCGTATTTATGTTGTGGTGGGTGATTGGAACTGTTGTGAATGGTGTGATCCGTTTGTGTAATTTTCCGGTATATTTTGAAGATGTGTTCTTGGTTTATGTTTTTGATAGTTAAATCGAGGAAATTAATTGATTTTTCAGTTTCTACTTCAAGTGTAAAATTGATGTTTTTATGTATACTGTTGATATATTTATGTAGATTTTCAAGCTGTCTGTTTGTGCCTCTAAACAAAATTAAAATGTCATCTACGTATCGATGCCAATATATAATATTGCTTTTGTATTTGTTTTTATCCTCAAATATATGCGTGTTTTCAAAGTAATTTAAATAAATGTTTGCCAACGTGCCTGACAGCGGACTGCCCATTGGTAGTCCATCTTTTTGTACATAAAATCTATTCTCGTGTTGAAAGTAGTTTTGTTGAGTTATGAATTTTAATAAATTAATTACGTCTGATATTAAGCTCACTTCTATATGGTTTCGATTTAGCACGTTCTGTGTTATGTTTATAGTTTCCTCGACCGGTATGTTGGTGTACATATTTGACACATCGAACGAAGCAAATTTTGCGCCAAATTACAAGTCAATTTGTGTACAAATTGACTTGTAATAATTGCCCCAAATTTTACATCGGGCAAACCGGGAGAACATTTACAAAAAGATTTAAAGAACATACACAGGAATTAATTCATACACACAACAAAACAGTTTTTAAATCAAATTATGCTCAACACCTACACAATGAGAACCATACATTCACGGATATCAACACAAATTTACATATAATGCATCGTATGGGAAAAGGCGACATGCTGCGGACAGATTGGAAGAATTTCAAATATACAGACAAAGGCATAATAATCTACTACTGAATGACAAAACAAACACTGTAACGAACAAGGTATATGATATGATTTTACACTATAGATAAAATAAAACTCCAACGGTAACGATCGCATATAAAAACGCGTGAACATTTAGACATTAAGTTAATAGTCAATTAGGAACTGAAGAAGGACGAACGTCCGAAACCGGTATTCCAAGAAATTAAATAAATCATTGTCACATTAATGAAAGTTAAAACTATAACAATTTTGTGTGTATTTTCATAATGTAAAAAAAAATTTTTAATGTGTTATTTATTTATTATTTTAAATACATCGACAAATTAAAGAATATAATACGTAAATTATAAAAATAAAATAAAAAATTGTGTTTCAATATTAATTGTGATAAAAGCCACAGAAATATAATGGAATTGTACCATTTATACAGCGATTTTTTCTCTTTGACCCTGCTGATAAATCCAATTATTTTAAGTACCCGTCGGGCTGTCTATTCGCTTAGAGTTTTATTTATGATTTTAGCTGCCTCTAACGGTGTTTTAATTCTTCTGGTAGTGGCGTTAAAAAATTTAAATGGCGTTCCTAGACGAGTGTCTCAGTTGAACAATAATTTACGCCGTCCTTTCTGGCCCTGCGTTACCCAATACCATTTCTTAGACCAACTAATCACACAGTTGTAGGTGTGATATTACACCAACTAGCAATTTTTCTTTAAGAATTCCCCTTTGATTTAATAAAATTCTGTAGTCCCGTCCGTATTTTTTTCATAACTAAATACATCAAAGAAGTAAGGAAAACAGAAGAACCAAATTGGACGAAATATTGTTGTGATGAACAATTAATACAACAGCATAACATTATGCAAAATTAGCTTGCTCTTGAATTATAAGACCCATTGCACTGCAACGTTGCTTTCCAATAGGAAATTATGCGACAAGGCCATGTTAACGTTTCCAAACGGAAAAACAAACGGGAAGTGTTGTGCGTTACGGGTGATCAATAAGCTTAGTAAAATTGTAAAGAAATCAAATGAGATAGTTTAGGGTTGCACATTATTCGTCAACTAGAGAATCAATCACGTGTGATAAAATGATATTGCTCCATTTAACAGCTAGATATATCGGTTCTGAACTCATACTTTTTTACGCCAACTATTTAAACAAAACTAAATTTTTACTTTTCAGCCGTAAGTAAGACGGTCAAGAATTAGTTTCCAAATCTTCATGTGCAGGACAAATTCTTACAGCATTATTCTTTATAATACAAATTTTTATGATTTAAAATGAAACCTTTATGATTTTGTATTTATTTATATTTAGGTTAACTTAAGGAATTTGATGAAATTTATCGTTGAATTAATAAAATACGTTGTTGAATTTTGATTTTGGAAACAGAGTACAAGATTTTTTTTTCTACTTATTCACGTAAACAGAAGCATACTGCATTTTTCGCCATGATCAAGAGAAATTCGCCTTCCTCGTCATGACGGTTACATGCAAGATAGATACTTGGGTCATGACGGCAAATGCCGTCAGCTAAAAAAATCTAAACAATGTGCCATCATGCTTAAAATACAATTTTAAGGTTTTGAGTTTAATCCAGAATTTGAAATCTTTATTATTTTAGCAAAC